>JAASFE010002667.1:0-133788 GCA_013365205.1 Pseudocercospora cruenta
TATTACTTAAGAATAGGTATTAAAATCTCTACTTATACTAAGAATTATATAATCTCGGCTATGTAATAGCTAATTATAGCTTTCGGCTCTCGGCTAACTAGGCTAACCGGCAAGGGTAATAGACTATAGTAGAAGAGCGCTACTAAGACTATAGGTTCTATACTATCTAGTCTCTCTCCCGACTATCTCGAGACTAGACGGAGATAGGATTTAGCGTTTATATATATAGCTCGGTATATAGCTTAGCGTATAAATAAACTAATTAGCGTCGGAATAAAGATATCCTATCTCTCGTCTAGGCCGTTTCTATCGGGTTTTAAGTACTCTATATATAAAGTTTTAGTAGGAGATTCTTCTTTCTTAAAAAATATAATAATAAAGAATTTTCCTATAGTAAAAACTTCTTAGCTTATAATTTAAAGCCTAGAGAATCTTATAATATAAATATCTTAGATATATAGGTTTAGAAATAGGTATATTCTAATAGCTAAAAATTCTATAAGCTTTAGTAAATTACGCCTAGAGAATCTAATAGCTTACTAATCTTACGACGACGAATTCTTCTACCTACGTAATACGTATACTATAAGATCTAAAGACCTTAAAATTTAAAGATTCGAGATTCGAGAATACCTAAAATCTTAAATCCCGAAAATCTCGATTTTCGAAAATCTCGATTCCTATTTTTTTAGATATCTTCGAATTTTAGGTAACTAAATTCTAAATACCTTAAAGTTAATAAACTAAGAATTCTTCGCCCGATATTAAGATATAACGACGTATACCTAGATATTTAAAATCTAAATACGGGAGATTACTTAGATATATCTTTTCTAATATCTCCCTTTTTAAAAAATATAAATTGCGAGTAGGGAAGGTTCTTTAGACCGTAGAGGATGTATTCTATACTCTTTCTTAGTAAAGATAAATATACGGAAGGACGTTCGGATTTTTTATTAATATAAGGCTATAGCTTCTACGGCTTTGAAATTATAAAATCTAAGTAGTTATTAGTATAAAGATTGTAATTTCGTAGCGACGTACCGTTGCCGATTTTCGATATATAGTCTACTTGTCGAGTTCTTTATCTTTAAAAATCGCTATTCCTCGTTTTTTATATATATACGTACTAAATTCTAGTAGAAACGGATTAGACTAGTAACAAAGAGTGCTGTGTGGTCTGTGCTTGTTACGTGTATAACCTTAAGCCACCACACTAAGCCTCTTTAGTTACTGGTCTGAGTAGGAGATAGCTCTCCCGATATGGGCAGTAACAAAGATGAGGACCTCGCGCTTATTCGACTTCAGGCCCAACAGCCCTCGAAGAGATTGCAGTGTGACACGAGGTTGGAGTGAAAGGTTGAACACAGCAGCTACTGTATGATACAATTGCATTAATTCGTGAAGCTCATAAGATGCAAAAAGCCATGTCCAAGTCCTGAGACTCTCTATGCAATCTGTTCTTTTTCGTAGGCCAACCCACCAAGGCAGTCATGCAGTCTATACCAAACACCGTTTTCAGAAATCAAGATCAAAGTCGTTCGCCCATCATCTAAGCAACACAAACCTGATCCCCCGTCTCCTCATCAGTATGACACTGCTGCAGCCCTCCAGAAAAGACCTGTCCAGTGTACGGATCAATCCTCTGCGCACCCCAGAAATCCTCTGGATTCCTCCAAGCATCAGCCACAGAATTATAATAATCTGGGTCTTGCCAGTACGTAGGACGTCTCGCAAATGGGTCAAAGTTGTTGGGTTGACCACCACAGTACTGGATGTATCGGAGAGAGCAGAGGTAGTTGCCGTAGGCGCGGACGTAGGCGGCGTAGTTGACCCAGCTGATGCCGTCGGGTTGGCGGCTGGGAGTGTAGTAGTTTCGGCCGTTGGTGTCGACGCGGAAGGTGGCGTCGTTCCAGTGGGCGTTGGCGAAGGAGCGGGCTTGGGAAAGGGCGGACTCGGGGATTACGACGTTCTGTTGGTTTTGAGTAGGCAGAGCAGATGCCATTGAGGCCAGAAAGGCGAAGGTGGCTGCTGCTGTGAACTTCATTTTCAAGTGGTGTTCCTTGGTGTTGATGAGCGTGTGCTGATGTGCTGTTTGATTGGGATGCTTTGGTCGAGGCTGTCGAGTTGTGCTTGCTGTTACTGGTTTTGTTGCTTGAGTGATATCGTGAATCTGAAGGATCTGGAGGATTCTTATATGCCTTCAGGACCAGCCCATCTTCTTTTGGGGACCAGCATCAATGGCGTTCACACCGAAAATACCTCCTCCGTATGCACAGACACAAGTAGAATGCGAGAAGACAAGAATCTAAAGTTAGCATTTTCGCATGGGTCAAGGCTCATTACGTGCAGTCACCGCAGCCATGCTTCCCAAATGGGCACGACAACCACGCTGACAACAGGCATGAAGCAAAATAGACATGTGGCGATTGTCTGCAGTGGTCTTAACCGCAGCTCGTTCTGGCCACAATTTGCTGCGGAATGTGGCCGATGTTGGTATAGAGTTCGCTGAGAGCCAGGTTCAATACGGACAGATAGGCACTTATAGAAACTTTGTCTAGGGTGCTCCCGGAACCCGGTGAGATCTCATGCTCCGCCCACTGTTCTTTGGTGCGAGATGTGTCGCTTGTCGCATCTCGCTTGTGCTCGTTCGGTCATTCATGTGGCCAGCAAGGCCGTTTGCCGTGGCTTCCGCGGCTGAGAGCGGTCAGTTCCGGTGGCAAGCCCGAGCTACAATGAGTACGGCGAGAATCATTCTCGCTCATGGCGAAATTTTCATGCTTGAGTTACTTCGTGGTAGCTCCTCTCGACTGTAGGGAGGACTGCGAGGCTATTGGCCGAGAGCAGCGAGAGAGGCCTTGCAAAAGGAGTGCATTGGGAGCCTCGCCCGAGTAACGTTTGTTCCATCAAATGCTACGCCCATCTGCGCATGACGAGCGCAAGTCGGGCGTATGGTTCGGACGCATCATATGAGCCATGACTGGTCCGTGTCTGCCTGGCTGCCATAGCCGCTCCGCACACCTTGAGCATTCTTTGCGAAGTACCTTGTCAAAGGATCCGTTCTGAATACGTCGGTAAGGGTCCGGTTGGTATTGCCTCGTGCTTACCTCTTTACATATTCATTGGCGCGAGCGATCAAATCACGATGGTCAGAGATGTGCTGTGGCGATGTGCATGGAAAGACCTTGAGATGCTCTGCTCTGCTGCCAAGAGCCAACCCCGTGCTTCCCTCGATTCAGCCTGTTCTGGTGTCATCGATAGCGTTGCAATCCGAGTGGACGTGTCAAAGATCTGTAAATAGCAGTGCATGCTCACCTGAAGCGGTGTTCTTTGATGCGGCTGTCGAATGAGATCACTCCGAAGAACTGCCGAGGTTGGAGGTTGGCCCACTCCATTGTATTTGTACAGCCATTGATGCAGACTCTCTACTTTGCAGCTTTGTCTGGCGTCTTTGACACAATCCAGACAAGGAGGACTCTGCCTCGGCTCCATCTGGGTCCTTGCCCGGCCATGATGTAAATTGCTTGTTGGAAGTGGCAAGGTCTGTCTTCACAGGCTCAGTGTCAGAGCGATACCAATTGTTCTTGATCAGAGTGGCGACGATTGCACGTGAAAGACCCTTGAACACTTGTGCAGGCTTGGCGAATCATTTAAGATATAGGCGTGCTCGACATCCTAAGAGTTGTAGATAATGCGTTGAAGTCATTTCGCAGTCCTACGCCCTAGAGTCAATATGCTCTCGTCCTTGGACATTACTCACTCTCCAAGCGTATTGCTGAAGACATCCGCTGGTGTGTGCCTGTCATACGTGCTCATATCATTAGTTCTCAGCTACTTCTCTGCTCAAGCAAGATGGCTTCGAAAGCAAGAATGGGTCGGATACAGGAAGGAGTGGCTGTCAGATATCCGAGCTGGGCTGAGATCCGTCCTTGGAACTCGCGCAATAGTCATGGCCAACTATGAGAAGTTCAAAGAAGGCTTTCTGGCACTTCCGCAATTCATGAGCAAGCCTTTGCTGCTGTTGCCACCAAGCAAACTGCGAGACTTGTTGCAGAAACCCGATGATGAGGTCAACCTTTACATTGTGCTGACGGAATGGCTTGGCGGAAAGTGAGTTGCCCAGGATGCAAGTGTAGCATGGCGGTCTTGCTGACGCTTCTCAGACATACCATGGAGAGCGATATCATGCGGAATCCATTCCATCTCGGCGTCGTGAAGAATCAGCTCACCCGCAAACTGCCGCTGACCACGGCGGACGTTCAAGCTGAGTTTGCACTCGGATTCAGTCAGCAATGGCGATTCAACGACGAACATACTTGGAGAACAGTTTCCGCCGCCGAGACGTGCGGCAGCATCATCTGTAGAGGAGCAAACCGTGTCTTCTGCGGCGTAGAGTTAGGTGAGTGATTCGCGATTATGAATATGCGGTGGCGCAAATGCTGATCGATACCATACCCCAGGTCGCAACCAGGAGTTCCTGAAGCACATTGGCCCTTACATAGAAGGCGCCTCTCGAACTGGCGGTATCCTCAAATTATTCCCCACATGGGTGCGCCCACTAGCTGGCCCGATCGTTGCACGGCGTCTTATGCGCGATCCTCTTGATGCGTGCAGACGAACTGCGTTGCCAGTAATCCGGAACAGAGTCCAGAAGACGATAGGCAGTGTCGCAGACCAGGGACATGTAAGTTCGCATGCGATTTACATCATTCCAGGCTGACTGTACGTCTCAGAATGACGCCCTTCAGTGGGTCATCGAGCAAGCCATAAAGTGCAGCGACCCTCACGAGCTAGACGCAGACCGGATCCTCCGTCGCTTGCTTGGAATCAATGTTGTCGCCCTCCACACCACTAGTATTACTATAGTGAATGCTCTCCTGGATCTGTACTCTTCGCCACATGTCAACGAGTATGTGGAAGGGCTTCGCGAGGAGTGTTTCCGTGTGCTGCGGTCGCATGGGGGTGAATGGCGGAAAGAAGTGGTGAATGACCTGGTCCGGACTGACAGCACTATCAAGGAAAGCATGCGGCTGCATGCAATCTTCACAGTCGGTGCGATTCGAGAGGTTACGAAGAAGGACGGCGTTGACCTTGGGGATGGCGTGCGAGTTCCACATGGAGTTCGCATCGCCGCACCGAGTGCCGCAATCCACAGAGACGAGCAGTTCTATGACAATCCACGCGAGTACGATGCTTTCCGCTTCTCCAGAAGTAGGGAGCAACTCGATGACGAGAAGGCAGGCATCGACAAGCGCAGTCAAGGGATGGTCACGACTAGCGAGAGCTTTCTCGCATTCGGTGGTGGCCGTCAAGCGTGTCCAGGCAGATTCTTCGCGTCACAGGAGATGAAGCTCATGCTCGCATACATCGTGATGAACTACGACGTGAAGCTGCCAGGGCCAAGGCCGAAGAATTACGATTTCAAGCATGCATCTGTGCCTGATCCAAGGTCGCAACTTATGATTCGGCGACGAGAGCCTCCAGTCGAGGACTGGTGCGGATTTGGCGTCTTCATTCTTCTAGGCCAGAGCGCGAGCTGATTCTGCCTTGCTCCAAACTCTTTCATGGTTTCCGTCTAGGGAGTGGCATCGAGGCGTTGGTATGGGAGGGAGCCCATGACTTCGGCGATATAGCGTTCGAGAGGAGGTACCGGTCACCGCATGACGTTCGTTCACCAGATTCTCGCAGAGCTGCAGTATGTGCTTTTGCGTGCATCGAGCCGGCGTAGCATGGAGACCTTCGTAGGTCTTAGAGGTATTGAGACCCTCCCAAGCAAGGAGCGCTCAGCAGCAATCAAGCTTCACCGTCAGGAAGCGATACCAAAGAAGCTCGAAACCCCAGCGGGCATTCACTTCACTGCTGCTGCTGCTGCTTTTCCTCTCATGCCTCCGCTCGCCTGATCGCGCAAAATCTGAGCTGTCGTTGCTACGCCGGCTGGGTTGTCTTCGGGCCGAGAACACCGTGTTCGTCGCAATCCTTATCTCTCCACAGTCTCCATGGCGTCTCCACAATCTCCGCTCTCATGGTTCGACTCCCTTGCTGCACAGTTCTTGGTGATAGTGGAGGAGATCAAGATGTCGGAAGGTTGATCGAATGCAGATTGCAGATGGAATTTCTGCAGGCACGATGAAGACCGCCGAAATGGCGCCGCAAGAATGGCGGAGAACTCATCATTCTCCGCCATCGGGCTCGAGACATCCTTCCATCTGATACTTAGGCGCGGCAATGCCAAGTTGAGAACGTGGTCAGGAATCTTGAGCACACGCCAAACCTCGCTTTGAACTTCGCAGAATGTCTCCAAGCCGGTCAAAATACCATGGCATAATGCTGTTGTGGAGGGATGCTGCACTTGGGCGGAAAACTGAAAGCAGCAAAAGATCGGTGAAGATGATACAGCAGACTAGCTGGAAAGTACAACCAATCAGACCAGTCTGCGATGAGCAGCACTGCCTGTTCCTGAGATGCCAAGACGACCAGTTTCGCCGCCAGAGAAGTCCCATGACATGGTGGCACAGAAACCTGTCACAGTTGGTACATACTGTGCAACAATTCATCACGCTAGCCCGAATTTGGCGGGGAATCGGCTCTTCGTGATTAATTGTTCTATGTCAGGGACTGTGCCTGTTACCTCTGTCGCCATCCTCCACATCCCGGCTTCTCCGCAAAGGAATCTCATTGCGGAGTCAATTGCCGAGAATGGGCCTTTCTATACCGACGAAAAGGTATATATGCTGAAAGTCTGCTCACCACGTGGCGTGCTTGGGTCAGGTCGTAGTTGGGAAGCAGAATCATGAAGTCGTTCGTGGGAGCTTCGTTGTTCGCCTCTTTGGCTGGTCTTGCCGCAGGCCAGGACGGTAGGACATGAACCGAAGCCATGCTTGAGTATATGCTGACAGTGGCAAAGCAATCACTGCCCAGGGTACGAACTTCACATTGACGGCCAAGGGGGCCTCATATCTCTTCCACGCGGACCCAGCAACTGGAGATTTGGTTTCAGACCACTTCGGAGGACCTACCGACGATTTCACAAATCCTACCTGGGTCAGCTCACAAGGATGGGTAGATGGATTCGGTATTACTCGAAGAGAATTCCCAGATGTAGGCCGCAGTGACTTCCGACTTCCTGCAATTCACATCAAGCACGCCGATGGAGATACCCTGTCAGCCTTCATGTACCAGTCTCACGAAATTATGCAAGGCAAGCCATCATTACCAGGACTTCCAGCAACGTACGGGAACGAGAGCAGCGTCTCGACACTTCTCGTCACGCTTTACGACAACTACTCGGACGTAACTGCTGTTCTCTCATACTCTGTCTTCCCGGAGTACAACGCCATTGCACGAAGCTTCCAGATTCACAACAATGGAACTGCCAACATCACCATCGAGCACGCAGCATCCTTCAGTCTTGATCTGCCGAATCTGGACCTTGAAATGATCGAATTACAGGGCGACTGGTCTCACGAGATGAATCGTGCTCTTCGTAAGGTCGACTTTGGCGAGACTAGCTTCCGCAGTACTACCGGATACTCGTCCCATCTTCACAACCCATTCTTTGCGTTGGTCGATCCATCAACTACCGAGAGTTCCGGAGATGCCTGGGGATTCAACCTGATCTATACAGGAAGTTTCGCAGCCACTGCTGAACGTTTCTCAACCGGATTCATTCGTGTCCTTCTCGGCTTGAACCCGCTCCACAGCAGTATTGGTGTTGCACCAGGTGGCACCTTCACCTCACCAGAGGCTGTTGCAATCTACTCCTCAGAAGGCGTTGGTGGCATGTCTCGATCATTCCACGATCTGTACAAGAACCATCTCTCCCGCGCCAACTACACTCATGAAACCAGACCAGTTCTTCTGAACTCATGGGAAGGTCTTGGAGCCAACATCAACGAGAGCAGTCTCGTCCAACTTGCAGGAGAAGCCGACCAGCTCGGAATCAGGCTCCTCGTCGCCGACGATGGCTGGTTCGGTGTCAAGTACCCTCGTGACAATGACTCCCAAGGTCTCGGTGACTGGACTCCAAACCCAGCCAAATTCCCAGACGGTCTTGGTAGCACCGTAGCACAGATCAACAACTTCACCACTACTGGCACAGGTCCATACGGCGGCCAACCACTCCAGTTCGGTCTCTGGGTCGAGCCAGAAATGGTTAATCCAAACTCGACCCTCTACCACGAACACCCCGAATGGGTCATGGGCGGCACAACAAAACTAAAAGATAACCTCTCCCTCACCCGCCACCAACTTGTGCTCAATGTCGGTCTCCCAGAAGTCCAAGACTTCATAATCAACTTCGTCTCCAACCTACTCGACACCATCAATATTCAGTACATAAAATGGGACAATAACCGTGGAATTCACGAAATGCCCTACCCGGCGGCGGACCACCAATACATTCTTGGCCTCTACCGCGTAATCGACACCTTGACAACAAAATACCCCGATGTCCTGTGGGAAGGCTGTGCATCGGGAGGTGGACGTTTCGATGCAGGTCTACTACACTACTGGCCACAATCCTGGACTTCAGACAACACAGACGGATCTAATCGTCTTACGATCCAAATGGGTACTTCCCTCGCGTATCCACCTTCTGCTATGGGCTGCCACGTCTCGGCCGTCCCTAACGGTCTCACTCACCGCAACATCTCAATCGAATATCGCGCTCATGTAGCTTTGATGTGCGGATCTTTCGGGTTCGAACTCAATCCATCAGAACTTTCGGCAGAAGAGTCCGCTGCCATCCCCTCAATCATGAATCTCGCAGATCGTATCAACCCGATCGTCATCTCGGGAGATTTCTACCGTCTCGCCCTTCCGGATCATCACTACAACTGGCCAGCAGTACAATTCGTCGCTAAGAATGGATCAGAGAGTGTGGTCCTTGCATTCCAACAGCAGGCTATGATCAAGCCGGTGAATCCTCCACTCAAGTTACAAGGATTGGATCCTGAGGCCAGGTATTACAATGATTTGGATAATGTCACTTATAGTGGCAAGACGTATATGAACTCGGGGATTAACATAAAGTTCGACACGGCGGATTATCAGAGTAAGGTTGTTTGGTTACAGAAGCAGTAAATAGCACCTTACCAATAGGACCCGAAAAGCTGTTTGAAGAGAAAAGTACTGTGCTTCATCCTTTCACCATCTCCAAAATCTGCAAAACATCTTCCTTCGTCTTCAAAGCTCTCGGATTCGTACCACACCATCTATCCTCTAAAGCATTCTCCGCCAATCTATGCAATTTCTCATCTCCTTCAATCCCAACATCTTTCAATGTCCTCGGCATACCTAAACTTCGAATATAAACATCCAGAATCTCACTCAAACTCGCATTATCCCTAGCCACTTTCGCCTCCCGAAAAACTTCAACCACCTTCTTCTGCCTCTCCCCATTCACACCCTCATTATACCTACAAACCGCCGGCAAAAGAATACAACTCGTCTCCCCATGCCCCACACCCAAAGGACCCAACTGATGACCAATTCCATGACTCGCACCCATGGGAACCCCAAATTGGAATACGACTTTCATTGCTTCGATTACACCCATTTGACAATCATGCCTCGCCTCCAAATCCGCTTTGCATCGTAGTAGGCCAGGCACGAGAAGTCTTAATCCAGCTATAGCAACCTCATCAGATTCCGGTGTTGATTGCAAGGAGCAGATTCCTTCGATACAGTGATCGATTGCGCGGACGCCGGATTGTAGCCAGATGGAGTCTGGGGTTGTGGTTGTTAATTCTGGGTCGAGGATTACGAGGGCGGGACCGATGCAGGGATGTCCGAAGCCGTATTTCACGTTGGTGTCGTCTCGGGTTCCGCCTCCGAGGAAGGAATACTCTCCTCCAGAGAGCGAAGTAGGAATCGAGATGATCGGGATTTCTGGAGGGTTGAGATCAGGTCGTTGTTTAGACCAATCGGATTCAGAGTGCAGGGTATCCAGATCCCCGAATGTTGTAGCGTTGTTAGCGATTGCTAAGGATATTATTTTCGCGCCATCTGTTAGACTCCCTGCCCCCAAAGTGACAATGAGGTCGGCGTCTAGGGATTTCGCTTCGGCGCTGATTGACAGGATTTCGGACCAGAGGGTATGAGGTTTCATTCCATATCTTGTACCTACGAGTTTGTCGCCGAGGGCATCTTGAAGGAGTTTGACGTAGGAGGTGTTTTTTGAGAGGGATGCGGAGGCTATGAGGTAGACTCGGGAGGCTTGGAAGGTGGCTGCTACGTGCTTTTTGCAGGCGATGTGGAAGGGTAGGTTGTAGGAGAAGTGTGGGTAGCCGCTGGCGTTTGCGGCGCGGTAGACTTCGCCGCCTGCGCCTGCTGTGGAATTGAGCCTGTAGTCCATGATATGACCTAAGTAGGTACAGAGGAGATGTAGTAGAGAGAGCGCTCAGGTACCTACCGTATTACCGTATACTTTGTCTACCCCGCAGCAGCCATTTGGTACTGTGTGTACGCCGTGTATGCGAGCGAGCGTACCTGATCCGGTTTGTGCTACACGCCATCACCCATATGCTTGAGTATAGGTGCGTCTGATGCACGAGTGAAAACCATGGCTGTCCCGAATGTGGCTATTCCCTATCTCTTTGAGTGCAAGCTGATCCTCCTTTGATTCGCCTCCGCTTTCTTCCATCCACTGTCCTCCTCTTGCAGCACCTATTCCGAAATGCAGGGCCAATATCGTGAGGGCGTAGATCGGTGCTCGAGTGATCAGGAGCTGTGCAATGGCAAGCTCGATGGTTCGACACGCTCTGTAGCGAATGACTTTGCTGGATGGGGCGAGGCATTGGATCTGCTTAGGGACAATCATTTCCCTGGAATTTGAGGACCCTCGTGTTTTCGCCGTGTGCAAGAGAGTAATATGTGGCTCTGAGAATCGGCTAGACAAGCAGAGAGTTGTTGTTGATGAGGATGAAGGCTATGACAATCCTTGCAAGTGTCTTGGGCAGCCAGTCGGCGGTCCCCTCCCCTCTTCGCCAACGTAGATTCTTCTTCTTCCGCAGACCAGCACATTCGCATCTTGTTTCCGCAGTCAACACGTCTCTTGTTGAGGCAATCCACGATATGCTTTCAAGACGCATCGGCGAGAGCGCTGTTTCCGTGAAGTTGTCAACTCTGGGCGCACGCCACTTCACGCCACAAACTCAGAAACACTCTTCGAAAAGCATACGAAAGATGACAGGACACATTGCATCCGTACTCGCATCGTCAATCGATTTGAGAAGTAACGCTCGCCTTGATGCTGGGCACGACAACGACTATTGGAGGCTGTTTCACACGGCGTAAGGCGTTCGACCACTTTCAAGATGCTCCTACGTCTAGACTTCGTGACACGGCACAGCAAGTACTTGACTGCATAGCGCTATGGCTTGCAGCTTGATCAGATGTGCTCGAGAGGTCGTGAACAGAGGAAGTGCCGCGGAAGCTCTTCTTATCGCAAGCACTCCCAACATTCACAGATCGCCTCTGCTGCTTGAATCTGCATGATGTTACTGACGACTGCACCTGTCGATTGTGCTCAGGATGACTATCGTCGCCGCTGTATACGAAGGCTTTTGGACTAATTGGTCTGATGGACGAGCTCTTGGGACTACTCTGACCTTGACAAGTCGCAATGGCAACCTTCTCATTGCCTTTCTGGCCTTGTACGTCTCAATTGCAGGAAACCACTGCTGGCAATTGATATGCTGGCTGCTCTTCCAGGCCCGCGCGAAATCACAGGATGGGAAAAGTGCCATCAACCTCGGACTGCAGCAGCAAGTCATCCTCAGGAACAGTAGTTCCGCTGGAAGTGGTGTTGTGGACCTACTGCATGCCAGCTGGAAATGGAAGGAGAGACTGAACAAGCGACATTTATTTCTTGAAACATATCCGTCACTACTCCCAGCGATGCTTAGCCTATGCGGGTTCCTGGCTGCTGGTATATTCTCCTCCAGAGTCACCAACACCCGCTCCGATGTGCTGCTGAAGCCTCTCAGCTGCGGGTCCTGGCAGGAGTACACCGACACAAAGCAATCGGACCCGCAGACCTACGTGATCAACCAATATGGATGGGCTAGTCAGATCACACGAAACATGGCAGATAGCATGTTGCTGAGTGAGTATTGCTCTGGAGAACAGCTGATGAGCTCTACCAGAGGTTGCCAGCCCCCTGGCAGGCAGTTCGTCAACTGGACATCGAGATCGGTCGAAGGCTGTCCCTTCTCTGACGTACCATGCGCTTCAGCATCGTACGCAATCGTTGATTCCGGCCTGGTCGACTCGCAAACTCATCTCGGCATCAATACACCTCCAAAGGATCGGCTCGCGTTCCGCAAACAGTTGACCTGCGCACCTCTCCAAGTAAAGGATTTCCAGCTTCACTACGTCGCAAGCAACATCACTTATATCTTCAACACTAGCGAAGCTAGCCCGAGTCTGTACTTCAACTTGTACGGCGACTCGTACAACTGGGGCAACGACAGCGTGTACACGGCGTACTTTCTCGGTCAACAGACTGGTGACTTCGGGTATAATGCAACGCACATCTGGAATTCAGCGTCCACCTTTGCGGCCAACTCAGGGAAATCTGCTGGCACAGGTCCAGTATATCAATTGCAGTATGCTATACCATCTTGTGGCCCTTGTGTTGCCCACTGCTGACAAACCCAGTGTCGAACGCTACTTGCCCTCTGGCGGCCTGAACAACACATATCGAAGCACCTTCGTACCACTCCCTGGGCTCACACGGCCCAAAACTAGCACTACTCTGATCTTTATGACCAACCTGGCCACATACACTGGCATTGTTGCCGATCCATGGTTCAATGCAACTCAGCCATTCGAGTACTCGGCCGACTCTGTAATGCCAGCCTTCACAAGCTATATAAACTCCAATGACAACGACGTGCTTGGCTGTTTCGAGTACGATGAGCTTTGCAATACCGCTACAGCCGAAACTATCTGCACGCCGCTCGATATGTACGGCAAAAGTCTTGCCGGCAATGTGTCAGACCTACTGCAGCTGAATGGGCGGCAGAGATCGGTTGCTGCAAGGATGCTCCAGCCTTGGAGAGATCTGCTCTGAGCCCGCTGATCTCCCAATCAAATGGCCTCGGCATGCTAGCTGCTAAGCAGTCGTATGAATGGTCTTCACCAGCGTTACCTGTCAATCAATGGATCCTCGAGCTCGAGAATTGGTTCTCTGCCAGTCTGATACAGACGCAGATGGCGATTCGACAGTACGTTGTCGGCTACGGGCGAGCAGAATATAACGCGAAGAATGTGCCACCATCACAAGAAGACCAGTGGATGTGTCACGCCCAAATCACCCAAAGTGCTGAATATGCTTCATTCAGCGTCTTTGGGATGTCCGTCATCTTGGTCGTGGGAGGCCTGCTCGTCGTGCTGGATTTGTCGATCAATGCGATTGCTGACGGGGTTCAAGCGAAGCAGAAGTCGACTTCTATCGGCCGCATCAGATCTTCGCAATGGGCTCGAATGGAGCTCTTGAGCCTGCATGAGGAAGCTCAGTCAGCAGAGAAACCTGTCAGCAGCTGTGCAGATAATGTCACAGTCACCGACAGCGCCACAGCCTTGCTTCATGAAGGAAGTGACATCGATCGCGAAAAGGCTGTATCGCTCTTGACTATGCAGGAGTCTTCTGCAAGTCTAATCTCGGCCAGGCCTTTGGGCTCTGAATCGGCCTCGTCTTGGCAGCAGCTGTCACATAGGAGCACATTCTAGTTCAGCTATGCAGTTGCTGCATCGAACGTTGTTCGAGAGGCCATGAATTGCCATGCTCGATATCAGACAGCCCTGGCCCTCATTTCAGAAATGCACGCATTTCCAATGGCTATTGAAGACATGGCATCCATACTTTCCTGCTCTCAACGTCATCAACTCTTGCGAAGCGATGTGAGACGAAAGGCATGGCTCGTGTGAAACAACCACGCCGGGTTCCTGCGTCAATGCTTCGCTGCATCATCGAAGATCATAACGTTGTGACTCTGATCGTTCAAGTCCGTACACTCGCATCGCATCAGATCCAATGTGTAGCTATGATGTCTGCTGTTCTCGTAAGTCTCTGCACAATCGATTTCTATGTCTATTGCCAAGAAAGTCACAAATAGAACTGCCGCCAATGCGTGCAACAAGCCATGCGGAACTCTATTTTCACGCTGCATTCTCGTGTCACGCTGTCCATTCCTTCGCCCACCTCGCTTCCATGAGCTACGTGTAGACAGGTGTCTCATCCAGAGCGTGTAGATGAATCTTGAACTCGATCTGTACTTCCATCGTCACGAATCTCCAAAGCATACCGTTATCTGTCTGGGTACCTGCAGGGTAGCAAGTCTAGGATCGGGACGTGACTCGCGGATTTGGCGCAGCGTGGCGATATGCAGGGTTGCATGTCACGAGAAGAGCCGGATGCCGTATGCCGCCCTCTGCAAGCTGAGCTTCTCTTCTTCCCACATCCGTCGTCGTGCTGATTCTCCTCACACCGGACTCCCCACTCCGCCAGCCGGACTGGAGCGGATGACCAGGAACCTCTTGCCAGATCTCACCCTCGCACGCATCGCACTGGACTGCGAGCAGATCGTCTCCTTCACCGAACGCACGTCGCAGTTGACCTGCATATCCCGAGTATTGGTCTGCGAACTGGCGGTATAGAGAAGGGCAGGATAGGAGGGAAAGGGAAGCATGGGTTCCAACTTTGAGAGAAATCCGCAGGAAGGCTTTCCATTTCGAGGAGATCCAGCAAGCTATTCCGCCTTCCTGTCCAGCGTGTTTAACGAGGTCACGGCAGCGACGGCTACGGAGAATGTAGCGACAGTAACATCAACCGCGGACAGTGACGATGATGATCAACCCACATCTGCTGCAGCCAGTACTTCAGAAATCCCGTTGTCACAATCCTATACCGAAACGCTATCTCTACAAACCCAACCTCCGGTCAATACATACAGCATAACCAAGTCCGGCTCGAGCTTACCGCCTTCTACCTTTGCAACAGCGACTTCATCCGGAACTCAGACTCAGAACTCAAATACCGCGACAATCACTGCGCATGCCGAAAACAACAACTCAGCATCTGTCTTCCATGCCGACGACCACGATGATGGGTTATCGCATGGCGAATTAGCAGCCGCAATTGTGGTCCCAATCATCACGTCCCTGTCCACCATCATCCTCGCAATCATGTGTCTTCGGCGAAGAAGAAAGACGAAACGCGAACGCACTTCCAGCGACCCGAGCAGAGGGACGAAGAGATCATTATTTGGTGCCGCTGCTGGGTGGAAAGAGAAATGGGGCAGTATACGAAGTAGTGCTTCGTCACAGCACAAAGAACCCGTCGTCACCTCAGAGTCGAATAATGCGTATATGACTGGACTGGATACTTCTAGCAGAAGTAATAGTTCCCAGCGCGGCGAGTATCACCAGGCAGGAGAAATCCCTCCACCGCCATATATCCTTGGCATCGCACCAGAGATCCCTCCTCTAGCGACCGTGAATACGAATATCTCCCTCCCTACTTCCCGACGACCTAGCGCTGTTGGAGTCGATCAACACGAAATGAGCCATCTCGCTTCGAACGACGCATCACACCTTGCTCCTCCAATCTCACCCTTAACCGACCACCTCCCATCACCCGCCTTCCTCGACTCCTCCGCCCGAAGCATAAACTCAGACGTGTACTCCGAAACAGCCTCAGTCCACTCCGCGCGCGCAGCGAGAATGAGTATAGGAGGACCGATCACTGTTCCAATGCTCAATACGAGTAAGAGTCGAGCTACGATGAAAGACGGTGGCAGCGGGAAGAGAAACTCAGACCCATTCGACGATCCGAACACGCCAGTCTCTGCCCTGACGCCGACGGGTAGTGCGTTGGGACATTACGAAGTTAATGAGCGTGGTGAGAGATCTAGACAAGGAAGCAGTGGAACGCAATAGCATGAAGAGAAAAGGTGGTGTACGATAATGATTACGCTCGTTCACGGCTGGCTTGTTACTTTTACGATGATATGGGTTTTCAGCGATGGTGCTCATGGCGTAATATGTGATTATTAGAAAATTTCTTTCAATTTTTGCTATGGGATGGAAGGGAAGGGGAATTGCTCGGAATAACTATATTGGTATATGATAACTACGTGGTGGCTGTCAATGTGTAGTGTACAGTTCGAATATGAAACTGATCTCGAGATGTGTATCCGCTCTTCCACTCTGCTCTTCGCGATGCTCGCCAGTCTACTTCCAGCGGCGTGGAATGTGTAGATACATTCGAGCGGATGGTATTACAACTCTTCCACCTTGCTCCTCGCAATGCCCATCAACCTCTTTCTCGCAACGTAATCTCTGTAGATACAACCGAGCTGATGAGACGAAGCTATGACGAATCGACCGCTTTGATACAGAATCTTGCTTTGTGGTTGTTTTCGTTTCAGATGAACGTCATTGCTCGCAATCGTGATCTTGGTGGTTTCGAGAAGCTCCTGAAACAGGTTGGTCTGATCGCTGGGTTTGGGTTCGTGGAGACGAACTGGGATGAGCCTGGGGGGAGTAGAGGACTGGGACTTGCAGGTGGATTGATACACTTGAGATTAAAGTCTGGATTGCTGCTGCTGCGGCCTATGACTTAGATGGAACTTGCAGCGCGAGGCCTGGAATCCAACAGTCTTTGCCAGCGGGAACGGCGTGTGCCTTGACTTTTCTTTGCATATTTTTTTGAGAAGGAAGTGACTGGACATGCTTGTCGCCGTTATATGGCTACCGGGGAAGTACCACTTGCCAATGAAACGATTTAAAAACTTCAGCTCAGTGGCATAATCTATGGATTTGCCGGACTCGAGAAGTATTTGCAGAACCTCTGTACCAGAATCGATTGCCGCTGTGAAGATTGTGCTCCTTTGCCACTCCTTGGTCTCGGGCAGGTACTTTGTGGCCCTAAAAGTTAGATCGCTCCTGGCAACCAGTGCCTTGAGATGATCCAGAGAGCCATGATTGATCTGCATTAGCACATCTAAAGCAGTGTATTGCTCAACCTGTGCTCGATTATAGGTAGTTGTCTCGCAAATGCTGTTTACGTCAAGGTCTGGCCTATTAAGCAAAAGCTGTAGGTAGCGAAATTCGGAGGTGTTGATCGCTCGCCCCAAAGGTGTCCAGGATACTGTGACAGGCCTCGCCCTCACCAGCTTCCGTATACTATTAGAAGTTATTTCCCCTGTAGTAAACAGCGAGTTCACGTCGACCCTATAGTCGCTTACAAGCTTGTCGAACGCCGCAAGCCTCTGCATTTCAATCGAGATCGAAAGCGCAGTCTCATTGGCCCGAGTCTTCTGATTCAAGTCTAATTCGGGGCGCTGTAAGAGGAGCGATATGCAAGAGAGGTCGGTGGCCTTCATGAGCGGCGAGTCGCCTTCATAGAGAGTGAATGCCCCGCGCTCCTTGACATTGAAACATTCGGGATGTTCTCCAAGGTGTGCGAACCAAGTCGTGGTATCGAGGCCAGTCACAAAGTGCTCAGGTGCGTTCACATCAAGCACTGAATGGTGCAACAGCAGCTGTACAATATGTTTGCTGCCAAGAGCGACAGCCAGCAGCAGAGGGGTGACTAAGACTGAGTGCTGCCCGGGATGCCGCACTCGATATGAATCTTCGTGGTTTGTAACACGCACAAAGCTACGTGCATTCACGTTGATTGTTGGCTGATGTAGCAGTAGAGCAGTGACGTCGGCCTGGTCGTCTGTGATGCTAGCATGTAGCGGCAAAATCCCGTCCGAATCTGGGACATTGATATCCACGAATTCGCGTTCCAGAAGAAACTTCACCATCGAGTATTTTCCTTGCCTGATGGCCATGTTGAACAGGTCTTGGAGCTGTGCTTTGGGAACATGGTCTCGCCAGATATTCTCGACGTGCGAAAAGTTATGGTAGGAAGCCCACCACAACATGGAAAGACTGATGTCATCTTCGACAAATTCAGTCGACATTTCATGGATCGATGACTCATGTCGTGCAGCGATGCTCGGAGACATTAAGTTCCCATCGTGGTCGACATAGCTCAGCATCGCCTTAGGATGGAGACCCACGGTCGCGGAAAGTGAAGCACATTGTACGGTGACTTGTTCAAGTGACGTGGGACGATCTATTTTGTGATGATTGCGCAGCAATTGATGAAGGACATCGACACACGGAGTGGCATAGTTGGGCTCAATACCCTCTTTTCCCTGATCAACGGTTCCCAGAAGGGCGTATATCCGGTCAAGCGGATCTGCACAATTGAGGTGTCCAAACGATAACACTCGGTCGAAGAGAGAGCGCGGAAGATGATCCTGCCGAGTGTTGTTGATCATAGATATCGCCGGGCTTTCGTAGAATGCCTTGTAGTCGGTGTAATATGCTTTGGCAGCCGTCGGTCTCCTTTCCAGTGCAGCTGAGGCATATCGGACAAAGTCGGCCCACTTCAAGTCAACGTTGCCGCAAAGAATGGTCACCTCACGACCCAGTTGAAGCTCTTGTACAACCCAGAGCCTGGTCCAGTATTTTCGCTCGCAAAGAAGGCGATAATGGTGGCCGGCAGCGGACGACCATATTTCACGCCGATACTGCCCGCGTTGCATCGACATTGCCATTTGACTCCCGCTATGGGCAGGCCCTAACCAGACTAGGACATCTTTGGCCTCGGAATAGATGTCCGCCATCAGTCCGACTTGATGTGTACGTTCAGTGGTGCTGGATTGATCGATGCATAGTGCATCGATCCAGTATTTCCTTGAGCGATACTGGCGCAAACGCGCCGCTTGGCCTAGGAAACGTTGCAGATTGCGAGTAACTCGCACAGCCATGTCGTCTAGGAGCACTGTACAGTCCGGATCTTGCTTGCCCCACGTGTAGGAAAGTGCCGTATATGAGGGCGCTTCCGACAAGTCAAAGGTCTCCAGCCTACATCGTACACTGTTGACTTTGTGGTCCCAAGACATGGAAAGAAGGCGTATTTGCTGCGCATGACGAGCGAGTGCATTGTAAGCGAACACCAGATTTAAGAAAGTTTTCGTTGTGTTCCTGTCCGCCGCATCATATTCGAAGTCTGCTGGTATCAGTGCTGCTTCAAGGCTGTTGGCATCCTGCTCCATTGACTGTTACACGTCCCCTCAATCTAAGGCCTGCAAGATGCGAGTTGCAAAGATATCTCCAAGGGTGTAATGATGTACGAGGAGAGGTTCGCTGTGCGACCGCGGTATGTATGAACTGCACTGCCAGCCTTCCTGCAGGCCCCTCGTCGGTGGCGTTGACGTGCCGCACCTGCTGGCGGCCTCACCAAGCGCTGTTTGTCGTTGCAGTGCCTTCGATATCAGTGCTGTCGCTTTAATGAGTACACCAAGTCTCGTGTCCATGACTCTGTGCACCCTGAGTGAGATTCTGGGTTGTCGGATGGATCGCAAGAGCTTGAAATTGGGTTCACATCGAGGCGGAGATGGTGAAGTTTTCCGTTCTTGAGCATTCCCAGAGAACTTTCTGGCATCGAAGCAACGTTCAGGCACCAGGACACGGGTAGAAGATCTATTCGCCTGTGCACAAACTTCCTTGCGGTCCTCCGATCTTGGGCATGGCCATTGTGACATGCCCATGTTTCAATGCGCAGGTCTGCTTCCCTGGCTGATGAGGTCAGAGTCGGTACCGACGCCAAAGGGTCCATTGAGGCGCAGGTTGGTTGGTATTGTGATAATCAGTTGATGATATTGTCGATGTTATTGTGGAAGAGGAAGCGGCATTGAGACAATAGGAGAGAGTGGCTGGGACAATACAGTAGGTGGTCAAAGCTCGAGCGTGGAGGGCGTCGCGGGGTGCAGTCCGCTTGAGGCGAGGCCGAGATGAAGTGAGCTTCGGCTTCGCTTTCTCGACATTTATTTTGGCCCCAAACAACAACGAACAACGCGTCCACTTTCTTCTCGCTACATCGCACACCTTCGACACTCTTGGACACACCCATTGCACGGCATTGGCAGACACACACCCTTACAGACACATCGAAACCGCAATCAATTCGGCATCAAATCACATCAAAATGGTCGCGACGCGCAAGTCGCTGGGCGCCGCCAACAACAACAATACAACCTCCGACGCTTTCGTGCTGCCGGCCAGCACAGGCGACAAGAAGAAAGATCGTCTCTTGCGCGAACTGTACATTGACGCTGCAGAAGGTCTCAGAGGCGAGAAGAAAGACGATTCAAAGCAGAGCATCGACCAAGGCAAAGGCGTATACACTTGGCGCGGCGCTGTCTACGCGATCACCGACGACACACCGCAAGAATGGATCGACGCTGAGGCTGGACTGCGCAAGAAGAAGGAGAAGGAGGTCGTACCCCCAGCATCAGCCAGTGTGCCGCGAAAGCGACGCATTGACGATGACGAAGAAGACGAAGATGATATGCCAGCAAAGAAGGTGCGACGCAGCATGCCGGAGATGATCTCGCGGAAGCAGCGAGAGGAGGCAGGTACTTGGCCAAGAAAGACATTGAAGTCTTTGGGGAGACGACGAGAGAGTCGAAGAGAAGTCAGCGAAGAGCCAAGACCGAAGACAGACATCGAGATTCAGAAGGAAATGGCAAAGGAACGAGGATTGGAAGTCGACATGCTGCCTGAGATCAAGGTCAAATCGAAGAAGAAGCCAAAGAAGAAGGCCGCATCGAAGGTCGTCAAGAAGAAGAAGGCCGAACCCAAACCTATGTCCATGCTCGAGCGATTGTCAGGAAAGATTGAGGCCAAACAGCTTGCATTTGACGTCGCAAAGATGGCTAGACTGAATACACGAATCGCAGATGTCAGCGAGCAAATCGAGACCGCGGAGGATGACGATGGAAAGTTGGACAAATTGAAGGAAATCTTGAGAGCACCACTGTCGCCGAACGAAGAGACGCCAGGGAATGAGCCACCCGCACAGCAGCAACCGACTCCTGAAACCGAGCAGAGCCCAGAGAGGCCAAAAGAGACTGTCGAAGCCACCGAGCCTACCCGAAAAGTCTCCTCCAGCAGCACCACTCCCTCCCTCACCACCGACGACACCGCTGCATCAACCCTCTCTCCCATCGTCCCGCGCTCCTCCCCCGAAATGCCAGAAATGGAGGACAAGAACCGCGGTGGGCAAAAAGTCCGCTGGTCTCTCAGCAAGTCAGAGATCTTGAAAGACCCAGATCGAGCAGAGAACGCGATCCAGAAGAGTAGATTGGAGGGAGAGAGCAAGGCTGCTCGGAGAAGAAGGGTGAAAAGAGAGATAGAATTTGTCAAAACTTTGCCGATAGCTCGCGATGACTCGACTGGACCGAGGGAGCGGAGTTTGTCTCCGTTGTAGGAGAGGGTGTTGGTTTTTGGGAAGCGATTATGAGTGATGATTGAATGAGATCACTTCTTGTAGCATAATTGTCTTGTGAATGAAGAGATTTTGGCGAAGCCCTTCTTCCCGGGTATCGTGGACTGTGGGTTTAAGGTTGTGACTGGTATGTGCTATGGTCTTCGAGATGCTGGAGTAATGACTGTGTGAGCATGATACTCATCCACTTTTCCGACCATTTTCTGGATTCAACTCATACAAGAAGGCACGACGGAGCACTCGAAGTCACGACTGCGACAAACAAGGAGCTCCGGATTTCTGGAGTGACAACACTGTGAGCATGACTAGTGCTCACACTCCCGCTGTATATCTGGATCTAGCTCTACGAGGGATCGCTGACTAGGGTCTCTAGGTTGCGACTGGCGTATCATGCGATAATTCAAGGGTTGGGATCACACCCATGTGCGTACGTGGGTAGTCCACCTTACGCCTGCTTTCTGGACTAGACTCACACAAATACTGGTGACGAAGCCCTCGAAGTCACAACTGCGGTGTACAAAGATCCCCAGACTCTTGGAGCGACGAGGGCGGTTGGGGATGTGAAGAGGCTGTTTCTGCACCTATGTCCTGAAAAGATAGTGCCAGCTCTACTGGTCTCCTAGCGACTATGGTGTCAAGGTCACAATTGTTCTTTGCGGCGATACTTAGGTTCTCGAGCGATGAGCATGCGAATGCGTGGATCCCTCACCTCAGAGCTGGAATTTTGGATAACGACTCGGCTAAAATACTATCGACTATGCTTTCGAGGTTACGACTAGAGTTTGCTGCAACGTTCGGGATTCTGGAGCTTTGAGGCTGTGAATACACCGTCCTTCAACTTCGACTCAGCTAGACCATTACTAGTTCCGCCGTTGAGGCCGTCACGGAAATACAATGTCCTTTCACTCCGCAACTGGATTTTGACAACGACTCCGTTCGCTTCCTACAGATTGTGCTTTCGAGGTAACACATGACATATGCAGCGATGTTCGAGACTCTGGAGTTACGAAGATGTGTCCACGTCAAACCTGCACCTGAAATCTGGTACTATATTAGCAACTCTATTGCTCAGCCGGCAACTGTCCCATTGAGGCCAGAGATAGCGTATGCTGCTATTGGCGCTATGGGGATGTGAACACACGGTCTATCTACCCCTATGCTGGATTTCTTGCAGCAACTCGGTCGATGTACTACCTACTATGCTATCCAGGTACCGACGGGAATTTGCTACGATACCTCAAGTCCCGGAGTAACGAGGATGGGAGCCCCAAGAAGCGCACACAGATGCCTTTCATTCGTCGCACAAGCTCCGTCCAGGATCTGAGGCAATGCTCTCGAGGTCACGACTAGTGTACACTACGATATGCGCCGTGCTGGGGGGAGCTGCACAAATCAGAATTCAATTGGTACTAACAGATACGCCTTATTGTCGCTTCCGCTCCATCGAGGGCCGAGGACGAAGAGTTTGAGGTTACGACTGGACGATGGTAGAGACACCGGAATCGGGGAGTTGTTAGCATGACTGTTGCTCACGTTTAAGCGTCGAATCCTATCCGGACCGATAAATACTAAGTGCCTGACGTTGCAACTAGTCTGCGTCCCGGTTCTGGAGCCATGAAAACGTAAGCATGGTTGCAGCTCACATCTAAGCTTCAATACATCGTCGACTCCTTCAAGAATCAAGCACCGAACGATCGAGGTCATTTATCTAGTATACGACGCCGCGGTTGTCGATATTCTGGAGCTATATGGATCTGAGCACCTATTCTGCTCGCCCCTAAGGCTGGAATCTTGGATGTGACTCGTCTAGGGATAGGGGACCAGGCACTCATGATCACGTCTTCAATGCTCTTGGACCTAGAGATGCGGAGATGCAGGCGTCAATGGCGTGGCATACCTAGGGTGCATATACTACGGACGTGGAGCGCGAGAAAATTGCTCATGCGGGCAGTCAATGGCGCACATGAGGCTTGGGCAGCTGGGTGGCAGTACTACAGTGAGGCTGAATGATTCGAGATCCTTTGCCCCACAGCCACGGCCTCGGGAAGAATTCAGCTCCTTGCGCGTTCCTGGCGTTCCTGGCGTCGCTACATCTTGCACATTCCTATGTCGTTGTTGTCGGGTTTGACCACCCTAGCGCCGATGGCTTAGTCAAGTTGAAAGCAACTTCACCATGGCGCTTCACGTCAGTACAGATGCCTGGAAAGCCCTTGCTGTCCCATAATAAAATAGTCTCCTGGCGGCACTGAATAAGCAGGAAACACCACATCAGCCTCTGTTCCTGCATCCCTTGCTTTCCCTTTGTAACAGATCAGACTCTCACCACCATCACAACATCACTCACAACACCCTCAGCCACAACGCCATTGCCGCCACGAAACCATGCCTCATTCCAGCGCTCCCTACCAGCCGTACGCCGAAAGATACGTCGATGGGCGTGCATCTGGTCCAACGGCCGCAGACATTGTGAAAGATCTTGGCCTCGAGGGCAAGCTGCAAGACAAGGTCATCTTCATCACTGGAGCATCGGCCGGTCTCGGCCACGAAACCGCTCGCGTTCTTCACACCACCGGCGCAAAGCTCTACCTCACAGGTCGTGACCTCGCCAAAGGCCAGGCAGTTGCGGATGCACTCGTCGCAAGCAACCCCAGTGGCCAAAAGCCTGTCTTGATCGGCTTGGAGTTGGACAACCTCGAGAGCGTCAGGAAAGCAGCCAAGGAGTTCCTCGATCAGGAGAAACGCCTTGATATCCTCGTGCTGAATGCTGGTATCATGGCAGTCCCCGAGGGCCGCACCGTCGATGGCTTCGAGACTCAGCTTGGCACCGAATACTTTGGCCACTTCTTGCTCTTCCACCTGATCAAGTCCACCTTACTTGCCGCCGCTACTCCACAGTCTCCCAGCCGTGTCATCACACTCTCCAGTGCAGGTCACAAGGCCGGAGGCGTCTTCTTCGATGACCTCGACTTGAAAAGGCAAGGCTACAACCCCATGGTCCCTTACGCCCAAAGCAAGACCGCCACTATCCACTTGGCGAACTCTATCGATCGTCACTACAGCGCATCCGGAATTCGCGCTGTTTCCGTGCACCCAGGCATGATCTTCGAGACCTCACTCGGCCGCCACATGTCGCAGGAAGAGATTGCTGGATTCGCTCCCATGGCACCTTTCGCGAGACCTCTTGCGCAGGGCGCAGCGACCACTGTCTGGGCGGCGCTCGAACCTCACTTCAACAAGCAAGGTGGTGTGTACCTCGCCGATGCTGGTGTCTCAAGCGCCGCTACCGCAGATGAGCACTTTGCTGGACCTGGATATGCTCCTCATGCCTTTGATGAGACTGCCGAGGAGAAGTTGTGGAAGCTCAGCTTTGGTGCCGTCAGTTTGTCGGAGGATGGTAACTAGATGCCTTGTTGCGATGTTCCTGTCCCAGGGAGCTTTTCACAGGCTGCTTGGATCCGAAACCAGACCTGTCAAGATGAGATGACATCAAAATAATGGCCCTCATCATCTTTAATTCAAACTCTTCAGGCGCCTCATCATCTTCAAGAATCCTCACCGATAACACGGACCGAGCTCGGCCGAGATAAGTTGTCTTCGGGTAAACCTTGGATCTGTCCAGAAAGATAGGTCGGAAAGGTACTAGTCCTATCTGCCGCTACCGACCTCGCTGTCTTCTGATCCGTACATTGTCCGTGCACTGTCATCGATGAGGATTCATTGTCAAGAACCGCCTCATCATCTTCATAAACTGCTGTCTTCAGTATTTGATGAAGAATATATGATGAGATGAGGCCTCATCTTGACAGGTCTGTCCGAAACGCTCGACTATCAAATAAAATGAATTGCGCCATGAAATCTTCAGCCCTTTACAGACGACCAATGAATATTTCAGGCTTTGCGCAGGATGGGCAAGCTTGAGGGTAAGAACTGAGTGCTTTCATCTGGCCGATCGTTGTTTGATCTTCGCAACCACAGATGACGCGTCTCCTCAATGTCGACAATTATCCCCACAGCATGGCAGAGTACTGGGAATGGGCCGTCTCCAAAGAGAGCCAATTGGCTATACTTTACCTTTGGTTACTATTTGTGCTGACAAACTCTTTCCTGATCCACTGACAGGCTGAGACTGCCCATCAGGCTGGCACGTTGATGAGCTTATGTTCCCAGATAGCCACTCAGTGCTTCGCAACAAGTCAAGCCGGCCCCCAAATCCTCTTCAGCCGTAATTATGTGCGCACAAAGATACCGAAAGCAATTTTGCCAGAACCCTCTCCGATATCCATAAGATTCTGCTCGCACACCCGGAACCATCCCTCCCAACTTCACTCCTTAGCCTGGTCTCCAGGGATTTACAGCATCGCACTGCATCTTCGACAGTGTCACAGCCGCTCAGCACACGGCATTATCGCAATGCGGCCTCTCACCATGACCTTCGCACTTGCCTTCCAGGCAGCGGCCATCATGGCTGCGGTACCTCCGAAGCCCAAGCCGAACAAGATGGACACCACTCCATTCAAGTTGATGGAGGCCAGAGATGATCTACGTTGGGAGAAATGCTTTTCAAACTCCACAGCCGCCAGAAAGGGAAATGAGGTTACTTGCGCCAGGCTGAACGTGCCACTCGATCATGAGGACCCTTCCAACGAGCAAACCATGCAGCTTCCCATCCTTCGCGTCTCGCCAAAGTATGCCGACCCTCGTCGAACGGTCTTCTGGAATCCAGGAGGACCGGGCTCTGATCCGACGAAGTCGCTCGCCTATACTTTCCCATCCATCCAGGAGTATGTTGGTAACCACACCACAATGATCGCCATCTCTCCGCGCGGCGTAGGATACACCACTCCACACATCACCTGTGCTCAGGATGACCCCGGCCTAATGTCTGACAGCAAGCCAAAAATGGAGGACGAAAATTTGGAGGCGGAAATGTGGGAGATGGCTCTCCCTTTCGACATGCTGGAAGCTGATCTCGGCGACGCTTCTTTGCTACAGACCTGGGCCACCGGCCGAGCGTACGGCATGAATTGCGAGGCTACGAACAGAACGCTGACACCTTATGTCGGCACCGTGCACACTGCCAAGGATATGGATTATGTGCGTCAGAAGATGAACATTGAGAAACTTGACTTCCTTGGACACTCCTATGGAACCATCCTGGGAGCAACCTATGCCAAGCTGTTTCCAGACAACTTTGGGAGGATAGCCCTGGATGGTGTCGCTCCTTTCAGCTGGTACAGCGATACACATGTTCGTGACGAGACTACTTCTGGATCCCGACAAGTGCTTGACATGTTCTTCAGAGCATGCTGCTTGTCCGGCCTTGAAAAGTGTGCGCTCTATGATTCCGATGTCGAGGTCATCAAGGAGAAGTTTCATTCGGTGCTCCCAAAACTACGCGAAAGTCCCGTGGTTGCCGAGATCCATCATAATGACAAAGTCAAGAAATTCGTCGCCATCACCGAGACTAGCTGGAGAGACGCACTTGAAAGCACCATCCAATTCCCTGATCCGGGCGTCTGGCGTCAAACTGCTCAGGTTGCCGCTGACATTCTCGCCGGGAGAACTCCATCACTCCAGAATCCTCATTACGCCAGGACCAACAACCTGCCCACGGTCAACGGCCACATTGAGTCTCTGGCAGACCTGGCTTTCACTCAGTCAATAAGACCGCACAAGCGAGCACTTGGCTTTAGCATGGAGTCCTCCATCATCTACCTCATCCACGCAGCAGACCGCGGTGGCTGGGATCGCATGCCTTCCGCCAACGAGATCCGCTCCGAGATCCTCGGCGATCCACAACAAGACTCCGTCGTGCTCGATCCTTGGGTTCCAATGCTCATCAGTACTGCCGCCAACATCAAGACAAAGGACGCCATCTCAAGCTTTGGAAACGTCACTACTTCTGGCAAAGTTCTGTTCATCGGAAATACAGCTGATGCTGTTACTCCGAATTACAATGCAAAGAGGTTCCATGAGGCTTTCGAGGGCTCTGGACTTTTGACTGTTGATGGAGCAGGTCATTGTGCCAGTAGTGCTGATCCAAAGAATAATTGTATCACGAAGTGGGTTACGCCATTCTTTGAGAATGGGAAGATGCCACCAGCGAACATGACTTGTAAGGGCAAGACGGACTTGTTGGAGGGGAAGACTTATTTCAATATGGTTTTTGATGAGACTGTCGATGATGATGAAGAGGACGAGGAGGAGTAGAGCACGCTGAAAGTGCTTCCTAGACATTTTGATGTCGAAGTACGCGCATATCACTCGAAATGATTGGGCAAGCTTGCGAGGTACCATGTCAGCAGGAAATTTATTGGTATTTGAGCTGGGGAAGGCAAACTCGTAGCCTGATCGAGAGCTACAAAAGTGCTTACCTTCTGCAAGCTTGTCTGAGGCTCGCATCTAAACTCAGATTTCTGGCCTATTCAAGACTTCCTCTTACAAGCTTTCGCAGTCAGCATTTCTATGAGGACACTATATTCAAGATTATTATATACTACAGGAGTCTCTCTCGCGTCTCTACTCACTTCCGAAGCTAATAGACACTACATTACTACAACCAAGATGCGCTTTGCTCCCAACATCGCGACCGGCCTAGCGGCTCTTGCTGTCAACATCTTCCAAAACGACAACAAGGTCAACAACAACAATAACGATTCTCTTGCAGGCCCCGTTCTTCCAGAGTCGCCCGAACCACCCAGCTACACGGCCTCCACCTGTGACCTGATCTGCCGAAGTCGCATCGTATATCCTGTCGTCTACTCATCCGCCACCATCGGCGTATCCATGGTCATGACAGCGCAAAACTCTTGGGACTGGTGCAACGAACACTCGCAGATGTGCAAAAGTTCAATCACAAGTACCTGTAAGATGATCTCGCAGAGACTTGTCACAGACTCCAGGCAACGACTGCTCGACGAGAAGTGCGACGACAACTGCCTCCTCAAAGAACTGGAGCTCGCTTCCCAAAAAGCCGCCTACTGGGCTATGGATTGGGCGATCGGCGGGATCAATGGGACGATGACTGAGGACGATGAGACAGATCTAATGAAGATTAAACAGCGTCTTGGAACGTGGGAGTTCGGGTCCAGAACGGCTGAAATTATCACTACCAAAGACTTGCTCTATTCTTCGTGGCCTCAAATGTTTGAGGAGAAGCTGCCGATTGGTGGAGCGAATTGGCATGGTGTTACTGGAGATGCGATTATGCTTATGGCGAAGTTTTTTGATCCCGACACCAGTACGTACTACTCAATCTGACTCGGAGATGAGCGTTTGCTGACCGTATCTGTAGAAATCCCAGGCAGCATCGACGATATGATCTTACTCCCCGGAAAATGGCTGAAGACAGACTCTTCCGGATTTGCAAAAATGTGGCAGCGACTTGCGACGCTTCCCGCTGCTGATGTTCGACATTCTTGGCTGGGCAAGATGGCAAGAGCTGTGTATGAAGTGGTCCAGAGCGGAGATGTGAAGCCTCGAGAACAGTATCCCTCAATCTATAGCGAAGAAAGAGCTGGATCATTTCCGACCTGGACTGGACCTTCTGGAATCTCACCGAAAGACTTTATGTATATGGCAGGTCACCTGTCTGGCGAGAGATGGCCGGGTTTTGATGCTGTGTTCTCTCGGCCAAGGAGTGTTTTTGAGAAGCGTGGCGTGAAACCTGGCGCTAACGAGATCTTCATGGTTGAGAAATACGATGTTCACAGCAATACGCATTACAGTCGATACTGTATGGATGCCGCAGCGCCTGACGAGGCTCGCGGCGACTATCGGAGATGGGTGGAGGTTGATGGACAAGGCCTTCCAACGACCCAGCCTCCGACTCACCTCTGGTTGCACAAGAATCAGTTGAAGAAGGTGACAAGAGGTAAGACTAGTGACAAGCTTGGAAGGCAAACATGCTGACATTGTGCCAGAGGACTTCAAAGACATCGACGTCTCCAAAGATGTGGACGCGGGCGAAGGTCCTTTTACTCGCAATGTCGATGCGCTCAATCAGCCTGCGGTCGCCGTCGAAGATAAGTTAGCGTCCACCTACGAGCTCGTTTCCAAGCAAACAGTCGACAAATTGCGTGTCGCCATCGTAAGCTTGAACGATGCCAAAGGCAAGAAGCCTGCCAAGTTCAACCTTCCAGAACTATTGATCTCCAGACCGATATTGCGGAGCCGTGACAAGGTCGCTTACAACATCATCAAAGTATCAAAGGGCAAAGAAAAGACTCTTTACGGAGACCTACATGGAGTCTTGCAGACCGACGTCAGGGATCCGATCAAGCAGACCAAGTTGATTACTGCTGAAGAACATCTTCGCGACCAGTCGCCTGAGCAATTGGAGAAAGAATCTATGAGGGATGTGATTAAGCGAGGTGAGGAGCAGGCTGAAGACGAAGCGAAGAAGCAGAGACAACGTGAGAAGGAGGAGTTGAGGGAGGTTGAGGTATGTCAATGCTAAAGTGACGAAAAGCCCGACCAAGGAAAGTCATGCTAACTTCGTTACAGAAAGAACTGAAGAGGATCAAAGACCAGCCTCAGCAACCTGATCCGAAACCTAATCAGCCTGATCCGCCAAAGCCAAATGAGCCTGACCCGCCAAGTCCAAATCCACCAGGGACTCCTCCACTTCCGCCGGCTCCTCCAGTCATTCCTCCCAGTCTACCAGATCCACCGGCGCAGCCGCAACCTCAACCTCAACCACAGCCTCAGCCTCAGCCTCATCCTCGTCCAAATCCACCCTGCGATCCTCCGACAAATTGCCATCCACCTCCGGTCCAATCGGCTTCGCCACCTGAGCCTCCCGTGGCTCCAGCTCCTCCATCTCCACCAGAGCCACCAAAGCCTGCGTCTCCCAAGATACCACCAATCATACCTCCGATCATTCCTATCCCAGGTCATCATACCGATGATGATACGTCGACATCAACATCAAGCACTCATTCATCGACATCGTATGCGACATCGGCAACAACTTCATCGGTTGGGACTAGCAGCCAAGTACCATCGTCCTCGAGCTTTGTGCTGCCGACAATATTTGGATTGCCGCCGATTGTGCTGTCAGTGCCCACAAGTACTTCTACTGCGGGCTATGCAGCTGCCGTGTCGAGCTCCGCTACTGGTATCATCGCTCCTTATGGTATGAATAGTACCATCAGTAGAGCTGTGCTACGTGGACCGACGACTCTTGTTACGGCTTCGAAGGGACCTTGGTTTGCTGCTTAGCTGATGGAAGAAGCTTGTGGAATATGGTTTTAGGTAAAGACTTTCTGGTAATGCTTGGATGTGAGACGCTGGGAGACTGAAACTGGCTATGGTGGATTGGCGTCCATAGTCTTTACTGATGAATATATCGTATCAGAAGTGCGTGCAAATAGATAAAAAAGATCATCATGTTTCGATCAGTGGGTTTATTGCCAGACTACTAGAGTGTCCGACCCCTGTTCCCTCCGACGTCTGATGATCTTTTCCAAGTCCCTTCTAATCTCATCTTTCAAACCCCCAACAACCTCAAGCGGCGTCTCATCCGTCCCATCCTGCTCAAAGCCTTGCACGTCCACAACAAACGTAACCCTTCTCAATCCTGTACACAACTTTAAAATCTGCTCAACCTTCTTCATCAACATCCCCACATGGCTTTTCTCATAATGCCCATGCAGCTCCAAACTGACTCTAGCACTCAGAACACCTCTATACAGCCCCTCCGCATCACCAAATGTCCCTCTCTCACTGATAAATACCCTTCGCGTGACTCGCATCCCAATCTTTCGAAAGTTGACTTCAGCGATTGAGAAATCGAAGTTGAAAGTTCGAGCATGGTAGTAAGAGTCTATTGCCAAACTTCGAAGCTCTTTGGATGCGGAGAGTTGGGCGATTGTGGTGTGGTAGAAGGATACGGTGAGTTTTGGGTCCGGACAGCGATGGGATGGGGGTGTGTGGGTTATGTGGGAGAGGATTTGGAGGAGGATTTCGTTTGGGAGGTTGAGCAGTCTGTAGGCCATGCTTGCAGTGTGGACATCATTCCTCGGATTGTCGAATGTGACGTGCGTAGTTGTAATGACGAACAAAAGCGGAAAGTTGCGAACAAAGAGGAGGGACTTTCTCGAACACAATAGCCAAGCAGAATGGGTGTATCTAGTGCTTTTTTCTTTGATCTCTTCGATGCTTTTTCACGAACATGGAAGACTAGCTGATCCTCGAAGGAATCCTCTTCCAGAACGACGGGTGCTACATTGAACCATAATCATGCCAATCGTCGAGAATCTCGATTCCTCGCTCGCATGCTTGTAAGGGTTCGACAAGCAAGCCCAGAAACAACCAGCGTCTTACAATTGGACTCAATTCTCTTCACTTCACCTGCAACTCAAACTTCTTCACCTCAAACTTACAATCTTGTCCATATGTCGGCTCAGTTCCCGCATTACTCTCGATCAAGCAATAATCCTTCGGAATCTCCCCATGATCAACCAGCCACTGGATGAAGTTCTTCAAATTGCCATCCCACTCCTGAAAATCAACCCACTCTCCCTTCCCGTTACGAGGAACGAAGGAATGGACTGTCGTTCCGCTATTCGGTCCTTTATACAAGTCCCACAGACCTCCTGTGTTGGGAATCTTGATGCCTGATCGGAAGGGTTTGTAGGGGTTGTAGCTGGTTGAAATGGGACTGCTTCCGCCGAGCTGACCAGGCCAGACCATAATTTCGTTCGTTTTGTGGCCTTGACATTTGTGATTGTCGTCTTTGGGACCTGGAGAAGCATGTTGAGATATGATAAGTAGAATGATCTGCGTGTGTGGCTTGACTTACCGGCAAAAAGATCATACACCACGCTTGCTCCAACTTTGCCGCCATTCTTGCAGGTCATGTCCCAATGGAACTTCGTCCACATCGAGTCAATGTACTGCAACTCCGTCCATCGATGATACAGCTGCAAACTTGGGAATGATTTGACACCGCCTTCACCGCGATCCCAAGAAAAGCTGGGCAACTGTTAGTGACCAGCCCGAATATGATGAGGTAGCACGTACTCGGCATGCCATGCCACTTCATTGCCCTCCACATGGTCTACATCGATACATTGGTACCCCTTGTCGCCTTTCTTCACACCCCAGAGATTGTTGTAGAGAGTGTATGACCTGCCGGCTCTGAGCTTTTCGTCTCGACCACAGACCTTTCGAGGGAGCAGAAGATTTCGTTTCCAGACGCTGTTTTGTGATCCTGGCGGATTGCTTTCGTATTTCGCCTCAATGTCTCCTAGAAATGCTGCATTGACTAGGTGTGTGGTCAATGTAATCACAAGTAAAGTCTGCAAGATTTTGCTGTGCATTTCTGCAATGACTATCCGGCACCAAGAGGAAAGCCTCCGCAAGATAATTCGAATTGATTCGCGAAGAGCGCAAGATCTTAGGATAGATCGACGTATATGTGAGGCGGCTTGTCAACGGCAACGATGCAAGTAAGACACTGCGAAGGAGCAATTTATGCACAAGAATGCATGTGTCAAGCCAATGCTCACCTCATCTCGGGAGTCCGGACGACTTGCTCACGGAATTTGCGTGTAGATGGTCTCGCCAGGGAAGGAAGAATTTTGAATACTCCGGAGACATGAGCGTTCCAAGCCAAAGAAGATCTCGCCAGGATTAAGAGAGTTCGTTCAAGTCCAGATTAGGAAAGAGCTCTCGCCTTAGACCAAGGATCCTGACTAGGGTCCCTTGTAGCTCGGCATGGGTGCAGCGAAGATACGAAAGAGTGTCCCAGAATAGGCTGAATGATCCGAAGAGCTTGTGTGTGTGGCTGCAGAGAACGGTCGCGAGTGTGACGCAGAGTGAAGTTGCTTTAGGAAAGCCGCAAGCTCGGTCAGATCGACAAAGATGGCCACAAACTGCTGAACACAAATTTGAAAGATCATTAAGGAGCATCACGTTGACGTACGAGATCATACTCTTGCCAAGAAAAGTTGCCAAAGACGGACTTGGAAATGTCGTCAATGCTTGAGCACTCCTCAGGTGCAGCTGTCACAAAGCACATGTTGTCGAAGGCAGAGCCACGACCGCACGGTGTGGACTCCGAGAGATACGTTCCATCTACTGTGCAAGAGCCACTGAGGCTGGCTCACTGTCATGCGTGTTGTCACATGCAAATCAGCCTTGTGACATCTGTGCGATCTGGTCCGTGCACCACGCCAAGGATCTACGGCCCGAGTCAACTTCATCGCCGATAGCTTAACCTACAGCTTCTTCGAACATCAGCACTCCTCAACGCCTCCGACACATTCTTTCGAACATCACAAGCCTCGGACACGATCTCTATTCACCGACCGCCCATACAACGATGCCCACTCAGACGCGAGCACAAGCGAAGAGCGCTGCACGGGATCTCGCACGCGATCGAGTCTTTGACACGGTCGAGTTACTCGAAACGATCCTGCTCCATCTCGACCCGAAAAACACCCTACTCGCATGTGGCATCAATAGGGTATGCCAGAATACCTTCAACGGCTCCACCCTTCTCAAGCGACACTGCTTTCTCGAGCAAGATCCGACCAAGGTGGCCTCGAAGCCAACTATGGGCGATGTCTGGTGTGCTGCGACGGAAGATGAAAATGGCCGCTGTAACGACGATCTCTTCCGAGGATGGCCTGAGGATATGGCTGCAGGCCTTTACAACCCATTGTTTCTCTGCTTGGAAGACTACTTTGACGGCTATCAAAACATGCCTTTCAAGTATGGCACGCACTACTGGAAACCGCTGAAGCAACTGCCAAGCATTTTCCTCGAGTACAACGATACGAAGCAAACAGGGTACATGTCCATAGATTGGCCTCACTTCACCTCGAGTGAACTCGGCTCTCTAGGCCAGATGTTCTTCACTAGCCATCCCATTCCCAAGCTGGAGATCGAGGTGTGGGGAGGCAATGTGTCGCCTCATCCGAGAGGTCGCCATTGATGGAGCGAAATCGGAGTCACACTTCGCAACCCGCGTCTAGGCCAAGTCATCGACGTCGTTTTCGGCCTCATTGCTAAGGCGTGCATCGCACAGAAGCGAAGAAAGGACCTTCAGCGTGAGCTCATGGCTCTTCAGTACTACGGACCTTGGGACATCAATATCGACGACGAGGGTCAGGACATGAGCGATAGATGCAAGGAATTTGCGCGAGAACATGGCTTGGAGAAGTGGAATAAGGTGTTTGACGGGGAGTTGGCCGGACTGTGTCTTGACGAGGTGAAGATCAAGGATGAGAGCTGGTACTACCGCAGCGGTGTTTAGTCAAAGGATCACACGACCGGCCTGCTGAGATACGAGCACGTCCAGGTTCACTGGGTCAGAGCTGGATTATCTCAACCGAATGACCTCTGGGAGCAGAAGTAGCGCAGGCGCAAGTAGTCTTCGTTCATCCTACGTGCTCTACGAAGACCGAATTGCAATCAAAAGAGATATACCAAAAGCTTAGGGCTTCTCCCTTCCCATGCTCCTGTGCTCTTACTACTCTCCGTGTCAGACTACGCCCTTTGCCTTGCTTCGGTGTAGTGAACGATGACTGACTACTATGCCAGCTCCCAAAGCTGAGTCTGCGACAGCGAGCCCATAATACATTGGCATCCTTCGACACCATCGTACCTTGGAGAAGTGACCGAGAATTCGCGTGGAGTGACTGGCTGGACTGTGCCTCTCCGAGGTGCAAATCAGGGACGAGAGCTGGCACTACTGCAGCGGAGTCTAAAGGAATGCGCATTGAAGAGCGCTATAATTGGAATTTGCGGATTTTTGCACAGCGTATGCAGGGACCAAGAAGCATGAGTACTGGCAGCTGCGTGTAATTCCGTGAGCTGGAGCTGGTCTTTGGAGCCAGCTTCTTGTTTGCATGCTTCGACCGCATCGTATTCCAGAGCAATGCTTGCCCTTGGAAGCTATCTTCAACTCCGTGAGCTGTAACTGCTCTATGGAGCCAAGTTCTGATTTGCATGCTTTGACTGCATGGTACTTCAGAGCGATGCCTACCTTTGGAAGCTACAAACATTTGACTCCATGAGCTGTAGCTGGTCCACTGAGCCAGCCTCTCACTTGCATCCTTCGAGTGCATCATATCTCAGAGCGACGCCTGCTCCGGCGCCTTGCATTGTAGGCATCCTTTCCTTACTGTACAACCTCGCCATCAACCTTCGGCTGATCAATACAGATCTTCAGAAGCTCATCCTCCACCTGATCCTTCCAGTCCCAATGCTGAAAGCAGTACTTTCCAGGAGCGCAAGTGCATCTCTCGGCCTGCTCAATGTCTTCTTCATCAACGTCACCCCATCGCTCCCACTCCAGCTTCTCCTGCCTCCGTAACTTCGTCAACGTCTGCTCCGCCTTCTGACGTACGATTCTCTTCTCTCGAATTGACGCGACGGCTCGCATCCGCCAACAGATATCTAGCACCTCTCCAAGTCTCGGATTCTTGAGCTTGATCTCCACTCGGTCCCAGTCCTCGGCATCTCTCTCCAGTGTCCATCGATAACAATTGTGGTTCGCGAGCTCTAATTTGAGAACAGGTATTGGATGGCTGGTAAAGAACATGCGCGCGCGCAGATCGATGGTAGTGGAGCCAGGCAGACCGGTGAAATCGTCTGGCTGAACGATGAGGGTGCCTTCTTGCGCCTCATCATCGTATTCAAGCTGCATCCACGGAAGGTGACTAACACCATATTGGGTCTCGTACCTACAAAGCATTAGTGACTATGCGACTGGGGAATTGCAGGCGACTCTGCATGCTCTCCGCCAGTCGAAGGTGTCAAAAACGACGCCGGCGGCAATGAACTGTTGGTGTGACGGAGTGGAGACATCAATGAGGCCCGCTGTACTGACCTGTACGGTGCGTTTTCGTACCCACCATAGTACGTGCCAATGGTCAGGAAATGGATGTTGAAGAGACCCTCCGCCGCATCAGCCGGATACCCGTCTATTTCATTGATTCGCTGGAAGATGGCGTCCAGTGTAGGTCCAGGCAAGATCATATTCTGCTTCTGAATGAACATGAATGACTCGGTAAGTGACTTTGAGGCGTCGATGGTGCCACAAAAGACTTTGCCGACGGCGCGAAGCGCGAGGATCTCGATAGGGTCGGTGATTTCGGACAAGATCATCTCCAACAGCTCAGCTGTGCTGAACACTTGATCGCGCACTGCCCCACAGGCGGCATCTTTCTCTGCCTGTGTTCTTGTGTCCATGCTGTCGTGATCTGTTTCGCGAGTCTGGTCACGGTTGTCGAGGCTCGAGTTCCAAGTATGGCGACGGTGAAATGGTCGGCGTCCAATATGCGCTTGCTGTCGCGCTCGTATGTGGATGTGGTGTGATGATGATGTTCGAAAAGAACGCAGCAAAAGAGTCCTCAAATCTCAAACATATGCGAGCCGACTTCACTTGCAGCGCATGTGACCAGACATGAGCTAGCGCGACAGGGATTGGATCCAATAGACAGGCCTTTGCCTCTACACACGCACGCTAGTGATGCAGAGGCTGCTGTCACGGAACGCAGATTGAGTCACGGGTGGTCTAAGCTCACCGCCATCAAAACATTCTTCGCACCCCGCTGTGAACTCTTCTTCCTCTTTCTTCGGGTACGTCTTCTCAACAAGGTGAGTACGGCATGGGCACCACTCGTCTGTACAGCAGACTGTCATTGACATCTGAACCTATCTGGATAGCACGAGCCGCACCGTTGTTCTGACCCTCATGGGCGGACAACACTATTGCCAGAGCGAAAAACAGCGACTTTACGAATACTTGACTCTAGGAGCACATTGAGTCAGGTGTTAAGAAGTCGTACAAACCTGTTTGTAGTAGTCTATAGCTCGTCGAATATCACGTTTCATTCTCAATCAGCCCATGTGAAGCGTCCTGATGTGCTTTGTTCATTGTTCACAATGCCTCCACCTGTTATTTGCTGTTGCAGGCGCGCAGGCGCGCGAGAAAACGCGTCCCACATGAGTGGACAGCAAAGCAGCATGCTCTGCCCGTCACGCCATCGAGGGTGTAGCCGGTACCAAGCCAGGCGACAAGTCTTTATCGACACCAGCACTTTATTGTACTGTCGGGCTCTCAAGGCGGCGCAGGCTAGATCAAAACGTTGCTCACACAGTTCCAAGACATCAATGCTAATCAGATCCACGTGCCGCAGCTCAACATCGCAGCCGAGGCCTGAACGTAGGTCAGGGACCTCACGAGTCACCTCAGGGGCTCTTGCAAAGCGGTATACCAACGGAAAGGCCGCGTGTAATAGTCACGACGGGCGTCTCAAGAATACCAACATCATGCGTGGGATTCAGAACTGCCGTTCGATTACGAGCACCAGCAGACCATTCCATCAGGACTCACAGGACGCAGTTTCTTGGAACAAGGAAGGCCCACGAGCTACGCAAAGCACATCCGGATGTCATCATTGTGCTTAGCAGCAACAAACATGACAAACCGAGCTGCCGGCTAAGGGCCGGAGATACACACTTACAACGCATGTTATCCAAGCAGTCCGTCGTCCACTCGCAATTGGAGCTCGGCGGCTACGATATCAACATGTTGTGACGGTTGCGATCACGAAAGTCTAGTGCGGTTGGAGAACCAGGAATTGCAGTGGGTATGGTGTGAGAGTCTCGTGTGTCTTCTGTCTGCTTACGTGCGAGTGCTTCCTGACTATCCCTCAGCGACCAGCGCCCAGAGCCGCAATATCGGTATCAGACGCCTAATCTATGACAGAGTCTCGCCATCGACCTCTACGCCACCCATGTCCCTTTCGCCCCCTCCGCCCGCTTTATGATCTTGGCCGACTGATCTCAGCTCGCACTCCTTTACGGAGTGTATTTTCAATAGTGAGGTCTCACTCCTCCGCCCGCAAAGCTCTTACACACTGACAGTTTCCGACTTCATCCGGCGTCTCCAGATAGCACGTTGTGAAGAAGCCATAATCTTCGTCAGTATCACACAGTACCCAACCTGGTGGAGCGACAACCGAGAACTTCACAAAAGCGTCTTCCGGACTCAGGCTGAGCTTGAAGCCATGCTCCCTCATCGTCTGCCAAGCATCCCACAGGTCACCCAACGTCAATCCCTTAGGATCCCTTAGGATTACGAATTGTCATGACTTCCTCTTCTGGTCGTTTTAGCCAGAGGTCGTAACGCACCTTAAGCTCAGTGATCGGCGGCTGCGAGAGAAGGGTACCACGCTAGGATGCATTCTTGGAAGAGGAGTTGCGCTCCTCGCTCCACTTCCGTAGCTCTATTCCAACCTCAATCTCATCCTCGCCCGGACGACTAGTGACTCGAATCGCGCCAACTGGAGTGCGTTCCACCAGTTCACACATTGAAGCTGTCGCTGTCGTGCATCCGGTCATGTCAAGACAAGGATTGAGTTGAATCGGCGAGGAGTAGAGGAGTCTGCAATCATCGTGCTCGTATGCAAGAGGGTTTTGGGCGAGGTGATCGATTGGAGGCGAAGTGGGCTTCAGGAACATCTTGCGCTGGAGCGGGCTTGAGTCTTCGATGCAGTCGCGCCAGATCTGACTGATGCGTTGAAGGACGAATAGATCGCGTGCTGGCAGAATGATGAGGACAGCCTCGAGAAGTTCCGTAATTGTGTAGACTCGCGCTGCAGCTGATGCCATGTTGATCGGACAAGGCGGCGACGATGTTCAGGTGAAGAAAGACGTGCGCGTCTACAACTCTGGCGGTGCTTCATCGGGTGATGTTCGTGGGATGATTGCGATAATACGAGGTCGAGCTTGAGAAGAGCGGAGCTCAGGGTCCCGCAGGTGAAGATGAAGCTCTTTTTCCATGGCAACAGCCGGCCTAGGTTCTGACCACACGCTTCACGAGCATCACCACAGGCAACTACTCTAACATCAAGGCGCTTCGTTCATCTCTCCTAAGCTCGCCTTTCTTCTTCAGCCTCGCCAGCAAGCGCATCGCTTTCCAATATCAAGCATAGACAATCCTCTCACGGCAATTCATTTACCTCTCCCCATCAAGCAAGAACATTTGTCGAGCAAGGCTGAAGCTCGCCACCGCATTTCAACGCGTCGTCTTTCTTGCTCGCTCTTTGCACGTCTACATCACCAGACATTGTTCACTTGGAAAGAAAACTCTATCCCTCGTGTCAAACGAAAGGTTCAGCGGCGTTTCGTATCATACTCTAGCCGGCCACAGAGTTTCGACCAGTCCTACGGCCGCCAACCTCAATAGTCTGGTCGAGTCCGTCCCCGCGTCAATCTATCTGCCTCGATCAAGATCAAAATGGACCGCTGGGCAAAGCACATCAAGAGCGAATCCAAGCAGGTTGCGCGCTACGAAGCTAACGTGATCGCTCTGGCCGGCCGTGAACTGAACGCGATGCAGCCACTTTTGAGACTCCCTGCAGAGCTGCGACTCACGATCTATGACCTCGTCACTGGTACACCAGGAGAGCAATGGAGGGATTTGGAGGCCGACCGGACGAACGACGTGGAGTACGGCCTCGTGAACACATGCCATCAGATTCGCGGAGAGCTCAAGCCACACTACTACAGCAAGAACAGCTTCACCTTTGGGGCCGTCGACGTCACCTATGATCTATATTACGGTACCGGCCCTATGCCACCATTCATCATTGCCATGCCCAAGACCATCGTTCAGAACTTGACCGACTGCCGTATCAAGATCGGCATGTCCGTTGGAGGAGGCCCTTATCACGAGACGCACCTGGCAGAGGTTGACCTCATTCTCGAAAAAGACAAGTACGCCATTCAAGGCGAGCTTGATGCGTGCAGAACGGAAGAGTGTCTGAATGAGATGACGGATTTCGTTCAGGAGTTTGGGAGTAAGCTGGCGGAGACCTTCGAAATGAAGCGTGGTCAGAAGCCGACGATGCGTATTGGTGGTGCTTATTTCGAGCGTCAATTCGAATACCAGTATGATCATATGGTACGCTTCGAGATTAATGGAGAGCTGGAGCCGGAGTGGGAGCAAGACGATTCGGACCTTCTTCCGTGATCAAAGTCGAGACAGAGGAGCTCGGTGGCGTCGTACCGCATAGCTGAGTGACAATTCAGAATACCACGCGCCTCAAAGCGAAGAAAGAATGGGCTGGACGTTACGACCTGTCGAGGCTTTCTCACTCTGAGAACCAGACCGACGAAAGCGGGAATCACCCTACAGTATCACACATCATAGAGCTGCAGCTCTATTGCACTATTGAGGCTGCGTACTGGAATCGAAATCTGATTGTATGGAGAAAAAGCGTGACTTTAGAAGCATGGGTCGTGTCTGGTGGATTTGCGGTTATAGCAGAGGCTATTTCAATTGCTGATTCCTCTTTGTCGTTCTGGAATTGAATGTTACAGGCTGGAAAGCTGCTAGGATGGGCGTTTGGATATTGGGAGCAGGATCACGCTGCTCTTTCGCGCTGTATTGGCATACTATTGCAAGACCTGGAAGTTGGTTTGCCGATGACAGTTACTGTGCTGGGCATCAGACTGTAGGCGGAGAGCAATGCATAGACAGCTGTCGAGAAAGAAGGACTTGATCTATGCAGCTCCCAGGTCCAGCCTTGTGCATTGAGGTGATACAGCATACATGCTCCCATCGGAATGCCCACCTTTGTTTGCAATCATCGTCCGCGAGGATCCACTCTCAATTGCATTCTGGTATTTTCAAGTCATTACATATCGTCAGATGTCGGATCTCGGAGTCTTTGCGTGCTCGCAAGAACGGTCGTCTCTATGCGTTTGTTGTCGTTACTGGCTCTTCCTAGGCAGGGAGGCCCACAACTCTATTCCTGGTTTGCTGTCGCGCGATGCCACATCAAGGAATCCAGCAATTCGCGACTGCACTCATTGGCTCGCAGGATTGCCCAGAACGGTGAAAATGGAGAAGTGGATTGCGACGGTATCCACTCGCTTGGCGACGACATCATCACTTCTGCTCAGCCCGCGGAGCAGTACATTAGAGCCGGTTTGCTGCCTCGTCGCATCTCACAAGTCTGCAAACGCGTGTCTGACAGCAGTGAAGGTGTTGTGGCAGTCTGGCACTCTGACAGGCTATTCTGAGCGGCGTCGTGGCCTCGCTGTGCCAGCTGACTGCGAGACACAAAGGAACGCCACATTTCTTGGCCTCGTCGGAAGATGTTTGCTCTTTGTCGAACAACGACAGCAAAAGGTAGACTTCTGGCGTATCAGACGAGGAATACACATCTGTATAACGATGAAGCTGTATGGCAACAAAGCACATGTCCTCCAACATGACATGTTTGATGCCGGTGACCGAAGCGCCCCGTCTCTGGGCGCCATCTCTTGGCACATTGGCATGACGCTCAAGAAGGATCAAAAAGCTTCTGCGGCCAGATACTAATTGCGTGTCGTGTCACAAGCGCTGCAAGTACAAAGTAGGCAGAGACCCCAGGATCTGCAGCTGTCAGGACCCAGACCCGAAGACCAGGCAACCCAGGAAATGAGAACACATACCATATCTAGCGCAGCAGCGATAATACTGCTTGGCAGTGCCGAAGCGATCAATCTAAAGCAGAAGTCGACATCGGATGGTTCGCCAAAAGTCGTACACCAGAAAGTCCATAAGCATCATATCGAGAACCCAGCGGAGCGAGATCGAAGAAGATTCCTGCACAAGCGACAGGCTGAGAATGGAGTCGTCAATGTTCCGCTCTCGAACGAGTTGTTCTTGTACTACATGGAGATGACAGTAGGCACACCACCGCAGCAATTCCAAGTCCACGTCGATACCGGAAGCAGTGATCTCTGGCTCAACTATGCTGGAAGCGATTATTGCGAATCGAGCTCAGATCCTTGCATTACTGGCACGTATAACGCGAATGATTCCTCGACGTACGAGTATGTAAACAGCTTGTTTACGATCCAGTATGTCGATGGCTCGGAGTCGGCAGGAGACTATGTGAGGGACGAGGTCCGGATCTTGGACGGAGACGTTGTGGTGCCGGCGCAGCAGTTTGGTGTCGGTTATGATTCTTCGACACCCGATGGTATCCTTGGCATTGGATATGCTGCCAACGAAGTCCAGGTTGCGTATGGTGGCGAGGCGTACGCAAATCTGCCAGTCAGTCTTAGAGAGCAGGGATATATCAATAACCTTGCTTACAGCTTCTGGTTAAATGATTTGATGGCCGAAGAAGGCGAGCTTCTGTTTGGCGGAGTGGACACCGCCAAGTACAATGGCGACCTGGTATCCCTACCAATCATTGCGACGCAAGGCGTATATCGAGAGTTCACCGTTGAGTTGACTGGAGTCGGACTCAGCGGCGATGCGGAAGAGTTCAGTGGAACGGCCACCGAGATCCATCTTGACACTGGAGCCAGCTTGTCTTACCTACCCGATGACACTACTCAAGCGATCTGGGACCGACTTGGAGCACAGTACCTCGAGGAATATGGTGTCGCAATTGCCGACTGCTCTCTTGCTGCCACTGATGACACGATCGACTTCCGCTTTTCGGACGACCTGACCATTCAAGTATCCATGCGCGAAATGGTGATTCCTCTCTCCACGGGTCTTGGCTTCGATGTCTGCTTCGTGGGTGTCCTACCTGCTGCTCGATCCCCTCTCAGCACATCTGATCGGCAGTACCTCATTCTGGGCGACACGTTCTTGAGATCGGCGTATGTGGTGTACGACCTGGAGAACAACGAAATCTCGATGGCCCAGACTCTTTTCAATACCACCGATTCGAATGTGATGGAGATTGCCAACGGCACCGACATGCCGAGTGGGACTGGAAGTGGGAGTGGTGGCGGCTCTACGGCGACTTCGGATGAGCAGGAGAGTGGAGTTGCAAGGCTTCATTCGTCCAGCATGGCGTTGGCGATGATCCTGGTTGCCATGATGGTGTTCCTGAATTAGTGTAGATGAATTAGCGACAGCGACAATACCAGTTTGATCATCCATGCCAACTGCTGATGGCGCACGCCTTTTTCCCCAATCTTTCTCCGGTCGCGCGGTGGCAACTGGAGTGGCAAGACTGTACTGCTACCGTGCCATTCGTCCTGAATTGACGTACGATGCAACGACTGTCTTCTTGTCCATCTTCTCGCCCATCTGCTCTGACTGTGCCGAGATCGCCCGATGCCGCGACTTGATCTTGTGCTGTGGCGTGGTGGCGTGGGCTAGGCTCTGCCGCACTGGCAAGGACGCGAATTATGGTGGTCTTGTTGAGCAATAAACCGATTTCAGGATGCAACACAAACTCACATCGCGACGTGCTGCCTCTGATGAGCTAGATCGCCATCAGCAGCGCTGTTGTACTGTCAGTGATGCTCGAAGGACCATTTGGTACATCAATTCTGATACTTCCTCTCACCTTGACGCGCCTCTGATCTCGTGTCTTCTACTATCTGGCTCGTGAATCAAGTGCTGATGCCGACTCTACCTCTCTGAGTGATGCTGACCCATGCGCAGCAAGTGACAAGACAGAATTCCGACAACACACGGCGACGACGGCGAAGTAACGCACGCACAACAACGGCAGACACTTGAGCTTCTTCTCCAGCCGTCGGCAGATGCCAACAAGATGATGAAAAAGTAGTGTGCCCGAAGGTGCCATCAAAAATTAGCATGTTGGGCGCCAGTCCAACCAACGGGCGGTATCCGCGATGTGCAATGCAGTACCACCTCGAGGCGCTGGGAGATTCATGAGCTTCCCCTGAGACTTGTCAGTATACGGTGTTGAGATTGATGAATGAAGGAGAAACTTACGCGATGCGTAGCGGTGGTTATCTATCCCGTCCCCGGTTGGGTATCAAGAGCCACCGAAGCCGCCTGGGGAAGAAAAGTTCAAGAAGAAGCGCAGAAGTGTGAGCTGAGTAGGTGTTTCGGAGGGGAGTATCCACTAGCGTGCCTGCAGCTACAATAGTACGTTCTGATGGCTGCGTGAAGAAAGACAGTTCCTAAGTGAAAGGTTGATTAAGGGGCCAGTCAGGTCTGGGAGGACGTGCTGAGGTCCAAGCTCAGCAACGGCCGCAATCACAGCATCAAAGACAGCGCGAGAGATGGACCACAATGGAGGATCACAACATGACTGCCAGCGTCGAAATACCAATGCCACCCTGAACCGCACTAATGCCAAGTCTACATTGTGCGCCCCATCCGCAGCCCTCACACGCCCAGGTGCACAAATCCAGCTGCATTCCAATCACATCTGCGCATTGCTCTTTCAAGCCCACAAAGGAGTCGCCGGGACCTTTGTCTCTTTGAATGCCATTGTGAAGGTCACTTCTTTGAGACAGTCACAAGCACATTGTCATTCACCAGCGTCTTGGCAAGACCCACTGTAAAGCTTAAATATGCTACTTTCGCCTATCCCTGCGAAAGATATAGACCAGATCCTCGGAGTACACCCTGCAAGCACCTTCAGACTGCGATAAACTTCACAGCACACTTGCAGCCAAAAACGTCCTCGATCTCCATCTCACCACAGGACTTTCTTGCTAAAGCCCATGCTGGACATTGTCAGTTCGATCGCAACCACAACAACCTCGAGTCATCCCGCAAACACAACTTCAGCACATCAAGAGACGAGAAACATGACTTCCTCCGTTGAGAAGAAGCTCTCCCTAGCCCGCGCTGGCCTTGCATCAATCGACATCTCCGCCTACCTTGGTAACCACATCGCCGACTCTCGCTGCATCCTCAAGCTCGCACTTGCCGGTGCCTGGGCTGCATCTCTCAACACGGGCCGCAAAGGCGACGCCACTAAGTTCAAGGCTCTAGGCATCCGCGTCTTTGGCGAAGCGGAGTTCGAGAATGCCATCGGCCAAGCTCTTGCGCTAGGCGCGAAGGGCAAGAACACCGAGATCGTCAAGGCTGGATTTGCGAAAATCGATATCCAGGCTTTCATGGGCGACCAGGATGGTGTAGAGACCGACAAGGAAATGTTGAAGAAGATGCTCATCGGAGTCTGGGGCGCTCTCGTCAATCTCCGGAAGATGGGCGAGGCGCAGAAGGTCAAAGAAATCGGTACCTGGATCTTTGGAGAAGAGAGCTGGAATAAGGCCGTCGACGAAATGCTCAATAACTTCGCCTGAGCGCGATGTTGGGACTTCCATAAGCCATTAGAAAGATAGAGATCTTGGACCACGAGTTCTCAAGCTGCGTGCATGGTTAATCACTCCCTTACTTCTTCCCGGCCCGAGTGGAGTAGAGGATACATAGTCATCAGCAGATGACGCTAGCATAGATGTCAGTTGAGCAGGGCTCACCACGGTAACTTCCAGGTTGCCAGTCATGTACTGCGATAGCGATGGAATCTCTCGATGTGTCCGGATCAGTTCCTTTGCCCTCCAAAACTTTTGCTCGTAACGCTCCCCTTTCTCGTCATCTCCATAAAATCAGCCTGCTGTCGGATCGAGTGAACAGAATTAGCTGGTGTGAGGTCTTAGCAAAGCCGTGCATCCAGGCCCATCTCCCTTCGACCACAAGAGAGCGGTTCTCGTGGCAAAATTGGCGAAGGAAGAGTCGTGGCATGAACAACGCAAACATGGGAGCTTCTGCCTCCCTTGGCAGGTTTGAGATCAGCGGAGCTTCTGAGGATCTTCGACGGCTGAGATGGACTATGTTGGTTTTGGTACGACTCGTGTTCAGTCTTGTCGGTCAGTGAAAGGGATGAAACTATATCACAAGCGCTGGAGGCGTCGAGATCTCTGCTTCTTCGCTCGATGACCGACTTTCGACTGGAACGGACAGTCCAAGTATCACCATCTCGTAACCTTGTGGGCTCCAGGATCGCGACAACCGTCGAAACGACATGTCGCAATCACTGATGCCCTCCATCTTGCAGTCCTTTTGGCCTCGCCTTAGACTCGTTCTAATACCACAGCTTCGGGCGGTAGTCGCTGAACTGTTGCATGATGGCAGAGTTGCGGAACTTCTCGATCAGGCAGTCGATGCCCTGGACAGTGGCGTACGAGACTTGCGCAATCTTGCGCTGGTGATAGCCCGGTTGCCACTCCTTGTTGACGAAGTCAATCAATGATGGCTTCTGGATCGGTGAAGTTGACGAAGGAGTAGCTGACGTTGGTGCCAAATTGGAGATCAATGCGCAGGTACGAGAAGTCGTACTTTCCGGCTGATGTCTTGTCGATGCGCTCCTTGTTAACGTCGAGGTACGTTCATGCGAGTCAAGTTGACCATCTGTGGCTCATTCTCCTCACCAATGGATCGGTCCTTGAGCAAAGTCAGCGTTGACCACGCCAAAGCCTATTGAAGTGCTTACCTCGATGATGTTGACAATGGTGCTCAATAACAAGTCGAAGACGGCGGCAGAGGTACGCCCCCGTCTGAAGCAATGAGCTCGACCGTCGAAGTACTCATCCGACTCGCCAGCAGCGGGGATGCTGCCTTTGCCGACCGCCAAGGCGACCGCGAGATGGTGCGCAGACGTGCAGCCTAATTGTAGTGTGCCATGGGACCGCAGCCGCCAGGTTAGCCGCCGTAGCCATGGCAGCCGTCCTATGCAAAGGAATCGCGAGAGATTCTGCAGCCTGTGTCTGGTATGATCGATACGTGCTGGAGAGGACCGGTCCTTGTTCATGTCAGAAAAGTTTCAACCTCGCGGACAATGATGCTTACATCGAGCGTGTGTCTTCTCGGGGCTCGGCTCTTCACATGCTTGCTATTGCTGGCCTCGTGGTGTTGCGATGGCGGAGGCGTGATGGGCGACATCACGACCCCCAATGTGCTTCTTCTGGTTGCGCCGGCGCGCCACGTCAGGCATGGCAGAGTCAAACTGGAGCAGCAAGATGGAGCCAAGGTGTGTTGAAGCAAGTGATACGAGAGGAAGAAGCGGAAGTGAGGGAAGGGCGAAAACCTTTCAGGGAAGATTTCGCAACTGATGCCAAGCCGCGGAAGTGAGTCTGCCGAAACTGTTGTCAAGGCAAAGCTCACCGCCCTTCCGCCATTGCCTACAGGATGCATCGCGCTAAGTGATGTCCTTTGCATGTGAAGTCGTTGCTGAATGTTGTTTTGCCATGGCACTACCTCTCTTCCTGGCTAAAAAGGGAACCGGAGTCGGCATCCCCTGAAGCATCAAAGCTTTTTTACTACTCTCTCTACATTTGCTCACGAAGGTTCTTTCGCAACCGTCCAAGCCTGGTCAACCTTCTCCAAGACAAGATACATACAAGGTGGGCCATGTTCCGGCGATCAATGTATCAGTAGGTGAGGTCACTTCAGGCTTTGTGGGTTGGTAACCCAGTACTGCCATAACAATGAGCCAGGTCTCCGACGGAAGAACGTTTGTCTCCATGCAGATGTGCTGGAAAGGGCCTTCAATGTCCTTGGCACGGAAAGTCTACAGTCATGATCATTGTTTTCAGGTTATCTCGAAACAACATTGTACTGAGAGGACCTGGTTGAGCCATTATCGGAAGCTGTTTGTTGATATCTGACTCGCATCCTCATCCGGTCATATTCTGTGCAACTGCCAATTGCAAGGGCACCATCGCGGTGAGCGCTGAACGAACCAGTGATTCGGCGTAATCTAGCATTAAAAACGACGACGCGAGAACTCTCAAGGACACAGTGAAGAAGTATGACATTTTGGATTTTCGATGAGCTGCTGTTCGCGGAACACTTCATTCCTTCGATGAAGGCAAATGTTGGAAGTTTTCACTTTTGCTGTTTCTTCATAGCTCCGTATAACGCATCTTCGGATAGACCATCCGTTCCGGCGTCTAGTTCTCGTTTGTGCCTCGCTCATCTCTCGCGATTCTTCATTGCGTGCACAGATTCTACCCAGAAGGCTTAGCCTCGTGGCCCTCACTCGAAGTACGGCCAGTCACTCTTGTGTCTCGGCCAAGTCAAAACCTAAGAGTGCGTCTCACTGCTCGAATCCTCCTCTCTCGGCTCCTGCTCGTGTCTCAAGATCCTGAAGAGCTTGAGCCGCCCACTAGTTGCAATCGCCGTGATCTCCTGGCATGACATACCGTCCGTGTCGGTGTCACTCACATCTTCCCGGGCGCTTTTCCTTTCTACCCAATAATCGTCGTAAGTTCCCTCCCTCCAATGCGTTCCGTTGCCGATATACAGTCGTATGCCTTTCTCCGGTACGTCGAGCTTCTGCATCTCTGCCACAATCTTCTCGATCTCTGAGGCGAGGGTCGTAGTCTGGTGCGAACTTCCTCGCTTCAAGTAGTCTCGCGGTCGATCGGTTCCTTCGATGATCGTGAGTGCCATAGACTGCAGTCCCGGGAACCAGCTTGGCAGATTCACGATGTGATCTTGTGCTTTGAAGAGCTCGATGGGATAGTACTTCGTGCTGCTATAACCCATCAAGCGGGTCGTGAGCTCTAGATGCCTGATGTTATGAATACGTGGCTTCCAAGCAGTTGGAACGAACTCATCAGTGACGCTGTTTCTGGATGGAAAGTTGGCACGTAAGAAATACGTGCAAAGCTTGGAGATGAGCTTGACAGCCTCTTCGATGATCTCATTCACCATATTCTGTGCTTTGAAAGGCAGATTGCGCTTTGCTTGCATACCCAAGATTTGGGAGTTGAGCTTGCTAAAGATTTCTGTAGCAATCTGTGTGCTTGCAAGATCGAAGTCAGCCTTCGCGAGAGGCGTAGGACGAAAGTCTTTGGTGTAATGCTGGGACCGAATGTGGTCGTGGTACACGGCGCGCGGAAACAGTGATTCGAGATACTTCTTGATGACCAGCAAGCGGATCTCCGTCGGCAGCTTGACGCACAGCCCGGAGATGAGACGACGCCACATCTTCTCGGCCTTCTGATCTTCTTCCAGGTAGTTCAGGTATGTCTCGAGGAGCTCCGCTTTCGTCGGACGTGGAGAGGATGTTAGCGGCTTAGGGGTCTTAGAGGGCTCGGGCCTTGGCGGTAGCCAGCTACCAGTGTGCTTCAGGATCACCCACTGCCACCAATGGCTTTCTTGCTCATTGAGATAATCGTTAGTCTCGTGGAGGATGTCTGGCGAGAGTACACCAACTGAGGCCATGACGAATTGAAATAAGCGACACTTGGAGTGCTGTGGTTCAAGCCTGAACGCTTAAATGACAGTAGTTGGCACCGAAGACTTGATCGAGTCGCGCTTTTGCTGAAGCCGTTCGCCCTTTCGGTAGTCGATGGCACGCAAAAGGGACGAAACAGCTCTTGTTCAGCTTGGTGTAGGGGCCTTCGATGAGTTGTGAAGAGTCGAGATGGGCTGGAGCGACGAAGTGGTGTCCGATACTGGAAAGACTGCTGTCAGGAACGGGTTTCGCGAAAGTTGCGTTCGACTTTGAGGTGTTGCGATGCAGAACTTGGACTTGCCTGAGACCCGTTTCACCCAGGTGGGGCACAAGGGTTTCGGTACACAAGACAAAGCATGCGCTGGGGGTGTGCAGGACGAAGGCGGGTAAGGAGTGTGTTCTGATGCTGTGAGATTCTTCGAGAGCAATAGAGCAGGGATGTAGCACACTAGAATCTCAGGCTCGGACCACAATGCTCCAGAGCTTGCGGCAAAACACGTGTCTCGCTCACTTTGTACACATGACTCATGTCCACGGATGTGAAAGTGAATGAAGACCGCAGGAGAAGGTTGTCGCGGTCGTAATGGAGGACCAGAATGCGCCTCGCTCGATGCTCTCAAGCAACGTCGCCTTAGCTTAGCCGTTGAAAAGCCAAAGCACTCATCCCTGCAATCTCAGCTCGAGTCGCGTTGCATCACCGGCTACCTGCAACAATTGCATCCGATCGTCTTGAAGAAAGCAGAACAACCATGGCATCTCCAGCAGTTTCTGCAGTTTTAAATACCACCGAACTCCTCGAGCTGATCTTGCTCAACCTCCCGCCAGTTGATCGCCTGGCTGCGCGCCGCGTCTGTCGACTTTTCGAGCCCTGCTTTGTCAATTCCTCTGCCTGCTGGAGACCTATCTTCCTGAACAATGAAGAAGAAGAGTGGTGGGCGGTGCATCGAGTGCGACAGGAGATCATCCGCGTTGCCCCTGAAACTGACAGAAACGCCTTTGAGCGACAGGGCTGGATCTTTGTTCGACCGGCGATACTCAACGAACTGATATTGGAAGAAACATGGACAGACACTGAAGACCGATCCATTTTCTCGGCTTATGATGCCAGAGCCAGGGTCAAGCTGGATCTTACTAGAGTCAACAACCAGTCTCTCTGCACATGGCTACCATTACTCTACGGCACACGAGCTACAGGGAAGGTGTTCGTGTGGAACTCTTCCGAGCCATCTGACCTCGACGACTATGGAAAGCCTTTCGGCCGCATTGTCTTCGGACCACAGCCCGAGAACAACTTTAGCATGGAGTTTTACAAGCTTTGTAGCGCCGTAGTCCAATTCAGCGGTGACTTACGTGCCGGAATACAGATCGAGTTCGCGGACACAATCATTGTGACTGAGGAGGTGCTCCAATATGTGCGTAGAAACGGAAAATACAAGCTGCCGTTCATTGCCAGGGAAGAGAATGACGAAGTCATCAGACACATTGCGTCTCATCTCAACCCGCGCGAACTCAGAAACTTTCTCACCTCTTGCAACGAGCTCAAGCGCATGGTACACCCAGAAGAAGTAGAAAGCCCGACCTTTTTGGACAGCTTGACCTTTCCGAAGCAAAAAGTCTTGGTCAACGCAAATCTCAAGACCAATGCGGTCTTGATTCGTCTGGACGATCGTCTTACAACAAGCCAAACGCTTTTTGATTTGCAGGTCATACTCCACGAGATGAACCGCAAGAGCCAGTTTGGCAGAGTCCGGAGCGGCGGCCATTTCGCCCTGCTTGATGTCCTGGTGTTCAACGAGAACGTCTTCCAGCGATGCCTCGGCCACAGCAGTGCTGCCGAGCAAGCAACAGCGGGCTTCGCGTTTCTAGAGCCAACGTCCAGCGGTGAGAGAAGAGCGAGCGACGATGAGGATCAGTTCGTTTGCCAAGACATGATCGAACGCACGAGCACATTCATCACTGTACCGCCGACAAACAGCATTCAGCTCGAAGTGATCAGCCCAAGCGACCGAAGAATGGTATGGATGACAATGATGGCTGCTGAAAGAGTCTCGGATAATGATTCCTTCTTCGTGACGGTGGGGCAGCTTTTCGCGACTATGAAGAAGTACGATGGCACTGGGAGGATTCGGATTCCAGGAGTCATCGCTGCGAAGCAGGAAGAATGGGGCAAATTGCAGACCCTTCCAATGCTGACTGAGGAGGATGTTCAGCGATTGAAGCATCCTCGAACTAGTGGAAGAGATCTTCTGACGTTGAGATAGAGTAGCCCAGTGACATGTGAAAGCAGGGATGGCTGGCTAGCCCAAATCTTAATGTGACGATGGACGAAAGACGCATCGAAAAATCGATCCAACGTGCTCACATGCTGCCCTTCTCCCACTGCTCGCTTCATCAAGATTGACTTCAAAATGACACATGCTCGAAACCACGTGCAGGAAGGTCATCGTGTAATGCTGAAGCAACATCGTTCATAGATCATGCCAAGAAGTTGCAAAAATAGTCAGCCAAGCCCAGCTTCTCAACATCGCAGGTCCAGGCGCTTTCCCGACGCTTTCCCGACGCTTCTCACAACTGCATTGGGCGAAAACGCCTCTTCCGCAGCTCCGTCATGACGTTTCGAGTAAGCCGAAGCGCCGCCCATCTTGCGGGGTAGCGAATGTTTTCGACGATGATGTATGCTGAACACTTCATCGACCACTTCTTTAGAGAATTATCAAGTCCACATCGCATTGAGAAACAGCCGGGACAGAGATGATGGCCTCAGAACTCGCAGAGACATTCGATCACAACGGCAAACCCGTCACCCACGGCCGTCGCCGAATGAATGGCATTCGCATGCACTACATCACAGCAGGAACAGGTCCAGCCCTTCTCCTTCTCCACGGAACACCAAAGAATAGCTTCTATTGGTATCGCGTCTTTCCACTTCTGACACCACACTTCACCGTCGTAGCACCAGATCTCAGAGGTTTTGGGTATACGGACAAACCTCCGACTACAGATGGATACGATTCCAAAGAACAGGCTTCGGATTGTGCGGAGCTGATGACACAGCTTGGGCACGAGAGTTTCTATCTTCATGGAGAAGATCGAGGAGCCGATTATGCGTATGCTGTTGCGGGACTTTACCGGGATCGGGTTCTGAAGTTGAGCTTTTGCGAGATGTTGTTGAGTGGGCTTGGGCTGGAAGAGAGTTCGTTTTGGACGAGGGAGAATGTCACCGCGCAGTTTCGGGAGGATGGTGTTTGGTGTTGGGTATGAATGGATCGCAAAGCTTGAAGATAGCAGATTATGCTGACCTTCTTGCCACAGCACCTCGGCTTCTTCGCAATCCCACACGTCCCAGAAATGCTCATTCAAGGAAAGGAATTCGAGTTCTGGGAGATGTTCATCAAGCAAGAATGCTACAACCCAACGAATATCGAGCCGAAAGCACTGAACCACTGGATCGACTGTGTCAAGCAACCTGGCTGCCTGCGAGGCATACTGGAGACATATCGAGCTGGCTTCAAGAATGGCGACATCAACCAGGCTTTGGCCAAGGAGAAGTTGACGATCCCAGTGATGACTATTGGAGCTCCAGAGTTCTTCGGGCCGAAGGTGGAGGAGTGTGCAAGGAGATTTGCGAATGACGTGGTCAAGTCAGAGATCTACCAGGAGTGTGGTCACTCTCTGGCATTGGAGCAGCCGCAGAGATTGGCGAAGGATCTGACCGAGTTCTTCTTGACCAAGTAGGCATTCAGAAGTGCATTTCACAGGGTTTGATCAGTGACTTTCAATGTATCATTTCTTCGACTACTAGCAGGCTTGAGCTGGCTGCTGTTGACCTTGGAGCTGGGACGAAGCAGCAGCAACACGCTATTTGCAGCGTGTGCTCCTGTGTGTACTGCCAAAGCTTCTTCTCCAAGCAGGATGAAAGGTGATGACGTGTTAGTCGCGACATCATGTGTCCTGAAAGTAGCACTATGCGAGAGCGGCGCGAGGACCATCACAGGTGTAGGCACAGCACCCGGCTGGATGATTATTCGCTTCGTGAGAGCCTCCTTGTGATACTTCAATCCACTTACAGCTGCTCTGAAGGGACCAGCCTCGAGGCCGATCATATGCTAGGGCGTCGGCAGATACAAGACATCCATTCGCTTCTTTGTTCTTCTCTGGGGATTTTCCGGACTGTCTGCGGAGCCAGTGACTTCGTAACGATGTCTAAAGCAATTGCACTAGTAGTGAGGTGTAAAGCTGCCACAGGTGCCCGTTGCAGAAAGCTTGGTAGGAAGTGAAAGAAGCTTTGGCCTGGTTGACTTGCAGGGCTGTGTTCATTGTGAATGATGTCGTTTGCATCGCGACATGCTTGGCTTAGACCTGTCTGGAAGCTGGAGTCAGATACTACTCAAAGACGATCAGATGTGAGTTCTGGGTCCCCTTCTCTCAAAACCTAGAGGGTCATGATCGAGTGTCTGGTGCCGAAGGGCGAGCACAGGAATTCTGCCCACAAAGAAGACTCCGCGACCGTCTGTGTACCAAGATGGTGTCGTATTCTCCCATTCTGGCGAGCATCTACGCAGTAAACTGAGCATTGACAGAAATATGGGGTGGTATGTCGTCCTATGCTCTTCGATGAAGGCATTCAACGGCTTGATAATAGCCGCTTGCCTATTACAGACGTCCTCGGAAAGCGTTTGCTCCAGAAGTTCGAGCTGCTCCTTGACTGATCTGATCTCCTTGCAGACGGCCTCAACATTTTCACTAGTTCGTTTCCATTGGATCTGGCTAAACCTCTCAAGACCAATCCTTTCGCCTTCCTGGATGAGCTGTAATGTCGGGCACCCTCTTAGTGTCAATCTTAGCCCCGATGCCACGGCGAGACAAGTGCTTTCTATAAGGGTGTAGTAGTTTTGGTCCTTGTCTACTCTTTCCTTCAAAGGTCAAGGCATCATTATCGAGTGTCGGTTGGAGAGTGGCGAGCACAGAGCTTCAGGTCATGATGGAGCGTCCAGCGAGCGCAGAGACTCTCTGTGCACTCTTAGATGGTATCACAGGGGCGCCCTCGCCTGGAAAAGCTTGATTTGCTGCTAACGGACTGGACCTCCGTGCTCCGGGGCCGTGACGATATCGGAAATGCTGAAGCCATGAAGACTTTAATCGGGTTGCGTCTGATCAGGCTCGACGTGCTGGAAGCACCAATTTCGAGGTTGTTGGCTGGGTACTGTCTGCGACACGGAGTCAGTTTGGAACACAGCGGCAAAACTTGAGTGCTCGGTCTGCTGACGACCTTTCACCCCTTGTCTGTCTGTGTCTTTGCAATGCCACAGTGCCGCTGTCGACTGTCGGATCCATCATGGTGAGCACGGCATTCCTACCCAAGGTGAAGGACTCCTCCAGTGGAGAAGTTGTGCGTGAATCGCCCGACCACACCACATTTAAACGCTCCTCCTAGTGTGTGTCGGGTGCTGACGCCGAATGAGATCTCCGGACTCCAGGACTTTGATCATATCAGAGCATAGCTGTTGATTGTTGATTCCTATAATCACAGAATCACTCACAATCACAGTGATTATGGTTGTGATTTCTCAGGTTGTGATTTTGTGATTATAATCACAATCACTGTCTAATAGGACGGATGCAGGCAGACAGCACCTATATGACTTCATTCGCATTTCGAACATAGTCTAAGACACTTAGAAGCAGTCCCTTAGCTTCTGCTATAGTTGTCACTTCGCCTATAGAGAGGTCAGTACATTCTATGTTCACTCCTTCAGGTGGGTCCAATCTCCCGCTTACTTAGCACAGGTTTGGAGGCATTTCTCCTAAGAAATGTGATTATGTTATTGTTGTGATTGTGATTTGTGATTAATCACATTTTTATGATTGTGATTGTGATATTGGCCTCGTGATTGTGATTAATCAACAATCAACAGCTATGTATCAGAGTCACTGATGCCCGAAGGGCTTTTAACCAGGTTGCATCTGGGGTTTGATGGAGGTGAAGTGCCCGAATGGCTACTTCTGGTTGCGGCGACGCTGCTTCTTGGTCTTGCGCTTCTTCTGTGGCTGTTAGTCTCACATTAGCATGACTCCACCAGATACAGCGTGTCTCATGTATATACCTTTGCAAAGGACTCCACAGTCCAGCCCATACGCGCGAAAACTTGGTGCCGGAGGATCGGCAGGTGCTTGGTGGTGGTGATCCTCTGCTGGATCACCGGAGAGGTGTCGACCACGGTTCTAAAAAACCTGCAGACGCGCCGGTCTTTCTTGATGGCGGCGACTGGGAGGCGGAGGAGGATCATCTCGAGCAGCTCGACGGTGTCGAAGACTTCTTGTGCGGCTGTCATTGTGGTGGTGTGCTTGGTGTCTCTGGTGTGAGCGAGTGGTGGCAGCTGGCAGTGTGAAGTCGTGTGTGAGAGTCTACAAGCGGCGAGAGAAGGAAACAACACAATGACAGACGCGAGAAACGGGCATGCATGTCCGCAGAATCTCAAGACGCACACCAGAGGATGATTGTCATGACGAGACTCCGCATATCGATCTAGGAGCCATTGCGACTGGACTTTCGTGGGAGCAAGAAAGGCTAGACTTAGGACTCCAGAAGTGATTGTATGTCAAGGGAAACAAAAGTATTATGCCATTGAGAAGATATTTCGCGAACTTCAGCACAGACCACCCGCAACGGCCGGCAGCTCTTTCCCAGCATCTCTTGCGCTTCGAAACATTAGTACCTCCTGTATACTGTACATGACTTTGTCGTTCGATCTGCATCTTTTCTACTCATCCATCTCCATTTCCTGCAGTCTTCAGTAACTCAATCAGCTGTCAATATCTTCGATCAGAAGACCTTTTGCAACGGCATGGCGCTCCTCTTCAGTGGGTAAGCAGACCCAAGGTAAGAACACCAAAGTCTCAGCAGAGGCGCTGTTCTGAAGCTCATCCGACAGTCCTAGGTATGCCTCCTGAATGTCGCCAAAGGTCACACCATCATCGCTATCTACTCGTACGGCGGCGTTGTTGACAAGTTGCAGATTCCCAGGATTTTGGTAGTGCGAGAATTCTGTGTTTGCTTCTGATTCTGGAGACTTCGGATATTTGGGCCAAAAGTCCACGAATACGGCTGTCACTGGTGGCTGGGTAATTTGAGTGCCGTAGAGAAAGACAGTGCTCGGGAGATAGACTGTTGTCAGCCGACATACCGCACCGTCGAAAGTGGTGAAATCGAAGACGCCATGCTGACGTGCAAAGAGGTTGGCATTCAGGCGATGTGGTCGATGAGTCCGCGTCGTGCCCCAATCATCAATGAGATCCTGTAGTGTTAGCCCTCGTGGCACCTGGTGCTTGGAGAAGTCGATCCGCCTCTGAGCTATGTGGTGGGTGCCACCATTGATGTCCCAGATCAGAGTCCTGCTAGATGAGCTTGTGGGTGTGAGGTACAATATCTCGCGAAGCTCGCTGCTGCCACTGTCCGCCCCTGAAACCGCATCTGAAACGGCTTTGTGGGCACCACGGCAGATGAGAGCACCGCGCTTTGCTTCCGCTAATGGCAGCTGCGATAGAATGGCGGCTGAGATAGCAGAGTCGGCAAAAGCATGTCGTGCAACGTTGAAACGAAAGATCTTGGTAGGCTTTCGATTGGGCTTGCTCAGCAGAGCGTCGACCTTGTTCCATTGTTCATTTGACACGATTAGATGGCTCCAGTGACCTTATTGGACTGGAAGCGTTGGTTGTCGGTTGGTTACTGATTGGTTAATGGTTGGTTTGGTGAGTCACCAATTGCTAATGGTTATTGTTGGTATAGAGTTCTTAGATCCACCGGTAACCAACAAGACCTAGGCACGGACGCTAATCTGCCTATTCATACGAGACTGATCCTTCCACATGATAGTATGCTTAGTAACAGCCGTATTAGTTGTCTTGGTTATCTATTAGTTATCTGTTGGTTAGCCAAATTTCCTTATTGGTTGGTTGTGGTATGGCTCCGTTTCTACCGGTAACCAAACCAATAAGGTCACTGGATGGCTCGGGATGGTGAGGTCGCCTACTCCCAATCCGTTGCTCTGCATGATAGTGATCTGGCTGACCACGTCTCGAAGACGGACGCCACCAGCAACAGAAAGCTGTGAGGTACCGCTGCTTCCATATCCTCCATTGGGATGAGGTCTCATCCAGGCGAGTTCCACTTCTTCAACTGGCGGCTGGCTGAGGAACATTCTGAGAATCGTACACTCCGGTCGGGCCTGGAGAGCATGCTGTAGAAACCCGAGATGGACATTCCAGCCAGTCACACGAGTGTCAACGTTCAGGCGCTTGACGAGGTACAGGTTGGCGTAGTGGCGATCGAAGAGCAGGAAGCCATTGGGTACAATGGGTCTGAGAAGCTTCAGACCATCAGCACGCTCCTGGGCGGTAAGAGCATGATCTGCAGCTCGATTGGTAATGGTACTGTTCTTGGAGTCGACCTCCCACACAGGTGGTGGTAGATGTGATTTGGAGAAGGAGAGCTTCTGGCCGACTTTGCTCGCTCCATAGATCACATCTTTTGCGGTCCTTGAGAGAAGCGCGAGACGAAGAAGTCCGCGGCGGTCGTCGATCTGGTATAGTATGGCCTCGAGTACCTCGTTGGTGTTGAAGGCGCGTTGCGCTGCTGTCATGCCTGGTGCGTGTAGATAACTCATGGTTGAGACTTCGGCGGCTGATGCAGTAGCCCAAGTAGAAAAGCGTTGTCCTTCCTGGGTTTGACCGAGTCGAGGAAGTCCGGCTGCGTTCTGTTGCTGTTAAAGAGATCAGGGCGCAGGAGAAAGGTGTAGATGATGTGTTTCTGTCTATAAGAAATGTCGGATGAAGGCCGCCAGACCATTCACTTTCACGTCAAAAGTGAAGGGATCCATCCAAGTAGCACAGTAACGCATTATGGTTGAGCAGCCAATGAGCGAATGTCTCGTCCCTTGAGGTGCTGTGAATAAGACCAATGCCATTGTAGATGTCGAAAGTAAGCTTGTGTGGTAATGTCTCTGCACTACCCGAAGGCAGGTAGAGCAGCAGGTCCGGATACTGCGTAAGTCACGGAGCAGCCCTGATGGCTATGGAACTCCAGCATTCTCCGTCATTCATCTGGGTCTCGAAGCGTATAAGTCTGTGTTCTATTGCTTCACCGATCGTGCGTGACAGCAAGGCTCATCTGCCTCTTGTAGAAGGAAGATCGGAAAGGTACTCGCGGGCGAATCCCTTATATGGCCCCAGTGAACCAGATGTCTTCCTGTATAATAGCTTGTCGGTCGGCATGTCTAAGGTAGCTTAGTACGACTGCATAGAGCCAGCTACGTCATCCAGCGATCGGACACAGACACGGACTGTGACCCTTGTACAAGAGTAGACTAGCCCGTATTGACATCAAGGCATGTCCGAAAGGAGTTTGAGTCGACTGCATCGAAACAAAGACATTGTCGCATCCAAATGTAGCATCTCCTGTGGGTCGTGCAGACTCCAAGAACTGGTGCTTTGTTGTTCTGAAACATTGAGGTGTTGATCCATTGCGAATGTCCTATGCAAGCTACGATGCAGTGATCATGTCTTCAGAACCCAGACCGGATGAGCTGAGCCGACGTAGTGTCATGTCGCTGCTGCATGGTCACTGTGCTTTCGGAGATTGTTGCGATCTCCAGCTCAAGGCAACGGTTCGATGACATTTGAAGCCTGCCATTGCCGGTCTGAACGGAGAGTCGCTCCATTCCTATAGGCTAAGCACCTGACGGCAAAAGATAATGAATGCAATTGTGTGCTTTCAAGCAACGTCTTCTGCCTGGCTAGAGTCATAACTTCGATCTCGCTCTCCAACTTCTTCGGTGCCAAGCACACGAGAGAGATTTAATCTTTTGATGGCAGATATCCCTCCTTCGCCCCTCTCTTTGACTGGGACCTAAGGGTCGACCGAATTGACGTTCGGCGGCGCTCTACTCCGGATGTTGGGAAGTCTGATGTCGTTTGCTGGCAGATTGGGGTCGTGGCAACTTGTGAAACGCAAAAGAATAGCCCAATGACCAGAATTCGTGTTTTGACGTAGTCAAGGGGTCAATCGCAGGCGCCGTCACTCGTGCGCAGTAAGTCCGCTGTCAGGCCGTCAGCGACACTGCCGCTGTGAGTATACTAAGGTCCATGAAAAAGGATAAGCACACAATGTTCGTTACTAAATCGGCTCTGCTGCAGGTGTCCACACCGAAAGTGGTAGCATTGAGGGTAACTGCATGGTCAATATGCTGACGGGGGAGCAAAAAGGTGAGAAGTCATCATCTTCACGAGTTCGAAACTGGCCGGCGGAAAAGCAAAACTTCTACGCAGGCTCCGCTGAACGATCGGATGAACGCTCAACCACCTGCGTAGTGAAATCCTCCCGGACGAGGTTTCTTTACTGCCGTGAGTCTCCTGTCGATGCAGTTGCCATCCTGCGAGAGACATACATATTTCACAAACTGAGGGAAGAGGAAGATACATCCCTAAGACGTGGAGCGCAAATCATACCGCTAGACTACGCGACTTCGTAGCTGGGTAATTGTTAATGAAGTGAATATCTTTACATACATAATACTCAATAGCTAAGCGAGCCTAGGCAACGGTCTCTTGCATCAGAGTGAGCTTCGGCAAGTTCGTCATACGGGGACTTCGGAGTGGCAACCATGCGCGGGTGCTGCAGCAGCAGCTTGCATTTCCGCCTGCGCCGTCTCAGTCTCTGCTTTTGCAGTCTGCCAAAGATCACCCACACCGCACAGATCGATAGGAAGACACCTCAATGCTTACACTGTTACCAATGCAATGACATGCACGCGCGCCAGTCCGAACTGATTCAAGCTTCGCGTACAGCAACGGCCCCTGAAAGCTCCGGCAGCCCACCGCAGCCACAATGCTGATCGAGCACGGTCAGAGGGGTTATTCCGATCAAGGAAGATCATGCCCAAGTCCGGGTCTTGCATTCAATACACTTTGAGCACACTTACTGTTGTAATGGCAGTAACAAAATAACCATTGAGGAGGACCTGCTCGACAGATGCACATTCAAGCATACTTGCCGCCACTTCTACCTTCTCGCACGAAGTCTTTGAGACATCTCTCCGTCAGCAAGGCGACTCGCCACGATTGCACAAGGGTTGCAGGCTACCACTCTGGTCATGCGCCGCAGGAGTGACTGTCCATGCGAGGCGATATGGAGAGCCTAGGACACCGACGCGGCTCAAAGGCCTTAGCTCAAGTACCAAGCTCAGAAGTAGACACTATAAAGCGTACACGCTTGTCGACACAAAAAGGCTGGGTCAAACCGCATAAAGCTGGTCATGCTACAGTATCTGGAAAGTGGGGACTTAAAAGGTTGACGGAAAGTCTCAATCGACACTCAGAAGCGCTGTCCTCGGCATTGGAACGTCATCGCCATTAGTATCAGTGTAGATTGCAGTAATTCTGAGCTGTATCATCGTGATCAAAAGATCTGGGCTCAGACGACCTCCCCTCAGCTGACAGCCAATCTCGTCCCAAAATTGGCCTCTCTCGGCTAAGATTGTCGATCACAAGCCGCGCTCAGCCTGGGCTATCAAAGGCTGACTCCAGATCCGCATGGGCGGACACACTGCATTCATGTGTCATCTCTTCCGTAAACGAGTGTCAATAGCAGATATACAAGAGCTTCGCTGGACAAAGCCGTGCCAAGAATTCGATTATGGGTTTGAAAGCGAAGGTCTATTGTTGCGGTCATCTGGAGCGTCAATGCTTTGTTCGGCTTTTCACGATACCATATCAAGCATCGAGTGTATATCTTCTGACCTCGCCAGCACAAGATCCACTCCAGAGCCTTCAAATAGCATCACATTCCTTCAGTAACAATCTAAGCGTCACAGCAGGACTGTAAATCACACTCTTTCAAAAGACACACCATACACAAACAAATCGACGACCACTCATACTACACTACCAACTCATTAATCAATCAAGCAACAACGAAAATGTTCCGCAGCCTCATCGCCCTCTTCTGCCTCGTGGCCCTCGCCTTCGGCGCCGCCGCTCCAATGAACCAGCAATCCTGCAAAGCCACCGACCACGGTCTCGTTATCAACTACGACATCAGCATCGGTCGCTACTACATGAAATCCAAGTGCGACGCGGCCATCAAAGGTCTCAAGAAGTCTGGGGCTTTGCCGTCGATGGTTCGATGCAATGCTGATAGCCGTGGCATGACGAAGATGACTTTCAATGCTATGCGTAATAGGCAGGGAAAGATTAACCGCACTTTGAATGGAGTTTGGACTGCTATTCGTGATAATGGTGGGTTTAACTGCCCGGGTCACTAAGTAGACAGGCTACTTGAACACTTTGAGAGTGGGTCGGTTTGGCTTTGAAGCATTTTTGATTTGGGCATGTTTGATAGTAGTACATAAATACACAAAAGCAGTGCAGTCTGTCGAGAGTTTCCAGCATCCTTCGTTCTATCAGTCTTTCATCCTTGAGTTCACACGTTGAATTTCACGACACGCAATCTCTGCGAATATATGGTCAGCAGTAGAGAAGTCCTTGTTTCAGTTGCCAGCTCATCGCAGCAGCTTCGGCGTTCCGTCTCCATTTATCTCGCCAGTCTTCCTAGCACGGCTCCAAGCGGCATAGCTATGCACTCTGATGCGAGAGGCCTGTAGGTAGGTGGCGTTCTTGACTGCATGCTCGATGTGTGCATTCTTGTTCTTCTGCGTCTCGAGACTCTCCCGCCAAAAGCTTGAGGACGGAAGGATCTTGTCCTGAGTGGCTTTGACGAGAGCTTTGCCTTGTCGCTGAAGTTTCGCATAGTCGACGGTCGGCGTCTTGAATCTGCTCGCCTTCGAAATCCCGGTTCCAGTTGCTTTGCGGAGAGAGTCTCGCTTTCGGCTGACCTTGAAGCCGCTCAACATGCTGAGCATCTCGTCTTCGTTGTGCTTGGCTTTTGCAATATTGTTCCTGGCTTTCTCAACTTCTGCGGCGCGTAGGATCTTCTGCTTCTTTGCGTCAGCACGCTCGCGCTTGAGAGTCTTCTTCTCGATCAGCTCATCCCATTCGATCTCCTGAAATGCTTCTTGATATGCGCGCTCGCCGGCGTCGTGATCTTTTTCGGCCTGTGAGACATCTGCATCTAGTGCGTGCTGAAACGTCGCGACCTCAGCGTCATGCTCGTGAGTAGAGCGGAGGCTGGACTCAAAATCGACCTTATCGACTGGCGGTGTGGATGTGTCTCCAAGAGCTGATTCCAGTGCTCGTTTGAGCGCCTTCTTGGCTGCATCGTCTCCATGTGTTCCCTTCGTCTGCGACGTCTTAGCTACTGCCGCATTTGTCGAAGAGGCTTTCGGTCTGAAGCAAAGTGTTGGCCGACCAGCGGCTACGGGCTTCTTGCGTGGCCTGAAGGGGAGGTGGAAGCTGTTTTTGGGAGCCATTGCTGTCAACGTAGTCTTAGTCCCAGATAGGGATTGAGCTGTTTGTACTGACGCGCTGTTCTTGTGCTGAGTTGCGATGGCGATGATGGATGCAGCAGTGTCGGAATCAAATGCAAGGAAGGTGAAGTTCTTGCCAGGCGGCAGCTCCAGCTTTCACTTAAATTCACCTCTCCGCCATAGCATCAACTCAGATCTCACAATCCATTCTTGGCAAGATCTCTTGTCGTGCTCTCTTTGTCTAACTTCTTACAAATGCCTTTGTCCTGAGTGTCAAGTCAGCGAGAATGCCATTGTGATCACACAAAGAAAAGCTTACCATCTCATACTTACCAAAAGTCCAGTGCGTATTGTTATTCTCAGTGTCTTCTGGCAGAATCGTGGTAATACAGCACTCGAGATCTCCTCGTAACCCATCGTACTATCCAAAGAGAAAAGGAACATGCCTTCAATCAACAAGTCCGGCTTCAGCATTCGCATGAAGAAGATCATCGGCCGTGCTGAAGATCAAGAGTACCAGCTCGCCCAAGATATTGCACTCTGCAAGAACGAGGTCGAAGTCGTCAAGCTTAAGATCGACCTCGATGCAATCGTGCAGATCATACAAGATCTCGCAGAAGCCGCAAGCGCTGAAGCCGAAGGTAACCCAACATTCAAGCAGCAGGCTGTTTTGGAGGATGTTGACTTGGCCCACAAGATCCAGGACATGAAGAAAGACCACGTCGAGATGTTTGGACCGCGTTCAGTTCCTTTGGCCGTTCACACCGTCGGGACCCTGTTCGAAGTTGACCCAAGTTGGAGCTTTGCCCAATCTGCGACCCGGCATATCGAGCCAGCGCAGCGTGGACCCAAAGGTGACCTGGTGTGAGAGGTCTGAGAGGGTGTTCTCTGTCTTTGGATCAAAACGTCGCTTCAATCCCGCGTGTAGCATTCTGTGACTGTTGCAACGAAAAAACACGCGTTGTTCCTGGCTTTCCGCTCTCCTTAGGTCGTACTTCATGTAGCCGTCTGTACTCCTGTCTTGTTCTTCGGAAACTCAGCTGCTCAATCTTCGCTCTTTCCAGTAGTTCTAAACAATGTCTTCATTTCTAACCGTGCATTTCACCAGCATCAAGGCAGCCTCCAAGATGATACCCCTGAGACTGTTTCTCAATCTCATGCGACCCAAGAGTGCTCGCCTGCCACGTTGGAGCAATTCAGCGCGAATGGGAGCCATGACAACGTACTGCAGGTCTGAATAGGCAGGCGACGAGCACTGAAGTATATCGAAGTTCTCTGTGCCGGCCATCAAGGTCTTTAGATGTAGCTACTCCAATTTCTTGCCACGCATCTTATACTCCACCGATGTTGGGACCTCAAGCTGCTTGCAGAGGTCATGAGTCGTAAGATCCGGAGCAAAACATCAGCTTCATTTCGTTCAGCTACGAAGCAGGCGAAGAGCAGTATCTCATCGCTCTTCCACTCAGTGAGCAGCCGTCGTCGGTGGTTCAGTCGTCCTCTTCGAATTAGGAATGGTGATGTGTTTGTTTTCCATTTGCTGCAAGCAGCAGATGTCTCGTGCGGAAGGATTACTTCAATTGCGCGTTCGAGAATTGCAAGGGTAGCAGGTCGATTGTGACAGCATGCTGGGGAATGGTCGTGAAGGAAGTGCTGCTGAACCGTGACCTCGCAGTCTCGAGGACTTTGCAGCGGTCGAGACGCTCCACACCAGGAAGATCCAATGGCCACAACAAGTGCGACTACGGTGGATGTGCTGTTGCTGGCATCAGGAATCGCAAGGAACTTGATCCCTACCGCGAGTCGCCGATAAAGACACACGTTGCATAGCGCTCTGCCACCTTGCGGCGCTCGCGAGATTCGTGTTGGCGTGCTGGCGGCAGCGTAAGTCGATGTCGCATAGAATGACATGTCAAAGGGATGAAGATGCCGATAACTGTGGACACAAGGCGATATCTTTGCAAGCAGACTTCGCCGTGCGGAGCTCGCGCAACGTTCGTGTCATAGTGCCCTCCAAACACCAGCAATTGCCAATGTGTTGATGGGCTACACGGAGCTGTCAGCGGGAGAGGAATCGTTTGTTCACATACATACCCAAGGGTCCAGAGATAGTCAGAGTCAGAGTCAGAGAGTCGTTGCCAGAGTCACCGCCGCTGCCATCGCGAGATCAGCCATAAGAGAAGGAAAGGGGAGAGTACATACCCAGCACCAGCCGCCGCCATCCGAGCCATGATGCTCGGAGGCGACGGCGGTGGCGTTGCTGCCGTCGGAAGTCCTTCTGACGGCATGTTGCTCATGTCGTCGTGAAGAGAAAAGGAGAGAGAGGAAGTGAGAAAGCTGGCAGAATATATGTGCGTGGAAACGGCGCTAAAGCACTAGTGCGAACAGGGGTCAGGGGCCAAAGCTCACGCAAACGCGCCCTCACCATCACCTCCGCTACCATGAGCAGCTCTGTTGTGTCTATTGTTCGTCCGTTGAGCATAATTTCAATCGACTGCAGGGGTCATGGGGAGGCCGAGAAGCACAGCGAGCCCAACATGGTCCGGCCTCCAAAGCCAATGCGGAATCAAACATGAGAAACATCCACACTAGACTCAATGCCCGAAGCGAAGAAGCTGCAGACTATACGCTGACCGCTCCATGTGCCGACAGGACGAGAATATCGCATCGATCTTGAAAGTAACACTGACGGGAGTGAAGAAAGTTTGAGACATAGATGCGGCCATTTCCTGACCGATGAAACAGATTGCGAGTCAAGACATTGAAAGAGCATAGAAGGAGGGTTTGGATAATTCAGCTTTAGCAACTACGGATAATGATGGATTCTCGCTCTCCACGCCAGCAAGGAGTGCTATCCCGGTCCTGATCATCCAACCTTCCTTCGATCTCTCACAATCGGATACTCACCTCCCTCCTACTGAGCTCGATTACTGTTGAGATGACTGATGAGATAGGAGTACCGAGATCATCTTGTATCAGGGCGCTGGGAGGAAGCGTTCTTGCTCCCATGTCCTCTGGCGTTGACAGTTCACCACTTTCCGCGAAGCCCTATCGGGTAGTTAGTTGAAGCCCGGAACCACCAAGACTGATTTTGTGATGAAGAGAGCGTCCATTTCCGAAGATCTCCTCTGCTCAGCTCCCAAGACTCGTTTCACAGACACTCAAAGTCTGCTCTTGCCTACGAAGTCGACAAGCGACAATGAACACACGACTTTGAGGGCTTCCAATTGCCGCGGTCTGATCAACCTGGAGGACTTCTCTTAGGACGAGACAGCTATTCGCTCAAATCTTGGCGCCATCGTCAGGAAATGCCTGCCTGATATAATTTGCAAAGGACAAAGAGCCACTGAGACATTGCGTGACAGCAAACTTCTCAGAGCCTTTTCCTGCCCAGGTCTTGAAGCGCGCAAGAATTGCATGTTCTGCATCGTTCATATACTCATACAAGCAGAGAGTTATACCTTTCAAAACTCTAGCAGCCATTGCTCCTTCGTACGGCAGCTTAGATCTTCAGCATGTGCAATCCTCCTCACAAACCTTTGAGGGTGCGCACAAGGCGATTGTTCTCGAACAATCCCATTCACATGCGGAGAACGCGTGAAGCAATGCATTGATCAACTTCACTTTTGCAGTCGCGTTCACCTCCTAGTTTATAAACATTCCTTTTTCGACTCTTCCGGATTCTGCTCTTCACATCGCGCCAACCGCGGTTACATTCGACCTACCATCACGACCACCGACGCATCCAAGACAGGCACACTCTACCCCTATCTTACAAGCTCCTCAAACTTCTTCAACACTCAAAAACAGTCAGACACCATGGGCAACAAGGAACGCAAAGAGCTCCTCGGCACTCCCCAATGGGATCTCGAGAACCGAGCTGCAGCCCACCTACTCTTCATTCTATACGATCTGTGGCCGAATCGTAGGGATGATTTGATCAGAATCTTCCATCGGATGTTCCCACAGATGCAACGCGTGCGGCTCACTGTATCGCATTTGCGCGACACATGGAAGAACCGCTGGGCAGCGAAGCGCTACGCGTATGTCCGTATCGATAGACCAAACGATCGCGACCTCACGCCCCTCACCCAAGCCGAGCTGAACGATCTAGCGACACTGACTTCCATCGTTCAGCGATGGGCCGCACAGCTTGGTATCACTCTGAGTCCTCCAACCACGGCGGAGAAGCGGCCATATGACGATGTCGCCTACAACTTCTCTGGCGGCGTCGCTGACCCGAATGACGACCTGACTATCTATGTCAATAAGGTAACTCAGGCACGCGCAGCCTTGCGGCCAGGTGATGCGATTCCACAGTGGATTATCGACATCATGACAGTCGGCAATCAAACCGACACCAAGCTCGAGTTCGGTATGCCAGTCGATGGCTTGGTAGTTCAGCTACCATTCACCATCGGCCACGACGTCGACGAGGATGGTCAGCCACTCCATGGTGGCCTCGTACCTCAGGCTCAACCGGCGGTAGCAGCAGCACCACCACCACCTCCACCGACAGTGGCTCCATCTGCACAGCCTGCTCCAGTAACTCAGCAAGCACCAGCACCGCCCACTCAGCCCGTTGCTCAGCAGCCAGCCCAGAAGCACTTGCCATCGCAGGCTAATGTCGTTGATCTGACTGCCGACTCCGACGACGAGGATGCTCAAGACAGCGATCTGGAAGCTCCGATCACTCGCCCAACTCGATCGACGAAGCGCGGTCGTGCAACACAGCCTTCCCGCCGTAGACGTCAAATATATGACGACGATGAAGAGTCCATTGGTGAGCCATCGGACGACGAAGAGGATGACGACTTCCCCGGACCATCGGGCAAGCGAGCTCGCACCGCTGATCCTAGACAGCAGCCACGACCAACGGCTACTCGTGGTAGACGACCTCTACCAACCTTACTGCCAAAGCCATCAGGCCCTTTCATCGGCAGTGGCAAGGTCGGCGTCGCTCCAGACGAAGCCCATCTCCTGCCTCACAAGCAGATTGAGATGTATCGCAAGGGTCTGACAATGGACGGCAGACCGCTCAAACCCATGCAGTCTGGCCCAATCCGGAACACGAACAGCGTGCCAGTTCCATTTTCCAAGAACTACACGCGCTATACGACGACGCCAAATGACGATCTACCACTCTTCTCCGATGCCGTCGGGCCGCCAGAAGAGGACATCCCAGCTCCTCACCTCGGCGACTTCGAAGACGACAACCAGAACGATGCTGATGACCAGGACGACGAGCAGGAGACAGAACTCCCCAGCCCAGTAGCAGTCGATGATGAGGACGACGAGGAAGCAGGTCTTCCAGAATCCAACATCGACGAGGAATCTGAGGTGGAGGCGGAAGATGACGATGAAGACCTCTATGCCCCAGGTTCCAACTAGACAGTCCTTGCTTCCAACGACCAACGAAAGCCGTCCTTGCTAGGTGCCAAACCGATGTGAGGTGTAGGCTTTCGAGATTTGGAGAGGCTGTAATTTGGACCTGAGGGCAGAGGTGAGATTTGAGACTTTTGGCGTTTGGGCGTTTTGGAACCGCTTCGCTCTGAGGAGGCAATGAGAACTAGGCTTGCTAGGTGCAAATCGATGTGAGTAAGGATCTCAGTGACTCTAGAGCGAGAGCAGGATATAGCGAGGCGTTGGGTTTGGTACTGAGTTGGGCTCTGTCTTTTCACTGCGAGTATTATTGCACTTGCCTACTTAGCGACGGAGTTTGGTTTTGACCTCACAGGCTGATGGAGCTAGCCAGCGAGGTCATTGGGTAGCATCAAACCACATTTCTAACGTAAACCTCTTATTTTCTTTCTGATCAGTCTTCAAGTTCCAGATTTTGTTGCGTATAAGCATGTTGTGATGATCAGGACTCTCGCAGGCGAATGAGTCAACTTTCATACGTGAGTGGGAAGAGTCAGGCATGAGAAGGGTGTGAATGGACTCGCTTTGAGCATTGCATAGCTATATCTCATCTTCTCGTTCCAGGTGCGGGCTGCCGCACTGGTTCATAACTCCTCCCAGCTGGTGACACCTTACTTCGTAATGCCATCCTTCGTCGACCTCGCGTAACCCGGGAACTGCATCAATTGCGCGTCATCCGCATTCTGAAGCTGAGCACATCCAAGCTTGCTGGTCAAGCTTCCCACAGCATTGGTGAGCTGAGTGATGGCAGCGAGTGCAAGATCTGGCTTGGCCTGGGCGGCGAACTGGTATGCAAAGCAAGCGAAGTTGTTGTTCTGTGCCAGAGAACCGCTGTTGAAGACACCTCCTGATATGTTTCGGACATCGATACCACTGAACGAATTCGGTGTGCCGGTGTTGCCTCCTACGTTAAGGAACTTGGGGTGGAGAAGAGCTGCGTTGGTGGCGTCTGCGAGGAAGTATGTGTTTTCGTATGGGTATTCGACGGCACGCTTGTACTAGAGTAGATATTAGTACGCACCAGAAGATCATTGACGCTATCACTTACCCAGTTCATGGGAATGTACTCTTGTCCCTGATTGGCCACGTAGCTGCCCGACTCGCCGGAGATACCGAACCACGCCTTGAGCACATCGTAAGTAAGCTCTCCGTATGGGTTGGCAGCAGAGTGGTTGGCCATGAAGCGGTAGATGAAGGTGTACGCGGCGGGCTGCACGAGGACACCGGTGAATGGGCCGTTGAAGAAGTATGGGTTCGTAGCGATCTGGTGATCGAATCGATTCGAGCGATGTGTGGTCAGGGAGTCAAGCGTGACAACACCACCTGGCGAAGCGTCGATGAGTTCTTGGAATTGGCTTGCAATAGTCTTGTAATCGTCGCCGCTCTGGTAGAGATCTCCTCGAGTGGGCGAAGCGTCGCTCTCGTATTCTGCCGAATCTGTCAGCGTTGCCTTTTGTCTGTGCCTGGTTCTAACGTACTGTTGTGAGAGCCAGAGATACCGTGTCCTTGGCTAGAGAGTGGACCTCCAATTCCTGGTCCTGGCGTGCCGCCAATAGACCATGACAGGCCGTCTCCGTCGATGCCGGCACCGAGCGCGGCAAGAAAGGCTGCGAGCAGAGGTCCCATTCCAACGACATTCGTGGTTGCATCGATGAATTGTGTGATGGTGGCGTAGCCATTGTGAGGCAGGAAGCTAATCTGTCAGTACCTGGTGTAGGATCTCAGCCATTGACGTTCTGCTTACCCATGGTTGGCGAAGGCGTTCAGGCCTGGACATGGTCCACGAAGGTCGTTTGGTCCTGGCGCTACGTACTCGTGACCGCTACCTGGGCCAACATCGACGAATTGAGCTTTCTCGTTGAAGATGGGTACTGGCTCAAACACCTTTGTGGCGCTGTCGGCGGCTACCTGTCGTGTATCGAGCTGGGATCTGATTTCGTCCGCTCTTGCTTGTAGGGCAGGGTCATTGGCGACAGCCTCAAAGACTGCGGCTGGGAAGGCAGCGGCCAGAGGTACTGCTCCAAGAAGTGCCTGAGTTGTGGAGAACTTCATCGTGTCGACTTCGTCTTGTCAGAGATTGTGTTGTCGAAGGCTGAAAGAACAAAATTGCCGCAGCGAGTCTTCGTTGTACTTGTAGGCTGCATCGCCGTTCGAAGGGTTCTCGCAACGTGCGATCGACATTCATACATCGTCTAGTATGTGATGCAGGGTTCGTCCATCGTGAAGCACGGCCATCTTGCCATATGCAGGAAGTTGATGATATGCGGGCGAATCGCAGGGACCGGAATAGATTGGTAGGATGCGCAGATGAGCACGAGACGCCGAGAGTGGTCAAGTCCGTCTCCATGGGCAAGGTTGCAAACAAGCTTGAATGCGTTCGCACGCCTAGCAGCAAGAAAAGAGGACAAATGATGGAATTGTGATTGGAGCAGCTGACAGGGAGAAATTGGGATTACTTGTTAGTTTCTGACGGTTTCTGCCAAGCCATCGGTTGCAGCTGAGTGAGGTGATGATCGACACCGGTAGCGTTGACAAGCGCAGCATTTCCCCGCTGTCGATCCTCCACGATACCATTCATGCTTCGACACCTTATCAAAAGAAGAAGGCCGGTGCACTTTTCTTGGGTCGGCGTGATGCTTTTCACTGCAGAAAAATGCCCCGAGACTTTTCCGGTCCTTCCATTCATCCTCAGATGCCGCCAGCCGACTTCACTTCATCTCTCTCGCCACCAGACGCCACCTACGATGTTGCAGCAGCACTTTATGTCGTCCGTGCGGCTACTGCATTGTCAGCAATGAGTCGGATTGCGATAGTCAGCTAGGCAGGCTCGGCATCGCAACTGGAACGATACGAACGAAGATTAGAGATGTCCTCGAGAGCATTGCGCTCTTCGCTTAGCCCTTTACCTGGTGTCAATCTGAGTATCACGAAGGCAGGGCTCAAGCTCTCTTGAAAGCGCGTGAGGTATCTCAGACGCAGCACGTGGAAAAGGGCAGCATAAAAGACAGCAGGAGTCAGGGGACTAGAAGGTGAGCAAAGTCTTTCATTCGCTTTTGTGGTATCTCGTTCACACGCACAAATATGTGCGCGCTTTCGTAATCGTAGTGGCATGCTGCAATCTCAGGTCTCTCAGCGCTCCCGTGCCGATCCTCGACCTAAGTTCGGTATGAATCGCAGCAGAATCAAACAACACCAATGCACCTCGCAGCTTCTCGCCGTGAACTCGACAGTCCTGGCTCACCAACGCAATTCATGCTTGTAGTATGTGCCGGCCTCGCCTCATCGCTCAGCTCTCATCCTCCATGACCCTCAAGGAGATGCTTATTGTCGACGGTCGACCGTCGGTGGAATGATCGGTCCCGCGCAGACCATCGTAGGGAAGATTCTGAGATCCCAGTCCAAGCAAACAGACCAGCCCAAGAATCGGCAATTAGAAGTGCGCTGGCAAATTCTACCAAGGCACTGCCTAGGGTTCTGGGCCTGGCGACGCAAAATATCCGCTGGGTTGGCAGACTGCGCGGCCTCAAATGCCTCAACAGTCTGCTCAGCGGTGGTGATGTTCAAATCATCCCAAATCTTCTTGGCTTCGGCGTCCAGCTTGGAGTTGATGCGCTCGTCGACGGTTGGACCGCCGAACGCAGTAGGAGTGTTCATGCGAGTTGGGTGGTAGAGCTCGTCTTCTGGGACATCGTAGCCGTCCACGTTGGCGTAGACCTTCTCGAGATGAGGGACGTATGGCTTGAGATGGAGTGGGGCGTTCGCAACCTGCTCCAGCAGCTGACGGTTGGTAAGGCGGATGGCATCGATGACCGTGCCGTTGGCAGCCCAGGAACGGACGACGCCATCGTCTGCGATGTGCACGAAGAAGTCGCCGTCGACCTCCATTCCGGCCATTGCAATCGTGCCCGAGGTGCTGGAGAACTTCTATAGAGTTGTCAGTTGAGCGCGCTCGGGCAAAGGACCAAATCGTCTTACCTCAGCTTGCTGGACGAAGCTCTCTGGTGCAATGGTTGATTTGGCGGCACTGCCAGATGTTGACACGACCTGTACCAGTTAGCTCAGCATGATTTGCGTTGAAGAACTATCATATACTGACCGAAGTCGGGCGACCGACAACCGAGACGGTCGAGTCGAGGACGACAGAAGAGGTGGCCTGCAAGTTGGTCAGCCTGATAAAAAGCAAGATATATCAGGCGCAGTATCATACCTGTGGAGCGGCCGAAGCGACAACGGCGAAGCCACCGACCGCGATCTTGGCGAAGCGCATATTGCTACTCGTCGTAGGGAGTTTTGGTTGCTAAGGTGTAGTTGCAAGGAGTGGTGTTAGGATCAGAGGTGGTTGATGTGCTCGCGGTGTTCGGTGGTGGTGGTGTGGATGAAGGTGGAAGAAGCAAGACAAGAATGAGTCCGAAGGTGGTGTTTTGTACAGCGCCAAATGCCAGGTCCTAGTTGCAATCACATGCAAATTTGCAAGTGAAGTCTGTGCATCCAATCAGATACCGGCTTTGCGACTGACCGGTTCATCTAGGGTCCGAGCCTCTACCTCAGTGTCACAAGCGCTCTCGAGTCTCAAGAAAGACCCGCTCTAGCCGATGCCCTCAAGACTGGTATCTCTGATGGACCTCTAGGGTCGGACGCTTCTTAGCTCGGGCTTCCGAGAACGAAGCATGAAGTACGGCAAGGCACAGGCGAGACCGCCGAAAGGATGCGGGTCTGGGTAGCCAAAGGTCATGTCCTGGTCGCAGACGCTCATCGGATCTCAAAACCGAGATATATTTGAGGAGTCATAGCAGGTGCTTCGTTGAATGGGGCAAAAGTGTATGAGCAACGAGAGGCCGAGCCAGGACCTGCATCGAGAAGTGCAGCTATTGACAGCCTGGCAATCAGGCCATACACTAGCTTCATTCACGCTCCACTGACAGATCTGGTCGGATTTAACCGTAGTGCTCTAACATTCAGCAGCACATCGGCCTATGGCTAGGCCATTCTCCATGGGCTAAATAAATCAACAGTGCTCTCGATCTATTTGACCTCTCTGAAGTCCTCAGATGAATGGAAGTGCTCCAAGACGACCATCGGAGTGACATCTGTACGAGAGTGAGGTCAACGGCTCATTGAGCAAAGTTGGAAGTCGCAGCTCTTACTTCTTCAATGCTTTCTGCGACACTTGAATAGCATCCTCGACAGGTGGAGAAGAAGTTAAGAGCTCAATGGAGCGTGAGTATCGTGCAGTCGTCGTGCCCGCTAACTTTAATACAATGCCTGAATCAAAGTTTCAAAGATGAGATTCATACCGGAGCTGGTCAATTAGCGCACAATGGACTTCTTGCTAACAAGCTCTGTACACCAGAGTTCATGACACTGTCAACACAGAAGACATATCACGTTTCCGTCGCGCCATGGCCTCAACACGGTCTCCGTAGAGTTCGTCCAGACGTGAGTGGCGAAATCCGCTCGAGCGAGCATAGCCGCAAGGGGACGGTATGGGTACAGTCCATCAGATTCTTCCATAACTTCAAATCGACCTTCCCTTCTTTACCACAATACTGGACGCGAGATACAGGGCTCGAAAGTCGCAGATCAGAGAAAGCAGAGGAAGACAAACCGCATGAGTAGGAGGAGACCGGCTCGTGAAAAGCCATGTCATATCCCGACAGTCGATAAAGCTCTTTCTTGCCCGAATATGCAAGTCAGATGGTCTTTGATTGTGACGGTGCAGAGCCGATGGTACTGTTGAAGTCAAGTCAGTTACCATCGGTCTGAAGATAATATCCAGCAGGCATCACATACCGGTGACTCCAAGACAGTGCCTTTCTCAATGCACTCTTCTTTGATATGGACAGCGCGGAAGTCATTGGCCACAGGAAAGAGGCAAGGAAGAGCGATGCTTGCAGGAGAGTCCCAGCTCGAAAGTAAATCTGTCACTTCTTGACACCCTCTAGTATCTTGCTACCGCCTCGTTGTAGGAAAGGGACTGGTCCCGATGACAAGAGCGTATAAGCACGGCCACTGCGGAGTCAGTTTCAGTCAACATTAATCCAAATTTGATATGGATGAGATACATTGCCCGCAGCTCGGAAGGCCCATCCTCTTTGCGTACCACGGAAAGCGAAATGAGCAGCATGGGACTTCTAGACCAAAGCAAGGATCACCAGAAGAGAAACGTTGTGAGAGCACGCAAAGACATTCCTGGTCTCCACGGGCCGCGGTATTTTCCTGCCAGCTGGGCACACAGCGAAGATGAATATCGAAGAGGAAAGCGTAGAAACAGCGCCGTCACGGAGGCAAGGTCAACAAGCATCGCCCCGGAGTCAATATCGCTTAGACACTACTCGCCTGTAGCTCTGAAGATCGATCCATTCCGAGAAGCACTGAAAGCTACTTGAATGGCAGAGAACGAAGTATGAAAGAGAGCTGCGCAGTATAATCTGGACGAGCTTGGCTCGGATTCATTGACGAGACGCAGCGCTACACTCGTAGCTGTTCTTCATTCCTTCCCATTGGCACATTACACTCCCTCTCTCCATCAGTCGTTCGTCGCACTACTCATAATCTGCCAATTCCTCGGTGCCATCGCAAGAGGCTTCCTTGCCAGTCTCGCTCTCGTTGTCCTTGGTCGTCTCGTCCTTTTTGTCCTTCTCCTGGTGCTCATCGCTATACGACGGTCAGAACTGAATCATTCTCGCTGGAGACTCAACGACTTACTGCTGCTCATTCTTCAACAAGCCATACACGTAGAGAGCGATGTCGCTCAATCGCTGGTGACTCTTCATAGTCGTGAGGTTGGAAATGAATCGATTTCGACCTTAAAGACGTAGAAGCGGTAATACTGTTGAAGCGAAGTCCACATCGATCTGGCAAGACTTGTCCACAGCTCTTAAAATCCTGTCACTCCAAGTAATGCTGAAAGCGACGTGAACGGCATAGAGGGTAATGTGGAAAATGGAGGAGCCATATGACTAGGAGAAGCTCGGCTCGTAAGCAGACCTGTCACTTGATAATAGTCGTTGGAAGCTCTCCACTGTCTCGATATAGAAGATCAGTAGCTTCGGATTGTAGTGGCGTAGAAGAGGGAGCACTACGGAAACGGAGTCAGCATCAATCGAGCTTAGATTCACCACGGCTCTGAATAGTCAGCGCCTTCGCGGAGCATACAAAGCGACGTGGATAGTAGAGAAGGACGAATTGAGAAAAGATGCGCAGTGTGAGCAAGAGAAAAGCCACGGTCGCGCCGCAGCGCCGGGAATGCAAATTCAAAAAAGACAAAAAAAGTCATGTCAAGGTGAGCGCAGCTCACCGCCCCCAGCGGGCCACCTGCTTCCTCTTCTTCCTCTCCTCCGCCTCTCTCCTCACCTCCCACCTCTCCCTCCTCGTCATCCTCCTCAACTCCTCCTTCCTCTCCTCCTTCTGCGACCTGCCGCCGCAGCGAGCAGCGTAGCCTTCAGCATCGTAGCCGAAGGAGGCAGGTGGAGGGTTGGCAGACCTCTCCACCCCGACCATCTTCTCCCACCCAAACTTCTTCTCCTCCCCCATCTCCCACTCCAGGGAGGCGAGGTCTGTTTCCAGGCCCTCGCACTCCCACACTTCCTCCTCCGTCATCCCCCCGACCTCATCCACCTCGACACGCGTGAGTGCGCTGGTGGCGGCAGCGAGAGTGGTGTTGAAGTTGAAGGGCTGGCCAGGCCCGAGGTGAACAGCCGCGGCCGCAGATCCTTGTGGTGGTGCTGGAGGCGGCGGAGGTGGGAATGGCGTGCCAGAGCCCTGGCCGAGAACGGTAGGTATATTACCTACCGAACCGCCCAAGGATGGCAGAGGCCCGCTGGATGCTGCTGCTGCTGCTGCTGCTGTCGTCGTCGTCGTCGTCGCTCCGGCTTGTGGTGGTGCTGGTGCTGGTGCTGGCTGCGACCTTGGTGGCCGGACTGGCAGCGTTGCGAAGAAGTGGTGTTCTGTGAGAGGTCAGCATGCGTTCTTCTGGTGAGCTTTGTGAACTTAACATACGGTCTGCCATCTTGTCCGTTGCCAAGGAGAGAAGAGATTCAGCAGGGAATTTAGAAAGATCAAAACAAATCCCACACTGCGCGCTAGTAGCTTAGCGCAACGGCTGCAGAGCTGCATGCACCTCACGAGCTCCAGGTTGTCCTTCATACCGGTCCAAGACACTTCATTCACATGTGAGAAACTACACCCACTGTATCACACGATTGGCCTTATTCTCCACTCACAGTTCCATATTCATTTGCGCACTGAGCTAGCCGTTCTGGGAAGCAGGTCCACGTTCAGCTGTCAGGATGACCGCGCTTCATCAAGATAAACTACCGGTTCCTTACATGACATCAATGTAACATAATGGCAGCACAATATCGCTGATCTATCAGACATTGACACGGCCGATTGATCAAGCAAGAAAAGTCTCAACATTTGCTCCCAGCTCAGGGCATGACTCCAAGAACATCATGCAGAGCCTCGAGCCATCCTTCGAGAGTCCTGGTGGCGCTCCATCAACGGCTTTCTGCCGTCTTTGACAACGAATCGCACGAAAAGGACAAAGCTGAATGAGATGCAGCAAGCTTTCGGAACAGATAAAAGCACAGCTGGAAATTGATGATATCTTGAGCCTACTCTCACGATCACGAGGTCTTAATATCTACGCGAAACTATCTATACTAACTCAGCTCTACTCTATATTCCAGAGACTCGAACATACAATCGTGAAGAAAAAGCGATGCGTAGCGCAACCACGACTGACTTTAGAGGAACCTTCGAAGGACTCCGTATGGCATTTCTTCTCCATTCAGTCATGTCCCTATCCCAAAGAAATTGAAAGTGTGGCCTAATCATACAATTGTGTCGCTTCTTGGAGCAGGGCTCTAGTGTGTTGCAGCGCATGTGAAAGCTTGGCGTTGGCGGCCTGAGGGCTTCGGAACCTTGTAGGCTTTCCGCGCCTGCACAATGCAACAGAACACAACACGCTCGCCGAACTTCACGCTATTACTCTCAACAGCATCGGATCGCTCTTCTCGCTTGTGCCATCTGCGTCGGAAAACCCAGGCGACTGCGAAAATGCCTCCCAGGAAGAGACACCTGCTCGACGAGCTGAGAGATCATGGAGCTCCGCCACTCCAGATCGATGACAAAAGCACATTCAAGAAGTCCCAGTGGCCCGGATGGGTAGTCGCGCCATCAACAAGCGCCAGTATGAATCCTGGTCAGCGTAGCCACTGGGCGCCGACTGGAGACAAAGCAAGTCGACACGTGCGCGCACAAAGACAGACCAGCCAGCCAGACGCCAGCAAGGCAAACAATGGACAGAGAACTACCGGTCGCGGCAGAGTCAAGACATCAACGAGGCGTCAAACAAACACTACCACCACTGCCAGAACACCAGCTCGTGGCGGACGCTCTCTTCGAAGCAAGCCTGCAAACAGCAAGTCAACAGGCGCGAACGCCGCACACGGCCGGCCTGGAGGGCGTGCGGCAGCACAGATAGTAGCACGCCCATCAAGCAGTCACGCTGAGACTGCTGTTGCTACTGTCTCTTCCGAATTGATCGCTGACTCCAACAATGAGGACATTGGCATCGCAAGCGAGACGGAAGACGAGTCCGAGCACTCTTCTTTCCACCCAACGGCAGAGGACGATGGAGAGTGGGAGGACGTGGAGCAGGCCTGGGCTGAGGAATACAACCGGCAAGATGGAGTGGCAGGAGTGCTCGACGAGGAAGCCGACGAAGACGATATCGAGAATGAGAGGAAGCTTACGCGTGATAAGCATGGGCAGTCCAAGCGACATAGGGACACGAAGCAGAAGACATCGGACCCTACGCCGGATATCGGAGATGATGTCAAGATCGAGCCGCTACCAGTGTCATAGTCAGTTGGTAAAGTAGCGTTTTTCATCAAGAGCGCCACTTACATAATGTAGATTTGATCAAACTCGCACTCTTTAAGGTTAGTATAGCCTCTTGACCAAATGCTAAGTATTTGATCAAATCTGAGGTCTAAAGAGCTACTTGTTTGGTCTGAAGAGCCACTTATTTCTCGAGGAATGCATTCCGACAAACAAGGCCAAGGCTACAACCCCTTGTTTCGCAAATTGAATAAGAGGTATCTATTTGTTCTTTACTATCTCTACGACTCTATAGAGCAGATAGGACTATCTTGAATAGAGTAAGATACAAGGCAAGCCGCTATACTATAGATGCTAACTTCTCGCTCTTTGAAATAGCCTCCTTCCTCTGGTCAATTGGTCAAAGAAGCGCTTTTTCATCAAGTTAACGAATAGCGAGTTATTGACCAAATCTAAGCCATTCTCATGCTGAAATAAGCGCTATTTGATGAAAAGTGCCGCTTGACCAACGGGTGATTACACCAGCCGTCGATGTAGAAATGGTGCTCCCGGTCTTCCAACAAGCGATGTCTCTGGATGGCTTTCTGAGACGTGACGACAGTCCAAGGTTTGCTCTGGTTGAAGATGCGATGGACATCATCAACGAATACATTCAGAACTCCTCGGCAATCAGAAACAGGAAGAGAGTTTCTCCAAAAGCATTTGCAGAGATCCTTCGCCGAGCGTATGATGAATGCGTTCGGTTTATTCATCAGAGTCTTCAAGGCATCAAGGTTGAGGGCATGGAGGATACCACTCGGGATGCAGAAGCTCTCAAGACTACAGACGAGGATCACGAGGAGCTTCGCGAGGCCATGATCGATGAAGCCGTTCGGTACGTGAAGAAGACTGGCAGAATCAAGACTATTGGCAGCATTGACCCTCAGAGGATTGGAACATACGTCGAACCGATCAAGCAGGAGCATGGTGATGGGTGAACAACGCGCGGTAAGTTTCGACGAGAAGAGCCGTGGAAAGCGTTGATGATAGAGGAGAGGAAGGCTGTTATCAGAGTGGACACCACATGGACTTGCTGTACTGAGGCGCTTATCCTCCGCTTGTAGGTTGTAGATGATCGAGCGTCAACGGAAACAAAGAGACAATGGCAAAGTGATTGAACGTGTTACTTCTCGTCATTTTGTCTTCAACTCTAGCCTCTGTCCTCGACCATAGTATCAGGGCCTGATCTGCGTCCAGTCATCACTTAGAACGCGTATGAGACGCTATCGTCGTGACTAGATCAGTGTTCACCTACATGAAGTCCCCACAATAGCGTAGCTCTCAGGACAAATGCCATGCATAGGCTAACAATGATCGAGTGACTAGGACTCTTGACAAAGCCCATTGTTGAGAGTGAGTCCAAGTGTCAGCCGCCAAGCTTTCATCCCAAGACCTCTCGTGTTCCTCGTCGCTAGAATTCTGGAAACTGGAGACCTTCACAAATCGTCCCGTCAGGCGGTAGTTCTCCCGTCTCAAAGTACTTTGATAAATACTTCTTGGCGCACTTGTGCTCAATATCCGCAGCCTTGAGTCCATGTCCTATTCCATCAATCGTCAAAAGTCTGCCATTCGGAAACGCCTTCTTCGGCCAATTTCTAGCATTGCAAAGTGGAGTCCTGGTATCACCCGTGTTGCCGATAAACAAGATTGGAGGTGTGGTGACATTGGCCGGATATTTGGAAGGAGGATCGACGGAGGTCAGATTCATGGCTGCGGCGGTGAGCAAGGTAGCCCAATCTGTGCCAAGCTCGAGGATATCCATGTCTTTTGGGAAGAAGCGGCGGCGCATCTCTTCGACAGTGGGTGTTCCTTGCAGGCCGCCTTGGTCTACGGATGCGAGGAAGTAGGCTGTTTCTTTCGGATTCCATTTTGGTTCGTTTCGGCCTGGGTCGCTGGCGAGAGCTCTAGACTCGTTCTTGGAGATCGCTGAGGCGATGTTCATGACGCTTTTTCGAGCGCTTTTGTCATTCAGGCTTTGCAAGACATACTTCAGCCACATCTGTTCGTCGAAGACCACTGACACCGGAGTGAAATGGTTCCGGTGGGCGTGACCATGGATTTCAAGGAGGTACCTTTCTCGTTGAAGTCGGGGTCCGATGCTGAAGAAAGCTTTGCGGATTTCCTCAATGTCGTCGTGGTAGAAGCCGCAATATCCTTTTGGACCAGCTTTGTGGCAAGCGGCCCAGAGCTTGTCCCAATATCCAGCGGCAACAGCAATTTCCTCAGGATCATGTTCTTGACTGTACCAGGAGTACGGCGCCACTCCATCCAGAGCCATTCGTTCGACACGGTCTGGGAACATCCGTGCATACTCAATTCCCAGAATCGTGCCTCCAATCGACTCTCCAAGGAATGAGATCTTCTCAAGTCCCAACTTCTTTCTCACGCGGTCAAGGTCCTTCGCGGCCCACTTTGTTCCGAGATAGGGGATACCATACTGCTTGCGTCTGAAGTCTCCACAGCCATAACGGTAGTCTTCTCCTCTCTTCCACATCTTCTCCAACGTCTTGTCAACGTCGCTGTCCGCGAACATCTTCTTTCCCGGTGTCAAGTCAAGTCGTAAAAGTTCATTCTCCGGCAAACAAGTTGTCCAGTTGGTATATCTGTTTCCCACGACGATGATCTCCGTTCCTTTCCCAAGCGTTTTCTGCAGCCTTTTCCAGTCGGTGCGATACAAGAACTGATCGTTGACCCAGTCGGCACCTAACTCACCAGGACTGTAGAAGACCGTGCGTTTGGGAACTCCAGGTGTCTTTCCTTTGATGATTGGTATCACCATTTTGTCATAAGAGGGCACATCATTCTTCTTATCGTCCTCGGTCACGGGAACCTTAAGCCACGCGCACTTGACCGCGGCCATTTCCATGCCCTGTGGAATTTCATCGCAATCTTGCCATGTCAGTTTGGAAGGGGATTTCAAGCGCCCGACCTGCTCTCTGTCGCGAGGCTGATCCGACCATGTGTACCCCCATAGCTCGTCTAGTCCATTCTGAGCGGAGGCGTTTGTAGCGATGAAGGCGGCTATGGCCGCCAGCAGTACTTGTATTTGCATAATGTGAGAGGCAAGAACAAGAGTCGCAAAGCTTGCAGGAGTAGTTTTGGCCCTTGTAAAAAGGCTTGGGGCGGGCCGACTTTACGGCTGCGCTGAGTCGACTACTGTGGAGTGCTCCCCGACTTGGCCAATCTGGTCCTGGCAAATGGATATCTGCTTACCAGATCGTCCTGGAAGCTGGTCGGGCTGGAAAATCAAAAGTCAACCCGCACCTTAAAATTCCGCACCCGTGTCTTTCTTGCTGATCTATCGATCGTTCAGAAGCCCATTCGAAGATTTTGATCATACTCTGCCGCTCTAGAGAAGTTCCTGCCGCATGAATCTCGTCAAATTTTCGCAAGTGCATGAGGCGGAGGAAGGCTGTGCCAAGCTTCGGAGACCAATGCAGCATGATACCTCACAGCTCTCGCCTCGCATTGATCGACATCGCGACATGGGGAACTTATAGCGTCTGTCATGCATATGCTGCCGACACCAAAACGTGCTGCTTGTATGGCTCGAGTTCTGGCGCGCTGACAATTTAGTAATGTTTTTTGCGTCGAAAGAGTCAAATGTTGTATACAAGCCAACTTCTCGCTCATCCTCGCTCGACCTTAGCCGACGCCAGTATTCCAAGGCTATCACAGAGATTGGCATCATCAGGCTACATGCCCTGAAAACAGCAGGCCGCTCGAAAATCTGGCTCGGCGTCTGCGTCGATTTGGTACTTGGGAAGGTCCGTAGCAAGCATCTCAGCATGGATCGCTCATCAGCTGCTCGGAGGTCGTCGGAATTTCGAATGCCGCCGATTTGCATGTGCCTTTTCACCCGACGGTCCGTGCTATGTTGGGGGAAAAGGCAGGTAACAGATTAGCATCGGTGCACCGGTCGACAGCTTTGCTGGTTGATGAGTTGGCGCATGATGCCGGATTGCTGTCGAGAGCCTTGGAAGACCGTGATTGGCGAAGTTGAATTCTTCCGATCCGGAACGAGTAGTCTATCGCTATTGCATGACAGGACGCAACGCTCCTTGACGAGTCTGGAACGAAGAGTGCTGGGTTCCCTGTCGGCGACGTGGAGCGTCATTGCCCATAGAGCTTTGTGGGTGGACTATTCAAGAATCAACAGGATCTCATAGGGATGTCGCTCCGTGTTGCAACATAATCGCGCATGGCTAATCGTCGTTTGAATGCTTCAAGAAAGCATGTTCACGGAATGTCAGACCAATGTTTGACGAAATTGTGGTCCGTCCTATGGTGGATCGGCCGTATGTATCGAAGCTTGAGTGATGCGCTCCTTGACTGCTCTGATCTTTTGGGGTCCTGGATTTTGAGTCGATCGCTCGAAAGGCTGTCGTCGAGAGCTTTTAAGATCGGGTCGTTGCACACTACCGGAATCTCATCGAGATGTCGCTCTTCTTCTTCAATATGACCTTGGATGGCTCAATAGTTGTAGGGTCGCTTCAGAAACGCCTGTTGGAGAACTTCGAGTCAGGCTGTCAAGGTGAGCGCCGATCGGTCCGATGGTTGGAGAGCCTGTATCGGAGCTTGGGCAACAAGCACCCTCACTACTTTGGACTCGCAGAACTCTGAATTGGAAGTCGTTTGCTTGTAACACAATAGTCGACAGAGCTTGCGGTATCGACGTGCGTAAGGAGTGAAGGCTGTCGGAGAGCGCACGAGGCTCACAGTGTTGTTGCTTCCTGTCTGACGAAGAGTCGTTGATAGCTATATTCTCGTTGAGCTGCGACGAGCATGCTTGATGACGAAGTGACTGCCGATCGATTCATTGAAGAGGAGGTAACCATTGACCTTGCGGCATAAGACTCCTCGACTGGTCTGATCATGTGTGCTTGCGGCTTCTTGGTCGATTGCCTGGACTAAACTGATTGAGTGGAGTTGACAGTTTTGCTACCTGGCGAAGAAGGAATCGTTGACGGACACCAGTACTTGAGCATATGTTTCTCTTCGTCGTCGATCCTATCTTGGACAGCTGGATTGTCGTCGGACTCTTTGGAGTATCCTTGTCGGCGGAGTTGATTTGCCACCTGATGTGCTGCGACCCACATCGTCACGGTTAAGTCGAGCAACTTCACCGCCATTGATCTCACCAGATCTCTCACCGCTTCAGTTAGCCACCTCCGAAGAGGTGCCCAGGGACCACCACGTGGAGGTTGAAGTCGGCCTTCAGATCCCCTACCCCGAAGGGCTGTCTCGCAGAAGATGCCTGCCACGCCCCAGGACTTGAAGCACGCCTCTATGGGGGACGTGTCATCGGTTCGGTACCGGTACCCAATCACGAACGCTTGCGGCGTGTGATGGTCTGTTCCTCCACCAGCTCGTTATCCCACGACAGCGAACTGGCTTCGTTGGCCCAAGTATCGGCCTCTTGCTGTTCGCGGAGGGTATTCCGCCGCAACCACCGAAAGCTCACCACGATGCCGTACTCCTCCAACACCTGCTCCGCCATCTCCACCACCTCCTTCACACGCGTTCCTTCGTATTCGCTGACTCCGCTCTGGACAGCATTGATCTTGTTGACTGCATTGAGGCAGTCGCTGACGAAGTCAATCTGAGTGACTTCTCTTCTCACATTGCCGTGCTCCAGGTCCCAAAACAAGTGTTCAAATGCCAGCTCGATGCCAGCGAGCTCAGCAATCTCTGCTGAAGCGACGGGAGCAAACGCTCGCAAGAAGCCAACGATTCGGAGGCTGCTGTGGCCGTCATACCACTGCATTGCAAAGGCGCAACCGGCGGCGTCTCCAGACCAGCGGGAGCCGTCGGTGGCGATGGTGAGTCTCTCCATCTCTGCTGTTGTTGTTGCTGTTGTTGCTGATGGTGTCGCTGTGAGAAGTTTGGTGTCGTTGCTGTCGTCGAAAGCTGCGTGTGGGAGTGGTGTGGAAGAGTGAGAAGAGTCCAATTCAAGCCATAGCAATGCAGGAAACCTCACCTTGAAGCCGCCATGCACGACCGTTGAAGCCAATGGACAGGCCCGAAGGTCAACATCACTCCTTTGCTGCACTCGAGCGAGGGCAAGACACACGAGTTAAACACGGATATACCACTTACAATGCGATTGGAACGATATAAACCATCGAAGCTGCACAGACGATCAACATACGTGATGAGACCTGACTTCGCTCCGGCGCAACTACAGGAAACATCCGACGTCCCTTGCATCCGCAGCTGATGCTGCCTTTGTGCTGGTTTCGTGGAGCACGACTCCCAGGAAGTGGACCTACGCGATGCTCCAATGGCAGCTGTTGTCCGATTGGGACATAAACACCGCACGGCGACATTGGAACAAAGACGAATTTCTTTCAACATTGCTCAGCTTCTGAGATATGCCGGTCGATTGTGCAGACAAAGGCTTCTACCTTCTGTCCTGTTACAGAAAATTAAATTAGGGCTGTAGCTCTTCATCAACTCAGGCTGCATTGAATCAATTCCATAGAGCTTTACGGTATGCATACAAAACGGACTTTTGCTGCGGCCTCTACCACTTAAGCATCTTGCAATTTTACCACTGTATACAGTTTGACTCACACCATATACACTGATCCGGACTCGCCGACTCGGTGAACTGCGTGCAAGAACAATGATATGCGGGTCTCACGTTTGGGAGCCGGACTTTCAGCCCTTGTGAATCTTGGCAAGTCTTGGCGTGATGAAGAATGCGGCAGGTGAACCGCCAGCGAGTCGACATTCAACATTCTGCGAGGCAACAGTCGTACTTCCGCGTTTTCCAAGTATCAGACGCGCTGCTCTGTCTTCCTCGACACCTACACGCTGTCATCACCGCATTTCGAGGACTTAACGCAAGCACTCTCAAGTTTCGCCACAGCACATCCTCGCAAGGCGACTCGCGACGATCAGGCAAGATCTCGGCCGCTGTCATCTCTCGCACCATACGTCTCGCGCCGCCCATCTCTCACCACGCTCACAAAAATCACCCATTCAGCGCCACTGTAGCACATATCATGTCGACCAACAACACCTCTTCTCAAACTTACAACGCTTGCCACAAGGTTTTGGGCACAGCCGAGCTACTCGAGCAGATCCAGCTAAGCATGTCGCCAATCGATGCAGTACACAGTCGACTCGTCTGCAAGGTCTTCGAGAAGTCTTTCAAGGAGTCTACAGCGCTACAGACGCACTGCTTCTACTGCCAAACCAGCAGTCTCCCACCCGGCCCACCAGTCTTGAACGACATCTTGCTGAGCCTGGAAGCTACCAATCCTCCTGTATATCTCGAGTTTTATACTTCCAACCCCAAGCTGGACATTCCACAACTCAGCTTGAAGTACAGAACGGTCTACAAGTTCGCCCTGCTGACGTTCGACGAGATGCCCTACGATGTGGACACGTTTTACGCGGAAATGTTCTTCGCAGATCGCCCAGTCGAGGTTCAGATTCTGCTCGGTAACCCAGAGCCCGGCATGGGCATGATGCCGCACTGGGGAAGCTGGAGTGAAGCGCGAGTGACTCTCCTCAATCCAACGTTAGGACAGGTAGTCGAAGCAGCCCATGGTCTTATTCAAGTCGCGCGTCACTGGCGCAACTTGCTGGAGAACTATAGCTCTCCGCCTGAAGATGATGGCAACTCAGATGACAACGAGAGCGACGAGGATCAAATGGAAGTTGAAGAGGAAGAAGATAATGAAGAAGAGGCAGACGACGAAGGAGACGACACGGAGGAGGATGGCGCCATGGACGTTGACGACGAGCCTGCAGAAGCCACAGCAGACGAAGAATCTGAGGACCCTCGAGCATGCACATGCGTCATGGAGCTTGGCGAGAACGATTGCGACCAGCACTGGGACTGGGAGGATGTCTTCGGCAAAGAGCTTGCCAAGCTATGCGTTGACCGACCAACTGTGGATGACGAAGACATTTGGCGGAAGCGATATGATCCTGACCTGGAGTGAGGTGACAGGGCAGAGGATGTGGATCAGGAGAGGGTGAAATGGCATTGCAGGACTCGCTCTAGAAAATGTTGAACGAGTGGCGTGTGGCATTCCGCGAATGGCTCTAGCAGGCGTTATGTGTTTCCAAGAGCAGCTGAGAAGAGGTATGCTGCCATGACGAGGAAGATCATCCCAGATAGGCAAAGCAGATTCCAGAAGAGACTGTGTTTCATTAGCAAACTGCGAGCTCGTGCTCGCTCAGCTACTTTCTAGCACGCCTATGCCATGCGAAACCGTCCCAGCTGAGTCACAATCATGACCTTGAGGCTTCCGTCTTCGCAGATTCGAATCAAGATCCAGAATGCCACGGCACCTGACGATAGTCGACACGACTATCAGGTTGGATGGATCACTATCCGACAAGCAAGACCCTTCTTCCAAGACGATATCTGGAATCGCACCGTCATTCGCTTGTCCTCCGCTTTCGACTGTATTGCAGGCAAGGCAGCGGCTCATTGGATCATTGCTTGGGTGCTGGCAAGGCCTCAAGTAGTATATCATAGGTGTCCTCCACCTGTGATCCCCTGCCCGGACAACTTCGAAGCTGCCCTTTGGACATACCTGGCTGCGAAAGAAATGCATCTGAAAGGCTTTCTTCTGAATCATATTCGTGATCGGATCAACGCGCATATCGATGGGCCTCGTGAGAAGTTCCTCAGCGCAAGCGACTTCGGGCTATTGGTCGATGTTGACCTGGCATTTGGGACAGGTCAGTTTGCGAGAAGAGCAATCAAGGAGGTCATCGTCTGGCATAACTCAAACCACTCAACCGCTCTGAGTCGAAGAAATTTCGCTGGGATTCTTGCTCTCGATCGCGAAAACGAGATCAGATCTCTTGAGGCCCCATTTGAAGTCGACGCAGCAGCAGCGGGAACAATCAATCCGAGACTGCTTGGGCTGAGAATGAGAGCAAAGTCGGTTGGAGACATCCCATGCGAGACTTTGAGCGATGCGGAAAGGGAGATCCAGAATCCAGAGCTTTGGCAGAGGACTTGGTTGGCGTCTAGACTCATCAAGACGACGGTGTGATTCATTAATGGTAAACCAATAGGCACGTGTTGTAGTGCGGTCCATAATTCTGGTTGGTATATGGTCTGAAAACGGGGCTTTCAAAGAAGTGAAGGACGAACGAGATGATAGCAGAGGCAGAAAATACCAAGCTCCACACCAATCTACGAGTGCTGGAATGAACAGCAGCAACACTCCCTTTCTCGGTAAACTACCAAGTCAGTGTACGCGACTACAGCAAGCTTTTGGATCTCAGTGATATTCGCTCTCTGAGGCAATCCTTGCATTGCCCAACTCAGAACTTTCCCTGCGCAGCCGTGATATACCCAACAATAGTGTCCAACTCCCCCTGAGCCTTACTCTTAGCCCCACTCGGAGCCTTCGCAATCAGCGCCTTTCCATACGCCTGCGTACTAGTCTTCAATCCAGCCAACGTGCTCGAAACAATACTCGCAGCTCCCACAGTCTTGAAATTCCCAGCTTTAGCAGAGACAGCATCCGCAGCACCTTTCACACTAGGCTTCAAGTTGGAATCGATGAACTTTAGAATCGCATCGGCTTCTGAATTGCTGATTGCTGGAGATGACGGTACTCGTCCAGCTGCTGCGTCGATTTCGGATTTCACCGCCGTCGCTGCGGTATTGATTGGGAGAGCTGCCGCGAGATCTGCTCCGTTCCAGGAGTTCACGGAGGTTGTGAGGGATTTCACTTTGCCATTGATTGAGGATAGATCTTTGTAGATCTGACTGTTTTGACGGGGTGCAATGAGGGCAGAGGTCGCGGTTGCAAAGAGAAGGCAGGATTTGAGGAAGTACATCTTGAGAAGCTGGGTGGATCGGATTCTAGTCGTTGGTTGTATCTGAAGGCTTTGCTTGGCGAAGAGAAGCTCGAAATCTGTACTGTAGTCGTTATTGAGTCCGGAGGAGATGCTGACTCTCCTTTGTATCCTCTGCGACACCTGTTTCAACAAGCTGTGCCTGTACAATCACACGCCAAAGCTCGACGTCACTGCCTCGGTGTTTCCAGCATTAGGAGAAGTTTCTGTTGGTATGTCGCCATACTTGAGAACGATGTGGCGTATCAGAGAACTGAAGTCTAAAGAGACGTTGAGCTTGTACTGGGGTCTGCCTCGTGTTCCGATACTTTGGGTTGACAGGTCTTCGGCTGCAAGACTGTCACTTCCGACAACCAATGTCGATGGACCTCCAACCCATGCTTACCAGGTACAAAGGTAGAGTGTGCGGAGTTGATGGTGATAATGCTCAGTGATGGCAGCCAAGCGCTCAAAGTGCGGACGAGAGGACTTCAACCCCAAATACCAGCGTTAACCTCGCGTAGAAAGTTGCCATGTTATCGACATTGAGTTCGGCCTTTCATCAAAAGTATCCTGGGGTTTCACCAGGGTAGATCGATGTGGAGATCGCCAAGCCAACCTTGAGTATTCATGGTCCAGCAGTCCAACGTCACTTCCTCGCGAGCAGGTGCATTGTGGACAAGAGTCTTCGTGCATACTTCGCAACACTATTATCATGGCATTTAAAGTGCGTCTGAATGTCAAATGGCACAGCAAAGCTTTGGCGACTTAAGCTGTCCAGTCAAGCAACGAGCTTGAAGTCAGCAACCAGGGTCCTCTTACAGAGCCTAGCATCCCCGTGTATCCCGGAAACCCTGGAAACTCCTGACGACCAACCTCGGATACTCGTATGAATCGGAAGATAAATGACTTCGAAGCATCTCAATGGACGAGTGTTCGTCCGCGCCTGTATAGTCACCTCGTGGACTAAGAGTTTGCCGTGTCTGAGACCGAGAAGCACGCCCGCCAATTCACCAGATACGCAACAGCCCACATCAAAGTCTATACCGAAAGTGGTGATTCTCGCGATCAGTCAAATCATCAAAACCCTCCAAACCCTCTTGCATGAGGTTCTCGCCCCTCTCTCCTCTTCGATCACGTCGCTTGTTGCTTGTCCAGCACATAGCCCAGTAGATAGCAGTAAACACGACAACAGCAGCATAAGCTCCGAGCAAGCCCTTGATACCAGTAGGATATCGTGGCACCTCAGAGTCCAGGAACATATGAGGAGCTCCAATATTTCCCGCACAGTACATCACAAAGAAAATCCCCATAGCTGTGGCGCGTTTGGTATGGCCACCTGTATGTATACCCGGGAGAGACCAGATGAGGATGAGAGGTGAGCCGAGGACGTTTTGCATCCATGCCATGGCTGTCAATGTGAGACGGTGTTTGATGTCGATTGTCAAGATTCCGATGAGGCCTGCCATACCTGGGAGACAGCCTAGGATGATAGAAGGCATGAGCCAGCCTTGGTATCTCGAGAGGAAGCCGAAAAATATGCATCCAAAGATTTCGAAAGCCCCGCCTGGAGTCTGCATCAAGCTGGCTTGGAGGGCGTCATAGCCCAAACCTTTGATCAAGGCGGAAGTGAAGTTCGCCACGCCGCCGTTCAGAATCCCGACTCCTGCGCCCATGAGCCAGACGAGCCAGACTTTGGGGTCGACGAAGGCCTCGTAGACTTGGTAGCGTTTGAACTCGTTGGCTTTGAGACCGATGCGGTTGCGAGAGATGCGCCAAACTGCTACGACTTTTTCGTAGTCGGTGAGCATTTTCGCATTGTGTGGGCCGTCGGGCAGGAAGAAGACGATAACAAAACCCCAGCATATCGTCATACATCCCACAATGAGGTAGATGAGCTTCCAATTTGGGATGATCAGGCCATCGACGTTACCAGAGCCGTATGCCAGCAATGCTCCGATGATGGAAGAGAATCCATTACAAGCCAACCAGAACGAACTCCTCAAACTCTGCTCCTCTTTCTCCCAGAACATACTTGTGAGCAAAATAAAAGCCGGAGAAATGACGGCCTCTAATCCTCCCAAGAAGAAACGAACCGTAAAGAAACCCCCGAAATTGAAGACTGCGGCTTGGAGCATACATACACTTCCCCAGACGAAAAGCATACAGCCGATGAGTCGACCGATGGGGTAGCGCTGGAGGATGAGGTTCCAGGGGTATGCGGCGAGGAGCCACCCGATGTTCAAAGCTGAGGCTACCCAGGAATAGTCTTGGCCTGTCATGTTGGTGTCGGCTTGGAGACCGTAGGCGTTGCTGTAATTAAGGGTTTGTTTGTCGAGGAAGGAGATCATGTAGGTCCCCATCATCTAGAGAAGGATTGTCAGTGAGTCGAAGGTGAGGGTGAGGAAGAGAAGGGCGTGTGTACCAGAGGGAGAAGCATGAAATCCAACTTCCTCCTCACACGTTTTGCATCCCGCTCCAGTTGAGCTTCATCGTATTGCTGCGACTGTTCAAATAGGCGACGGCCAATTTCATTGGGATCATGTTGTCAACCTTTCAATCTTTCTAGCCATCCAGTCCGGTGGCGAAGTGGTTCGGTCTGGCCAGCACTGACCTCGACTGGTGAAGATGGGACTTCCGGATGCTTTTCGATGTCCGCCATGATGTTGGGATAGAGTACGAAGCTCGAAAGTCAAGAAACAAGAAAGTTGGGAGGGGTTTGCGATCACTATCCGTGTGGGTGGAATATCTTGATAGGCGAGGGTGGGAGATCGGCTTGCCGGGCAACGTGGTAGGTCTCCATAAGTTTGCAGATCCTCCGGCCGAGTTATCGTGCGTAGCCACGCGCCAAGAGATAAGGTTGATGCTGCAGTATTTGATTCCGGGGGACGTATACCACAATATCACCACTTTGCTGCTCAACTTCACTTTGATGTCGGCAGCGCTGGGTGGCTTCTTTGTCTTTGGGCATTGCCAGTGGATTGACTGCCAAGCCGTTTACACTAGAAATGTTGACTCAGCTTGAGTTACGGAACAGCAAACGACCGCGCCGACGACTGCAAAAATGACAACTCATCTTGGTAGCCCTCCACGAGCTATGATTGTTTGCTGCGAGTATCGCTTTCATTGCGTGGCTGAGAGCTGAGTTTCGGCTGTGTGCTTCAGCCTGAGGTGCTAGAACAGCCACCCGTTACCGTACGCTGACACCGCCGACACCGCCACGATGCATGATTCACATGCACGTTCCGTGTTCATTCACTTTTGCGCCAAGTTTCGTGTTCTTGTTGGTTCCTCCCATTCTCTATCCCTTGCATTTCCAGGCGTTTTGGGAGTTCTGCGATTCAGACCTTGGGCCCTCGACAGCAGTATCGAATTTTGATTCGACATTTTTCAAGCGACATTTGCACAAATATTCGCAAGAAGCATCGAGGATGGGGGAGCTTGGATATGTAGCTTTCGAGGACCAGTGTATTCTGGAGCAGGAGGATATTAGGCGACCTGAGCGATTTCTGGACCAAGCCAGCGCAGCGGCAGATATCCTGAACGACCTTCTCGAGCAGCATATTCCACTTGGGACCCTCTGGAAATGCAGTCAAGTTCGGTGGGTATTCGACTTGGAAGACCTGGAAGTCGAGCTCTGCAGAAACTCGGGCGCCAATCTGGAAGTTCTCGCTCACAGCGCCGTGCTTTCGCGAAGGCGTTTGGACTCTTAGCGCGCGGATCTTCGATCTGCGCTGAATGACTTTCTTACATCGTGTTGTTGGAGCACATATGACTTCGGCATCCTGCTGTTGCAAGTCGCGGAAGTCGCAGCGGGCTACCTGAAAGATTTCCGCAATCGTCGAAGGCTCACTCGCAAGATCAGAGGCCAAGTCGGTCTTGGATGGGATGCTTCGAAGCTCACGGACTGGAGCCAAATCCTCGAGAACGAGCATGGTGTGGATCTTCTCACTGTCAACGACACGGCCAAGTTCGTGCTTGGGTATTCAGTGTCAGACATCTTGGAGCAACTGCCAAAGGAGTATCGTGTCGTGCACGTCGAGCCTGTGTTCCGTGCGGACCTGGTTGCTCGATTTCTGCGTCGGCGCCGAGCAATGAAGGAGCAGCTGATGGCTGTCAACCATTCGCAGCTTCGCGAGTGCGTGAAGCGAAAGGACGTTCGCTCCGGCAAGGTTGCGGACTCAGTGGAAGGCATCGCTGAGTATCTATGCGAGCCACACGTTACGTTCCACGGGGCACCACTGTCAAGTCTCGCTTCCATTGTGCGATATGGGTTCACTGTTCCCGGCGAAGAGGTTGGTGGAAAAAAGTCTGGTCTCGACAAGTTGGAGATTCGTTGCGGTGCAACCTATGGGATCGGCATCTATTCCAGCCCATCCATTGAATATGCATCCGATTACTCTGTCAATGTACGTGGACAATACGACGTACGTTCGCCAAGTGATATTCCTGGTATGAGGATGCTTATCTGCGCGACGTTGATGGGACGATCGCTTCAGGTCGGTCGTTATGGGGCTAGACGAACCGAAGGAGTATATCGTGAAGCTGCGCACTCGCATGTGTCGCCAAACGGCTTAGAGTACATCGTATTCGACAAAGCTCAAATCATTCCATGCTACGGGCTGCACATCGACTACGGCGCCTTGGATGCCAGCAAGCATTTCGAGAGTATGAGAACCGACCCTGCCAGAATGGAAGAGCTTCGAAACAAGCTCAAGCCACGGTACAGTACTGGATTCGGTAATGAGTGCGTATTTCCTGAGGCAGTTCGGGCGAAGAAAGCCGCACTGAAGGCTGCTGCCGCGAAGTGGTTTCCATATGGGTTCGGTCCAGCGACGGGTTCGACTTTCGTGATCGAGGATATGGCGCCAGTATCGGACGACGAGGAGGAATATGGTGACTTCCAGGCACTGCGACAAGAGCAGGAGTATGAGATCCGCGAGAAATTGGAACGAGGTGATGATGAGAAGGTCAGCTGGTTCGACAGCTACCAGACGGCGCGAGAGACGTACCAGACTGTGCGGGTGGAGGATGAACCCGAGCGGAGGTGGTAGTGGCCTGCAAGGCTGTGAGCTGGGGAAGGCAATCACCTTCTGACAACTCATCAAACCGCGTCTGCGCCGCTGTTGAAGCATCGCGCCTTGCCGCCCAAGAGCGCAGAGTCGAAACTTGAGTACCTCATTCCGAGGGCTTCCAATCTTGGATGCTCGATCCTGGCTCTTTCGATCTGAGATCCTTTCTGCTTTACCCAAGGCACGAATGTATTCCTACTCTTTCTGCCATGGGCAAGAACTCTTGCCTACCTTCTTACCATTGGCCGCCTCATCGTGGTCTGCAAGTATGTCCTCGTTCACAGTCAAAATTCGTCGCCGAAATGCCATTGTTCGGGCATTGTGATCTCTACGGGCGCAATCTGGAGAAGGCCGATTGAGAACGTCGACGAAAAGTTCATGCAGGCAGAGATGGCAGCACCGATGCGAGCATTTCCATATTCGTATGCCGTGATATTGATATCGACTTTTGTCGAATGGTATGGTGTCTGAACTTCGTCTTGATGCGTGTAGTGGTGTCGCAGTTCGTGATTTCGAAGTTGTGATGTCCGCCGGCCGCATCGGAAATATATAGACCCTCCACTTCTCCGAACAACACCTGGAAGGCAGGATGCTAGAATTTAGTGAGATGGGCTTGGTCAGTAATCACAATAAATATGCATGACTTCTTACCTCTACCAGCGTGAGTTGCTGATATGGAATTGAGCAAGTCGTACAGCAACGAGTCGGAAATGCTGGAAGCAAAATCATAGATGTGAATCTCTGTATTTGGTTTCTTCGTACTTTGTACATAGAAAAGATGCTTTGAAATATGCATCATCCTCGTCCTATCCATCTCTGCCTTCATATTTCCTATCCATCACGCATCGAATCATGGTATCATTGTGGGTTTTGGTGGTATCGAACCGAAATCTAACGCTCAGCTTTTACTCTGCAATTCATCATCAGCAGGTGTTCAGAATCTCAAATGCCGCAAGAGACAGCCTTATGAAGACATAAGACCTACTCAAAGGTTGGGGCGAGCCTTACTGGCTGCAGAAGTCAGATCATATCGGTCGGCGTCCATGATCTTGTGCCATGTCTTGACGAAGTCCTGCTGGAACTTCTGGGCATTGTCTGCGGAGGCGTACACCTCAGCGACAGCGCGGAGCTCTGGGTGGGAACCAATGACAAGGTCGGCACGAGTGGCAGTCCACTTCTTGGCGCCGGTCTTGCGGTCGACACCCTCGTAGACCTCGTTGCCGACGGACTTCCAGGCGGTGTTGACGTCGAGGAGATTGGTGAAGAAATCGTTGGTGAGCTTGCCTGGAGTCTTAGTGAAGACACCGTGAGTTGAGCCATCGAAGTTCTGGTTCAGGACACGGAGACCACCAAGCAGGACGACGAGCTCTGGTGCGGAGAGACCAAGGAGGTGAGCACGGTCGACAAGGAACTGCTCAGTCTTGACACGCGAGCTGGAATGGCCGTAGCTTCGGAAGCCGTCAACTTGTGGCTCGAGGTGGGTGAAAGACTCAACATCAGTCTGAGCCTCAGTGGCATCACCGCGGCCTGGAGTAAATGGCACAGCTTGGCCGGAAGCCTGCTCGAGACCGGCGGCACCTGCGAGGACGATGATGTCTGCGACGGAGATCTTGCCAGAGGACTTGGCAATACCTTCGAGTGTGCTGATGGTCTGGGCGGTCTGCTTTGGGTTGTTGATTTCCCAGTCCTTCTGTGGTGCGAGGCGGATGCGGGCACCGTTGGCACCTCCACGCTTGTCAGTGCAGCGGAAGGTGGAAGCAGAGGCGAAGGCAACGCGGATGAGCTCCTCGTTTGGAATGCCAGCACTAAGAATCTGCTTCTTGAGAGCCTGAACATCAGAGTCGGAGACGCTGGTGGTGGACTTGGCAATTGGGTCCTCCCAGATGTGCTCTTCCTTTGGAATCTCTGGTCCCAACCAGCGGTCTCGTGGGCCCATGTCACGGTGAAGAAGCTTGAACCAAGCGCGAGCAAATGCGTCATGGAGCTTGACTGGGTCCTCAAGGAATGATCGAGAGATCTTGTCGAACTCTGGGTCGAATCGCAGAGCCAAATCAGTGGTCAACATGGTTGGCTTGCGGAACTTGTTCTTATCATATGGATCTGGGATGATCTCGTCGTCGGTCTTAGCGACCCACTGGTTTGCACCAGCTGGCGACTTGGTGAGCTCCCAGTCGTACTTGTAGAGGTACTCGAGGTAGAAGTTGCTCCACTGGACTGGAGTCTTGGTCCAGATGACTTCGAGACCAGATGTGATGGTGTCTGGTCCCTTTCCAGATCGGTAGTTGTTGGTCCAGCCAAGTCCCTGCTCCTCAATTGGAGCAGCCTGTGGCTCGACAGACATGTGGTCGGATGGGGCAGCACCGTGGGTCTTGCCGAAGGTGTGGCCTCCAGCAATAAGAGCGACGGTCTCCTCGTGGTTCATGGCCATGCGGCCGAAAGTGGTCTTGATGTCGCGGGCAGAGGCAAGTGGGTCTGGGACACCGTCTGGACCTTCTGGGTTGACATAGATGAGACCCATGTGAGCTGCCGCCAGCGGCTTCTCAAGGTCGCGAGAGTGGATGTCCTTGTGCTCCTTCTTGGACTGGTCGCCATCGACGACACCGTGGCCTGCAATACCCTCCTTGCCCTCAGAGTAACGAACCTCGTTTCCGAGCCAGGTGGTCTCGCCACCCCAGTAGACAGACTCATCAGCCTCGAATGTGTCGGCACGGCCACCAGCGAACCCCTCAGTCTTGACGCCCATGGACTCAAGAGCGACGTTTCCGGTGAGGAGGAAAAGATCAGCCCAGGAGATCTTGTTGCCATACTTGAGCTTGATTGGGAGTAGCAGACGTCGAGCCTTGTCCAAGCTGACATTGTCGGGCCACGAGTTCAATGGGGCGAATCGCTGCTGTCCCTGACCACCGCCGCCTCGTCCATCAAAGACACGGTATGTACCGGCACTGTGCCATGCCATTCGCACGAACAGACCACCGTAGTGACCCCAATCTGCCGGCCACCATTCCTGAGAGTCGGTCATCAAGGTATGGAGGTCCTTCTTGAGGGCGGCATAGTCGAGCTTCTTGAACTCAGCAGGATAGTCGAACTTCTCGCCGAATGGGTTGGTGGTGGGAGTGTGCTGGCGAAGGATGTTCAATCGCAGCTCGTTTGGCCACCAGTCGCGGTTGCGAGTACCGCCACCGCCAATGGGTGCTGTTCTGATCGGACACTCGCCCATGTTGAGATCTGCTATGACTTGGTCTCGTTTGCTGGGTGTTGCTGCGTGTGGTGCAGATGTGTGGAGGTGGTGTTGGGTGCGTGAAAAGAGTGTTTGTGTGAGAGGAGAAACAACTCTACGTGAGAAGGGCAGAGTGATGACCTTTTGCTGGAGCATGTTGGCACCAGTCCATTTCTGCAGCGAAGAATCCCGGAGCTTATCGCCGTCGCCTGTGCCTCGAGGAAGTCCTCCCGCTGTTCTCGCCTGCCAAACAACGAGCAATGGCGCGGGGTAAGGCAGGGAATCGTCATGGGTCCGTCGTACCTTCTTCGATTAATGTGGAGAATTTGAGTAAGAAAGAAAAGTCATTGGTTCCTTCATTAAGCCCCACCATGATGTGAAATGGCAGGCAAGAGCGACCGATCCATAACCGGCAGCGAAAGAGCGAGTTGGGACAGAAACACTCGCTGCAAAACGCTGCCGAATGGTGCCAAGACAGCTCCGTTGTGAGAGAAATCACGCTCTCGACTCGCTCAGCGTTCATCATCTTGTGGGGACCTTGCGGCATTGATCGTTTCTTGCGAGCACGTTCTTCTGCTCCCACCGCCACAGCTCCGACTGAGGTTCTATGGCTCACGCCTACCAACTCCGTCAACCAATTATTGCTGGAAACATTGAAGGCGTAGAACAGTGTACGGCATTCTGAGATCTTGCAAGGCAGGAGTTGTGTGCTTGTTTGGCTTCTACGCATCCCTCGCACTCTCTTCGACTTGCTTGTAAGCAGTGGATTCCAGCAAGGTCATCCTTTTGACGATAGCAGCGATTGGAAGATGCTCTCTCCACGCTCCACAGCGAATCCTGGCTGGAGCTCCCAAGTAAGACCATTGCCGACCTGGATCTCGGAACGGTCAACTGAAATCGGCGAGGAATTCTCGGGAACTCTTCCTGAGAACAACCAAACCTTCCTGCCACGAGCATTCTACCAAAATGGCCATCACAAGTCGGCGTTCGCATTCAACGTCTCCCAAGCAGTTCATCTGACGGTCTAGGAGACACACTGCTCAGCGTTGTTCTTGCACGGGGAGAGTTCTTGACGCTCTCGTTATTCACTCGCTGATCTCCCAGATTCTCATCGCCCATCGTGCTCGTCATAGCGCGTTTTCGATATCTCAAACACAGGTCTCGAAGTACCTCGTGCGGCCGCCACACTGATGAAACTATCGCCAGCTACCGACATCTCGCCACGTCCCTGCATGACACGTTCTACGGAGCTCTGCCATTGAACTTTCATCGTACTTTGGCTCTCTGGCAATTCAAGATTCCTGTGCGCCGAAGCAAAACTTGAGCACCCTTGTCAGACAATACATCTTGGAAAGAGCATAACATGAGACAAGTCTCGCACAACGCATAATCACGACGTTAGAACTCCTAAAGTTATTGGTATGTTCTGGAGAACGAGCGAGCGTGCGTGCGCTCCGAGAAGTCCTTCTATACCCATGTGCACGCGATGAACCTCCGCAGCACAGCGCCTCATGTAGGTCTGAGATCGCTACACAGCATTCCACACCGCGAACACTGGTAAGGTGGGTGATGGAGACATACTACTGATTGACGCCAACCACGAGATTCGACTTCGTAGAACCAGCTCGTCTGGTCTGTTCGCGATCACCTCCCGAATGCTCTGTGACGCGCGCAGCTTCAACAATCAAAAGTGCTGCATATCGGACTCGGAATCGTTCCATACTGTGACGTGCTGAAGCATACGATTTGGCATGCACTGAGATATGTGCAGTACGGCGGTGGATGCTGAAAGCATGAGGACACTGTGGTCCACCTTCAACGATGCTGGGCAACCCTCAAACGCGCTACAAGCATGTGCACTACATCAAACTGATCATCGGGGCGCATTGTATTTCTGGCTCTGCAAAGTAGATCGCTTTTGAGAAGATTGTCGGCTCAGACGCGCTGCACTTGCGTCGAGCTGCACTTTGAGGTTCCTGTCGAGCAGCATAAACATATGAAGCAACAGCAGCAGCAGGAGAAGGATGCTCAAGAGACAACAGCCTGAAGAACAGATACCAACATCTATCCTGTCGCTCTCGTTATAAGCGTACATTATGAGATGCTGGACAGCATATATTCGAGCCTCGTCCACGTGCCATATGACTCCAGATGAACTTGTCAACACCGTAGAGCTCGTCAAGAGCATTGTGATTGTTGCAAAGAAAATGCTCTACAGTGTACGAGTTCGTTGTCTCAAATGAGGAGCCTGCGCTATTCAAAACCTGCAGATGGGGAACAGTATATAGCTCTGGCTGTCACTTTTCGATCCCGGAATTCAAGATGCTCCAAAATGACACATCTTGCTCGGTCTCGATGGTCTTTGGCCGGATCGCGCTCAAGATTGGCGCAAGTATATTCTTTTGTATCAATACATCATTTCCATCCCATCCGAGAACGTATTTCAAGAATTGGTACTATGGCTAGGGTAATCTTTTGTTGTCCAACCCCAAGGATTTCTCGGAAAGGTGGAGGAAGTGAAGCGGAGAACTCTTGCATCTCTGAAATCTACAGCAACACGTCTTCATCAGCACTGCATGATGAGAACTGAACCATACACGCCCGCTACTGCGCTCCTACACGCGCAGAAGACTTTGATCGAACGGATTGGACGCGACGAGTATGAATTGGCCCGCTGGCATCGAAGACCTCTGGGTTGCGCCCCTCGATAACGACCACCACAATGCAACCTTACTATCAGCCTGCGCCCATCATTATGGAGAAATGGATGTCACGCTACGTCCAATGAACTCTGTCGCCACTTATCCAGACAGGTCTGAAGCAGGCGAAACCACTTCAGCGGTCATACGAACCTGCCATGCTTGCGTGACGCGCCGAAATAGTCGCTGAAGATCAAGATGGCCATACAAGTACGATCGATGGTCTCAAACGGATGGGAGGTGCGGTAGACGAGATAGCAAGTCGTGCGCAGCATCAGCTCCACGAGAAGCTACGTACTGAGACCGATTCACCGGACGCAGAACGAGGATTGCGCGGTACCGCACCAAAACGCGTATCTCACGATACGAATAAATACCTCCGAAACGTGAAGAGTGCTGACCGTGATGCTTCGGCTAGATTCAGAAACTGCGACAGCGAGGTCCCGTGGTGCAGACTGGGAGCAAGAGCAAGACAAGGCACTGCAGAACATCGCAGCGCTCGAGGATCGTGGGTGTGAGATCCCAGAATATCGTCTTCGGCAGGTTCTCGTACATACAGCCACGACTGATCGAGCACGGTTTCCATCCGTCGCAATAGTCTGAGCCTCACAGACCGCGAAAGGCAGTGGCAGGCACGCGACGAAAGAGGCAGGGCTTCGGTGGTATGAGCTCGCAGTGTGAACACTGGCATCGTGCTAGTTGCAAGCTTCAGGTTTTGCAAAATCAGAAGTGAATCGGCGAAACTTCGCACCTTATGAAGAGTACCCATCAGTCGCGACCTCTGGTTCTTCCAGCCTGCGAAGAATGGCAGTCGGGCACAGCAAGGGCCACTGGAAGTCGACCTACCGGGCGCCTCGTGGCATTCATGCTTGGAGACGGCCGCCATTGCCACGTGCTCGATATTGCACTCGATCCTACACCACGTTGTGTGCGGTCGCTCAACTATGCCGATGCATATCGCTACACCCGAGCGCACATGGCGGCCACGCTCAAGCATTAGACCATGCTCACTGCTACTAGTACCTGCCCATCTCCCGAGGCATCAACTTCAGAGCGCATCTCTTGCTTCGATGGGTAAGTACGTTGGCTCGAGGCCATGCATTTCTTCCAATGGCTCCATGCAGATGCGCTCGTAAACGAGAGCATCAACTGTTCGCCTACTCTGACCCGAGGCACAGGTAAGTCGTCGAGAAGTCATTCAGTTCAATCGAACCCTAGGGCTTGTTGGTTTTGAAAGTGCCGCTGCGACTCGTCTACACTATACCAATTTTCCCGGCTCAAGCGGCATCTCTATCGTAGCCGGTAGTGCCTCCGTCCAGCATGTCGAGGCACCGTCGACGCATGACCACGAATATGTTCACATCATGTCGATGCGCTTCTTGCCACTCACGACATGCTACCAAGTTGCAAACATCTGACGTCTCAATCGCTTCTCAAGCCACCTACGATCATCTTGGAGGAAGAAGTTTCGTGGTCTTCTGGCAGAACACTACATCGGTGGCGCCTTCACCAGGCAACATTTATGAGCGCCACTGCGGTCAAACACCAAGAATCACGGTTGCACCTGCCAGGACACATCAGAATTGGCTCCCACACCTTAACCCCAAACCTAAACTCAACCCAAAGAAATCACCGAGGGCTCTGCCAAAGGCGTGAGCGCCTCGGTGGTAAGCAGGAACATATCTGACCTTCATTGGTACCAAGACCTTCACCTCCGCATTCTCCTGTCACCTTCTCCAGAACTTGAACGACTAAAAGAGGTAGGTGCGAAGCCTCTGGCGCAAGCCATATCACAGAAGAAGTGATCTGCGGCTCGGCAGCTTAGCCCGCTCGACGGTGCCAAGATGGCGTATAAATCTGTATACTTTCTTCAGACGTTATCATACAGATGAGATGCTTGACAGTAACATCCAAATTCCATAGTACTGATCTGGTTGTAGAACGTCTCGGCCTCAAACAGCGCTTTGCGTTCTCGAGAATGCGATGCTTTACGACCACATCTTAACCCAGCCAAGCCACCTCCGGTCAGCCAAGTCCGGCCACCAAGACTGATTACCGCAGCACCAAGACTACGAAAGCGAATGCCCAGTCACCCGGTCACTATTCCAAGTGACCCTCCACAGCAAACGTAGGATCATTTGGGAGGTGGCTGATACGACTGACGACTTCCCATCCAATCATCAAGATGGCATTGTCAACTGGAGAGCATCGTTGCATCAGCTGTCGCCTGTACAGACACTAGTGCCTCGCAGCGTGTACTGTACTGGCGTGGTGAACTACTCGTGGCAGTAGAGCGTAGTCTGAGACTATACCTCCAAGTGCGGAGATCGACATGAACGTCGAATGTTCCTCGGTGGTTCTCAATATGCTGGACCTTGAGATTTCAGGATGTGGCGCTCGGAGACGATATATCTTAAGCGCACAGATGCCTGCAATGCGAACAGATCAGCATCAACATCAATCTCATCTCCTTCATAGGACAATAAGCAATCTTTCACAATCTGGATTGAGAAACATTTCAGGATGAAGTCCTTCGTTGCGCTTTCTCTCCTTTCTGGAGCTTCAGCCTTTCCATGGGTTGTCAACGTCCCAGGTGTCTCTGATCCACGAGACTTTGTCAAGCGACAGCAAAACCCAGAAGGTCCTGGCAGTGCAGCACAGTGTCCATTCAACGCTCAACATCAGAACGCCGCTCCAATCGCCGAGGGCCAGTACAACAACGCCCGCAATGGTCGCAAGGGTAATGAGCGAGGTGGCTACCGAGTGCCAGCTGTCGGCGACACTGCACATCAGTTCCAAGCACCGCGAGCTGGTCGGGATATTAGAGGACCATGCCCAGGTCTGAATGTGAGCAGATACGCCACCAACTCCACATGACTCCCGCTAATGGTTCCTAGACTGCTGCCAACCACGGCTTCCTAGCTCGTGACGGCATCACCACCTACACCGAGCTGGTCGATGCTCAGCAAAATGTCTACAACGTCGGCTACGATCTTGCCAACCTGCTCGCATTCCTGGGTCTTCAAGCTGACGGTGATCTCGTCACTGGAAAACTCTCCATCGGCTGTGAAGCCACCACTCGCACTTCCATCAACCCCGTCTTAACCGGCAGCCAGCCAGGTCTCGCAGGACACAACAAGTAAGTCAGATCGCATTTGCACTGCAAGAGCATATTTTTGACGCGAACGCAGATTCGAAGGCGACACCTCCCTCACGCGCAACGACTTCTTCACCGGCGGCGGCGACAACTTCTCCTTCAACCGTACCCTTTACGACAACATGGCCCGCACAACCGGAGGTCTGCACAACCTCCAAAACCTCGCCAAGTACCGTGGCGAACGCTGGGACCAGTCCGTCGTCGAAAACCCAAATTTCTATTTCGGACCCCTCTCCCTACTCCTCTTCGGCGCAGCATCTTTCCTCTACGAACTCTTCCCATCCGGACCAAACTACATTCCCGACCAAGCTACCATGGAAGCATTCTTCGTCCGAGAACGTCTTCCAGATAACTGGATCAACCGTGTCGCTCCTTACTCCAACCGCCTTGTTACTCAAGAGATTTTGAAGATGTACCTCCTCAACCCAAGACCTTTTGGTGGTAATACTGCCGATGGAAGTTTTAATGCGATCAACTGGAGGTCCATTCAGAACGGTACGCTTCAGCTTGGCGTTGAGGCTCCGGAAACTGCTTGCTTGCTTTATCAGCTTGCTACGCAGAGTGTGCCTTCTACGCTGAATGGAATTGTCACGCCTACGGTTGAGGCTTTGGCGTTCTTTGCGTCTAGAGTGCAGCCGGCTTTTGATAATTTGGGATGCCCACGACCGCTTACGAAGTAGGCGGACACATTGATAGGGAGAGAACTTCAGGGGAGATGGAAGACGGAATGCAGGAACAGACTGCAGAGCATGAACGGGATGGCTGATATGAAATCTGGAGATGAAGGATAGTATGAAAGCCAGTGATTGTATTTTATGAAAGAAAATGGCACCTACCATGCTTGAGTATGATCAATATTTACATACACATCGCTTCTATCTATTGTGCCTCTAGTGACTTGTGCTTCGAAAGCTACCCATTCGATCATACTACATCGTTGTTGACCGATGAGGGAATTGGGGCGGGATCTTGCCCTCCACTTTCCCGATTCTTCAGCTTCCACTTGCAGCTTCTCCCTTGCTACCACCAAGCATCTCCACGCGATCGATGCGGGAGCACATCTGCTCAAAACAAGTTCTGTATTCTTGTGCTCCTACAAGCCCCCGCAACAGAGTATCGTGACCAAGGATCGGGACCACTGATGACCTTGAAAGCTTGTGGAACTATGCACCAATTCGGGGCTACGACGAGTTTCCACGATTCTCTCAGACGACATTCCTTCCGCGCGAACATCGGCATGGAGACTATGACTGAAGAGCTGTGAAAGCCGGAGGGTAGTGGTGCAGGGATGGCGAGAGCAAGTGATATGAACTGGTGATCTTTCCACGGTCGCGAATCGCATTGAGAACACCCTAAGCGCTGGTCTCGCTGTTGACCCCGAAGCTTGCACTCTCGACTATGTTCATTATCAGAAGATTCTGCCAAAATACGGGTGGCGAGCCATACGACTCGCGCGCCAAAGAGACATCGATGCCGCGGCGAGATGCATAAGAAGGCGCCCTGTAAATGTGTAGATTGCGTCCGGACATCATTGCACCACGTTTGGCTCTTCAATCACTGCCGACACCACGTCAAAACTTTTCAGCTTGAACAGCCTGCATCACTCGCAAGGCATAGCGGTACCACTTCAAGCTGCGACGTGTTGCAGTCCGGAGGCCTCATGGAGCGGCGTCGCTTGGCACAGCATCAGTGAGGATCGAAGGAAGCGATCTGCCCAGTCACGAGACGACGAAGCACTTCACTTGACATGTAGCGCTTCAGACAGCCTGTATAACATCACGATGATGTTGGAAATGTGCACAAGTGCGGATGCAAGGCAGACCGGCTACGAGAGTACGAGCATTGTGCGAGAATATACGAAGCACTAGTACTGCTGCCAGTACAAAAGAGGCAATTGTGTACCTTACGGCATACATATCAGGTATGGTGCTTTTCTTTTCACATGACCGTTCTAGCGAGCTCAATATTGTATCCATATAGTGCTCGACAGCCCTGCTGCAACGACTTCGGTACTCACGCCTCTTCATAATGCTCGAAATCAGCAGCATTTTGACCATGAGCCCCTCTCGATTTCGATCTCGATATCTCGACCTCGACCACCCATCATGACCGCAATTACGGATCCTCGCTATTCGATGTCGGTATCATACACCCAGCCCTTGCCTGACTTTAAAACATTGCATTCCTTCGACGCGCCCAAGATACCGCATGGAGTACAGTAAGCCTGTTCGCTCAACCCAACGCCACCATCAACGAGCCTCGAATACCTTCTGCCTGCAAACAACAAGTCAGCTCGGGATCACTTTTTGCCGCATCGAGAGAGCTATCTGCGACTTACGTCTTGGTCTCCGTCTTCTTCATAATCCGATGTCCGCAATCGTGACACCGCAGCGGCTCCTTTCTTGTCAGGTAGCAGTCCTTCTCGCACATGGCGCAGAGGTAGTGGATCTTTGGACCTTCGCCATCGGCAGACTGGCTCGGGAATGGGTTGGCGGAAGAGGAGGTCTGGTTCGCCGAAGCGGATGTGTTTGGGGTGTATGCTTCGCGCTGCATGTTGGTGTAGTGGGTCTACCTTGTCGGATGCTGATTGCCGATGGTTGGACGTGGACGATAACGAAGATGTCAAGATGCGGAGTTTGACTGGAATGCGGAAGTGTTGAAGCTGGAATGAAGATGAATTGGACAAAGGACCTCACCTGGTTCACTTTGCGACGTCAACGGACTCACTTTGCGACTTCACGGGTCCCACTTTGCGACTTCACATGTACGGCGCTGGAACACATACTTCGCACGATGCAGCATCACAAGCTGATGACTGACGGGTGAGCACAGGCTGTACACCGCTGGCCGTAATAGCAGTGCTTGAAATGCATCTGCCCGGATCACGTTGCATTCGGTCTCATCCATGAAGTGCCGCGCACGACTTCACCAAAATAAGGCAAAACCGATCAATGGAAACGGGCTTCAGAGAAAGTCAGCTTGAGCTACGACTCTGAGATCGCTACCTAAGAAGACTCAGCTGCCCATTTTCGGACCTGGAAAGTGCCGGTATAGTCATAGCACTGTCAGCCCAACACCAACGATCTCTCGACTTCGTCTGACGAATTGCGCATCTTCAAGTGTCCGGCTCAGACATGTTCGAATCTCTCAGCATTTCGAGGCTGCATTTACTGGAAATCCTCATAAGGTAGCCTGGAACCGCGCAGATGTCCAGAACGCGTTGACCTGAACTTGCGAACTCGACTGCCCGCGGATGAGATATTGGGAGGAATTGGTCCCAGGGAGCTGTCAGAAGCACCTGAGCCTGGAGAGAAGCAACATCGGACTCCAGATAACATGAGATCCATCTAGGGCAACTGAGCTGGTCACTCTTTCGCAAGAATGACTGCACAGCACGTTTGTCTGACCTCGGCCTGGCCCTGTTGATCTTTGATCTGGTCGATTATGCTTCATTAAGCATGAATTCTAGATGCATGCTGGGCAAGAGAATGTTTTCTGGTGTGCAGACAAGGTTAGCTCAAAGCATCGACAAGCTGATGAGACCTCCACGAAACTATCAGCACTACTCTGGAACTCCAATACATGTGCTTCCAAGTCCGTGGTTAGAGCATGCTTTAGCTGATCTGGACCTGAAGCCGGCAAAATCATCACGAAAATCATACAGACCAGGCCATGCCGCGTCTGCTGGAGTTTGCGAGTATGCAGTGTCAGCTGAGCCGCCTTTTCAGGCCCTCTTACACAGCCAATAGACGTAGCGAGGTAGGTCATGAGATCGTGCTGACGAAGTGCAGTAGGCAAACAAGAGATGAAGCGAACATCTACGCTTTGCGGAACTTGGCCAAGCCATCCAGCCAAAAACGCCTCGGCACCTGTTGTGGATCAGTCAGCACTGCCAAGTGCCAAGGCCTCTTTCACACACTGATATAGGTGGCTTCTTCCATTTTAGTACTTGATCTTCATGCAATTCTATAGGCAATCAATTAATGTCTTGTTCTGCTCAGCTTAGTCATAACAGCACCTGATGGTTGAATTTAGAGTTCTTCACAGATGTGCCGGGCCGCGGGATGCGTTTGCGGGGCCTGCAATCGACGCCATCCACTCAATCTGATACATTTCCAGGCCTCGGGAACTTCAGACTTCACAAGTGTCTTGCAAGACTTGTTCTGGAACATGATCAGCTGAAGCAGCTCCGACGACGAATAGTTTCTCTCCAGAATGCAGCATCTCGGGCTGATTCCAGGGACACATTTTGTGATCAGCACTCGACTTCATTACTTTTCCCCATACAATGGAGAGCGCCACCAGCGAGCAGCCCTATCAGACGACCTCCCGTGCGGCATGGCTTTTCTTTGGTAGCTTTCAGGAACGTCATCTATTCGACGAAAAGCCACAAACTGGGGTTCAGGCACACAAGTAAATTGCCCCTGACTCTAGTCATCGAGGCTGCGTAAGGGCTGGATGATAGAGTTGTTCAAGCCTTGAAGAGGCGTGCTTAAGCAGGGCCGGACAGAGCCACGCTCCATCTTAAGCGTAGCCATCTCATCAACGGCGGCTTTCTTCGGACATATGTCTCAATCCGGAAATCCTCTGGAGACGCAGCAAGCAGCCCACATGCCGCCACATGTGTGTGCTTCACAAGAAGAAATCCAAGTCGTCCATGTAGAGATCTAGGTGGCGTCCGCCGATCACCAGAAGCAGGTGTTCTGATTTGTTGTCCCGTAGGTCACCTTCCCGTTTGGCAACAATAGGCGTACTGTTCTGCTCAAATCGACTCCCCGCAAGAGAACCCTATTCCAGCTACATCGAGGCAGTGACCACGATGATTTTGCGGTGGTCGAGAGCCTGATGTTAGTGCCGGCTAGCCAATTATTGTTGATGTCGTCCACATTAGCAGACGCCACAGCCAATTGTAAGTGCGGTATTTGTACTACTATACATACCTGGAGATCTTCCTCCTACTTTCTTCCACCATCAATCTTCTCTCGTTATTCTTGTTGTTTTTGTATCACCAACAAGATGAAGACTGTCGGAGTTACCGCCTTGATGGCCGGTGCCGCCATGGCCTGGCCCATGAACATGGACATGATCACTGGTTCTCTCCAGGCCGATGCCCAAGCCAAGTGGCTCGAGGCCAGAGACATGCTCGAGAACTCCATCGCTGAGCGACAGGCTGTCGCATCTCCACAGGGTGCTGGTGCACTTCCACTCACTCCACCACCATTCGATGCCGCGGCCCAGTATGTCAGCAACCAGGGAGACCACAAATTCATCGCGCCCGGCCCAGGTGACGAGCGTGGAGAGTGCCCAGGTCTGAACGCTATGGCCAACCACGGTAAGTCTTCAGCCGTGAGATTCGAGATGAATTTGTCTGACAACATTGAAAAGGTTACATTCCACGCAATGGACGTGCCACCATCTCACAGTTCATCAACGGAACTGAGACCGTCTTCGGTATGGCCAGGGATCTCGGTGGTTTCCTTGCCATCTTCGGTGCCGTTGTCGACGGTGACGGACAATCCTGGTCTATCGGTGGTCTGCCGCACACCGGTATTCTCGGCTCGCACAACAACTACGAGACCGACTCATCTCCAATCAAGTCCGACTTGAACCAGTACGGTTCCAACACCAAGTTCGTCATGTCTCAATTCATGAACGTAAGTGACACGACTCCTCAACTCTGGACTTCGATACTGATCATCGTACCAGCTCTACAACCGTCAGCCAAACGCTGCAACCGCCAACTACAACCTTGACGTGCTCCGTCAATTCCGAAAGGACCGATTCACCGAGTCCATCAACAAGAACCCATACTTCGCCTACTTGCCCTTCGGTGGTATTGAGGTCTCCCAGGCCGCTTTCACCTTCATCTACCGATTCATGTCCAACAAGTCTGCTGAGAACCCAGAGGGTATCCTCAACAAGAACGTTCTCAAGAGCTTCATGGCCGTCACCGGTCCAGAGAACAACCTGAAGCACACTCCAGGCTACGAGCGCATTCCGTGAGCAACCACATCACCTCCTTGTCAATTTCGCCAAATTCTAACTTCCTCCACAGAGACAACTGGTACAAGCGCAACCCCTCCGACGAGTACTCCATCACCTACTTCCAAACCGACATTCTCTACCTCGCCCAGGCCGACCCACGTATCCTCACCGTCGGCTGCAACAAGGGCAAAGTCAACACTTACTCCCCAATCAATCCAGCAACTTTGACCGGAGGCGCCTACACCGCCCAACAAGTCGCTGCCAACCCTCTCTGCTTCGCTTCGGCTTTCACCAAGGCTGAGATCCCACTCATCACTGGTCTTCAGCTTACCAACCCACTTGTTGCTCCACTTGTTACTGCGCTTAACACTGCTACTAGTGGTATGAACTGTGCTGCTATTGGTGCTGTTAACCAGAGTGCGCTTACTGCTTGCCCTGGTTTCTCTTTCTATGGTGGCCCTACTGGACCTGTTGCTCCGGGTGCTATTCAGTCTTAGAGAGGAGGAAGATGTGATGTGTGTTGTTAGTATATGATACCATGATGGAAGAAAAGATAGAAAGAAAGAAAGAAACGGGGATGAGGGATGATGTTGTTGTCTAGATATGATGAGTGAAATGGAAAGTTGTTGACAGCATCTTGTTGTTCTTCCCAAAAACCAATTTCTCCTTCTTGTACTCGTATGTTTTCGCCTAGGTGTGACTGCTCTACGCTGCTGGCTGTTGGGTAGGTAGAGATGGCAGGTACTAGTGTCTCGGCGGCTGGACTTGTTACTCAACGAACTCGCCCTTCCGACAATTCTGAACAACAACGACAACCGGGACAGTGTTGAGACGCGACAAAACTCACCACCGTCTTTGCATCGGCTCGGATGGAACAGGCAGCTGTGATCTGATTGTTATCGGTAAATGATACCACGGACGAGAGGGGTAATGGGTGTTGATGTTGTCTAGATTTGTGATGTTGTATCACAGCAACGAGGTGGAAAGTTGACGAAGGCCACTCTATCACGTTCTTGTCATTCTCTCCCAGCTCACATGAATGATACTTTGCATTGTTCTGAATTGTCCTGATCTACTGAAAGAAGTTAAATAGCTGCCATTCAAAATCCATGAGGGTGCTCATCGCCACTGTGCTCCGGTGAACAAAGTCTTCACAGACTCCCAGCCGTCCTGGGCCACAGCGGCGTTGATGCCAGCTAAGGCCCATCTAAGCTTCACGTTTTCCGCGGAGTTTCGGTCTTCCTCCTGTGGCCAGCTGCGAAGTAAGGTCTCGTACTCATCAAGCACCAACCTTGCTTCGTCATACAGCTCTTCCGAGACCAGAAGGTCTAGAATCTGCAAAGTCCTCTCTATGCATTGACCTGCGTCCTTGAGACGGTGGGGCGTAGACAGCTTCTGGCTGCGATATAACCATTCAAATGCGGCCGAGATGCCTTTCGTGTACCGGTAGATGACTCCGAGCTCCCAGGAGCATATGCGCATAAGGAAAAAGTCAGCTGACTTGGACACATTTCGCCAGAGTGATTCCAGAAGGACGTCGCAGTGTTCGTCGTGATAATTCAGTCGTAGTGCATCTACAAGCTTTAGCACGGTGGCAAAAGATGTAATCCGAAAGCTCGATTTGGTCTAGGGCCTCGCTTTGGAATATCGCTTTTGCGCGAGAATAGTATGTATGAGCTTCATCAGGCTTATTGCATGCCGAGAGGACGAGTCCCAAGAGTGTCTGCGCTTGTGCGAGTGCAATGGTACTGAATGTGCTGCTCTCCTGCTCTAGGTCCGCAATGAGTTCATGCAGGTGCTGTCTCGCCAGACCGAGCTTGTTGGAAACGAGATGGCACCGGCACAGTGAGAGTCGCACCTGAAATGTGTGCGAATGAGTGGCTCCGAAATAAGCGATGCATAAGGGAAGCAGCTGTTCAAGGCTGCCCACCTCTAGGCAAAGTTCTTTGCGTAGCACTGAGTGTAAGAGCCCATCGAAATATGCCGTCATTGTTCCATAAGGATCTGGCCCGCACTGCGTCCTGATCGACCACAGGAAGGTGAGTATATGTGCCGTTCCCACTTGGAATCCATGCATATCTCCTTGGCTCTCCATCTCCGGACAGGCATTGAATAAATGACCCAGTGCTTTGAACAGACGCACCTCATATTCTTTCTCATTCTTCATCCAAGCTTGCATGCACTGATAGACGAGGCGATGCATGCGCAGTGAGTTCTGATCTGTGTCTCTTGTGACCAGGGAAAAGGCGAGCAGCTGTCCTACAGCTTCCAATTGGGGCTTCGTGGCATTGCTGTACAAGAATAGACTCTCTGGGATTGATGCTTGGCACAGCATGCTCATCGTCATCAATGTGTCCAAGGCATCTGGATGATGTCTCCGCAACTGATTGAGTGAGATGTTCCAGGTCAAGAACACTGCGTTCTGCTCTGACTGGCGTCGAAAGTCGTTCCATTCTCGACTCCACAGCTCATTCTCCATAGGGACTTGTTCTAAGAAAGTAGAATACTGCTTCAGTGAGACTCCAGTCTGGCGAACATAAGCTGCTGCCTGTCGGATTGCCAAAGGTATGCAGTCAACTCTGCGAAGCAAGGATTCTACCTGCTTCCGTGGCTCGTCCGATGGAGCCAGCCTCTTCCAGAGCTTGCAGGCAGAGTTCATACTGAGTGGATTGACAGCCTCCACGGGTACAGCGATGTCGCAAAACGATGCTCCAACATCGTTTCGCGTGGTGACCAAGACATTCCCGTTGTGCGCCTGTGATAGGTAGTCGGAGAGCCGCTCGGTCGTGAGCGAAGACCTTCCCAGGACCTCTTGATCGTCGGCATTGTCGATGATGAGAAGCCACTTTCCAGCTTCACTTGATGACAACCATCGCCTCACAGCTTTCAGCAAGTCGTTCTTGGAGAGGTACTTGGTCGCCAACCCTGCATACTCGGCAATGTCTCCAAATGCATCAATGAATCGCTCTTGACTTGCAGCATGGATCCAGAACACCCAGTGATCGGGATGCTTCTCACGATACCGATATGCGAATTCAATGGCGATTTGAGACTTGCCAATGCCTCCCAGACCTCGCAAGACCATGCGACGGTGAGCATCTTCGTCGGACTTGAGTGTTTCAAAGATTTTGGCAAGCAGATCTTCTCTGCCGACAAAGTTCGGATCTCTGCTGAACGGTATCACAGCTCGTGGAGTTGGTGGTGTGGCTTTCGGTGCGGCATGAAAGACATTGCCCATATGTACTCGAGCATGTCCACCGATGCTCATGTGTTGAAAGACTTGATTCAGAGAATCCATCGCCGCGTTTTGCTCGCTTGGTCGTTGTGAGTCTGACATGGCGTTGGCTCCTGGCAACTGCGAGTGGTCCGTCTACCCTCGTCGTCCAAAGCAGAAAAGTAACCAAATAGTTTCCATGAAGTCGGAGAAGCCTGGTGTAGCAAACAGCCTTGTTCCAGACAAGGCGGCTCTTGCTTTGGAAGTCCGATATCGTCTCGCACATGCTGGACATCACGATTTCCTACTTTTGTGGCAATGTGTGGCGTATGACAATTGGGCATTGCGCAGCAAATTAGACCTCCACAGTCCGCAGCTACGTTCTGCCCCACCCTCGGCCACAACTGAAGCATTGTGGGCGCCATGGCGACTCAGCCGTTGGTACGAACGGTGTTGCACTTGACTGATGTTAAGAGAGCAAGAGCAGTCGTGCAGTCAGCAGCAAATCGTCTTCCCCGGCCGGCAACCTGTGTCCCGGCCAACCCATTCATCGATCGAGGAGCAGCACCGGAAAATCTTCTAGCGACTACGTTCACAACCGCTGCAGAGCTTCGTTGATGACACTGAAATTTTTGAAGGAGGTGATCGCTTTTCAGTGTCACCGAGGACAGAGGACCGATGTAGTCAATGCCAAGCCTTCTCGATGCGAAGCTTGGCACATCCTCGTGCGGTTCGCCAGACTCATTCTGTTGCCAGGAAGACTTTTGCTTTCTAGATTGGCCCTCAATGCTTCTTCGCGAAGTCTGAACCTTGAACAGGACGAGCTGCGCTCTCGAAGCCGGATGGAATCACGAACTACCGAGCTGGAAGCGTGGTGATTCCGGTTCCCATTTACTCTCTCGTTCGGGAAACCGAATTGTAACCCGTGCTCAGCTTTTCCTCGTTGTTGGCTCTGGCTTTTCGTCGGATTCAGAATCTTGGGTCAGGTTCTCGTTGCTGACTCGCGCTGATTCGATATTCGCACCGCCGCAAGGGCCGCAGGCAACAAAAGGGATTGCTCTTTCCACTTCCGCGTCCAATCCCTAAGTTTCGAGAGACGACAACGGCATCTTCGCTTCCAACTCTTTAGTAGATACAATGAATATGCTTGTCGCCCTTTCACGTGACACCGTAAGGTAGCGAACCAGGGCTAGCCGATCATCCCCACCCGGAACACGAAAAGCTTGGTACTCCTGTGACCGAGGCAACCCGATCGCGGATTTCCATTTGAAAAGCTTGAACGTCAGCATCCATTAAGCATCGAATCTTATCAGATGAGAGTGCGTTTCGGCGGTATTGATATTGGATATTCGTATTCCCATCCCTGAGCACCGCAGCACTGGTCGCATGCAGTGAGCTGGCAGGCATTCTTGAGCCAAAACGAGAGCTGAAGCTGGTAGAATGGTCTGATCGTCCGTCTGCCGAGAAGACCAAGGTATGGCAAAGGCGGCTTCAGCAGCTGGTCCGGTAGTATCATTTCCGCTCAGGAGATCTCTCGACGTTGTATGCAGAGCATACTGCTGCGACGATTGTTCCATCGAAAGCTGTCTCAGCAGATCGAGGCGTTCTTTGCTGCCTCGGTGTCGAGGCCGGAGAGCCTTGCCCTTGAGCCGCAGTACCAGGACGACGACCCACATCCATCGGCCCACTGTCCAGTCCACAACACAATGCCGAAGACGATACGCGAGCTGCTCAGCGATACCAGAAGTACTGATCCGAGATTCGTGCGGCTGCATAACAGCAATTACTCGCCGCGAGACTTGCTTGGAGAGATCTTGTCCATGGCAAGTCGGATCGTCCGGAGGGTGTCGGAAGCACAGATGTCGAGCACCGACCGTCGATGGTGGCCCATACGAGAGGTCGCAAGCAAGTGGGATAGCATTAGAGCATATCCAGAGATGCTGCAAGGTGCTGACGTTGAGCTTTTGAAGATCTTGGTCTTGGATGCGTATGCCGATATGGAGAGGCTTGGAAGCTCATGATGGGGCGATGAAGTGAGACCGGTTGCTCCGAGGTGTCCGAAAAGCATCCAACAAGTCCGGAAGGGGTCGCAGCTGGTCTGAGATAAGTTGGCGGAGGGTCTTTTGCAGTCTTGGGTCAGGGCTCCTAGTAGTTCCAGGACATGCACTGGCACGTGAGTGAGGAGGGCCTTGGTGAGATCTGGCGTTAGGATAGCGGATGAACGGGCGGTTCGGCGGCCTTGTGCTCAAAAGTATTGTGGTTCGTGGCCTGGAAAGAGTGATGTAGCTTCGGACTAGTGGAATGTGTGCATCAAGGAGAGTATCTGGAAGGAAAATCATCTGTACTTAGCTTCAGTCTGTGAGCGTTGATACCATGTTCTTCGATGAGTCTTCCAATACACTTCCACGAGGCAAGGAGAGATTACTGATCGCCAGATACAATGTCTGAGACCTGTCCAAGTCGTCGTGAGTTGAGCACAGCTTGGCATGACCGGAGCGAGAGGTGTAAGTGAAGAAGGAAGGAGTGAGGTCGAAATCGAAAGAAGGTCGGAAGTACCTGAACGAAGTGCGAGGCAAGGCAATAAGCGAGTCGCGAGGACAGACTCCAAAAGGTTGCACGGGCTCACAGCAGCGTATGAACGCATCTCAATTATTAATGAGCTAACCTGATTTGGCTGCCGCGCCGAGCCTTGGCGATCGCTGAGACATCGATCTGTGCAACGCAACGCACCGGGAAACACGGTCCATTACATGCCTTCTTTTGCGGGACTCCATCTTCCTTCTATCGTCCGCCCATGAATGACAACTCGTACTCTTCAAGGCTTGCTCATGGCTTCGTATCCTGTTCTTGTGTCAATGCAAGGATTGTCGATGACGGCTCTCCCCGCAACCGCGGCCGCATGTCAACCCTGGCGGCGTTATGATTCCGATTAGGGCCAGAAACTGTCAACCCGCGGACGAGAAAAGGCCTGGAGAGATGCATAAATTGATACGTGCGCCGGTCTGACTTAACGAGTACGAGCGAATCTTATGCCAAGGGTTGCCTGTATATCGACACCTTCGTCAAACGACAGTGAGCAGGAGCAATGGGACTTGCAAAGCAGATCAAATTCCCATCGAAGCAGTACCGTCAATGGAACTACTACAGCTTGACGACTTTTCTCCCTGCCTGCGCAACGTACCGTGGACTATTACTCGCAGTCGACTTTTCTGCCTCGAAAACTGTGCTGAAGGGATGCGAGAAGCTGGCAGTAATGCTCACAGCATTTTGCAAGACTGCCGATCCAGACAGGACGCGGTCATGGCATTTAAATGCTACTCAACGATTGTACATCTCTCGGAAGTGCGGACCTGATTCCTTCTAGCACTTCTTTGTTCTTTCGCAATGGGCTTCAAGCTTACCACTTCCGGACATCAACTTCGGGCTCCAATTGACAAGTCTCTTTGTCCAAAAGTTTTCTAGATCAGGATGCGTAGGTATTCAATCTCAAACTGAGGAGTTTCCCATGTTTGCCTTGGCTTCGCACAAGGATGGTAGGTAGCTTCAACATGCCCACTGACAGTTCCAGTAACCAAAAAGGCGGTCGTCGATCATTCAGCATATTTCGCAGATCTGGAAAGCGCCACAACTCCAGCAGATACGATGATGTGCCGAGCGAGTCCTCCGGAGACGACACAAGAACATTCCAAAATCATGGTGGCAAGAAGATCACCAGGCCAGAGCCACTACTTCGAAGCTCAAGTGATCGTGCCTACGATGACTGGATGGGCGCCGGCCATGAACCTGGATCGCCCGAGATGAGCAACAATACGAAGCCGCTCCCTGCTCAATCACAAGCGTCACCAGTTCTGAATTTATTTGCTGGCTATAAGAGTGGTCCAAGCGGAACTCAGCAGCTATCGGCTCCAGAAAAAGCTTCGTTATATGATCCACATCGAGCTAAAGTACGTACGATACCTAGATAGACCTTGCTCAACACTGACAAAGATTGTAGGAGGTACGCCGTGATAACGAGGGCTCACAAGTCAACTACAGCCGGCCTAGCTCGCGCAACACTTCTCCGACTCCTCGAGACCGAGAGCATACAGCCTACAGACCCAATAGCGCTCAGTCTGATGCATCACCACCGATAGCCAAAGATAACCCAATTCCGAACGACGAGAAGGAGAAATGGGTACCGAGGGCATTGCTCAAGGCTCGTGAATTCGGACAGTGGGACACAGCCTGGCAGCTTGAGAAGTCGTTCGAGCTGCCGCACGAAAATGAGGACAAGATTTCACAAAAGCTGAGAGATGAAATTGGAGCGGAGAGGATGGCTGCTTCAAGATCCAGCTACTTGATCATTGGTGCTGCTAGAGAAGGCGATCAGACCAGCGCTTGGGAGAGACCGGGGAAAGCCAGAGCTTTGGACGAAAGTGAGACCACGGAAGCTCAAGAGTACCCCAAATCCGAGGACTGCGACAGCTCAAGCTTCGCCTTGAAGCCTCGTGCGACAGATGAAACCTTCTCTCCAATCGTGCAATCCTTGGCCGAGGACAAAGCACAGAGGAAGTCCCTGAAAGATGCCGAAAAGCTGCTCAAGCAGGCCTCGAAGAAGCGAAGTACCATTCAGAGCTTGGAGAGTCGAGCGAAAGATGAGGCACATTCGGAGAACTGGACTGAGTTGCAAGTTCTGGTCGCCAAGATCGACAAAGAGAGGACTGATCTCGTCCAGCTGGAAGGGAAGATTGCAACTCTCCAGGGCGCGCATCCAGCAGATGACTTCCTCGGTACGAACATACAACAGGAAGCCAGCAAAAGAGAAGTTCCGGAGATGATGAAGTCCATGTGGGCACCGAAATTTGAGACGTCCGAACGTGCTTCTTCCTATCCCGCCACGGATGCAAATCGTGATATTCCGAACTCAAATGCAGTACCGGTCGCACTGCAATCGCAACAACCAGTTGAACGTGCGCTGCAAGGTGATTCGAAGTCGTCGAGTAGCCATGACCGATCGATGAAGTCAGGAGAGTCAAGCTCGGCCACCCTTGCACCAACGTTCCCAGCAGGACATCCGCTTGCAGCCCAAGAAAAGACACTCCTGCGAGACATCCTTGAGTGCGAGCATCGCATCTCGGACTGGATTGGAGTCGTAGCAAAGGCTGTGATGAGCGATGACGTTTTGTTGAAGCAGAGAGCCTGGCAGTATAAGACGAACGCAATTCCACAATACACCAAATATGTTGCACTTCGCCGCGAAGAGCTTGCCAAGCTGAGAACGCCGCAGCCAGAGCCAGCAGAAGATCCTTTGGAGTTGCATGAGCCCACGCAGCTCTCTGATATAGAGGACGAGCCGGCGCATAAGCTTGGTGACACTTCCAAAGAGGTCCAAGACAGCGCTTCACAGCTTTCCAATGTCGTCGAGAAGTCCGAGGATGGCAAGACGGACGTAGGCCATGGTAAGCGGGACACACTTCGTTGGCCACTTCTGGAAGAGAAGGAGGACCAAGAGCTGAAGAAGATGCAACCTCAAGGTCTCCAAGCTTCCATGTGGGCTGATAGGAACTCGCCTTCGGATGAGAAAGATCGCTTGAACTCCCTAGACTGGGCGATGTCACCGACCAAGGAGCACATCATCGAAATGCCTGCCAGAAAACCTGGAACTCCTGACACTCCCGGTCTCTTCTCCATTGCTCCACGCCGACGGTCCAGGAATATAACGGAAGAGGAGGCAGTGCGCCTACAAGAGGCAACAGCAGTCAAGTCACCGCCGACACCCAGTTCACCTCTTGTCTTTTCTCCAGAGAAAGCAAGTTTCGCTAGTGGGGCTGAGACCTCGCCAGCGGATAAGCTCCATCGACGCTCGAAGTCTGTATCTTCCGCCCTGCCGTCTCCTGTCTCGGTCCACAGCACTCGACGACCATCATCGGGCACTTTCGCTTCAGGCCAAGCACCGAACTTTGTACTGCCAAAGAGCTCGCCCTTGGAACCACGATCCTCAGCAACTTCGGCCCAGCTGACTCGCGACCTTGACTACTCATCCTTGGAGAAGTCGTACAATGATGTTCTTGAAAAGTTGAAAGCTCTCAATTCCGAGAGAGAGTATTGGGAAAGAAAAGCTCGAGGTTTGGGCGAGGCCAGTATTGCTGAGCATAAGACTCTGACCGAACAGTTGAGCAGGACCAAGGCTGAATTATCTTTGACGCATGATCAGAGAGATTACTGGATGAGGATTGCCAATGATCGGGAGGAGGAGATCGAGACGCTGAAGGCGAAGATCGCGAGTTTGGAGAAGGAGGCGTGACATTGACTCCGTTTCCGGTAGTCGTTTTCAATTGTCGGGTTCTACATCCAGAACCTTGGAGATTTTGCTTGAGTGGAGCGTCCTGGGGTCTTGTAGGGTGATTTCGAGGGCGACTTTATAGTCATCACCTGCAAATGAAGAATTCAAAAGTCAGCCAACTCCATCTTCGCGGCAAAGGTCAGATGGCTGTATCTGGCGCGACGAGCCTAACGGCTGGCGTTCCGCGGGGCTGTGCCTTGCACTCGTCGCTGTGATTGAAGACCCAGGAATCGCCGAATGGTCATCCCCAGGACCGGAAAGGGAATCGAACAGCAGTCTTTGACGCGACGAGCCTGACGACTGTCGTCCAGCCGAGCTGTGCTTTGCGTAGTCAAGTGAGATCGGACAATGCAAGGGTTTCCAAATGGCCATCTAGGAAATGTGCAACTCCAGAACCATGAAAGTCAGATCGCGGTATTTGACGCGACGAGCCTGGCAAGTCTCGCTCAGTAGAGCTGTGTCTTGCTCTCGACCATGTGAAGTCGAAGAACTCATTTGTTCAATGCCCAGCCAGGAATAGCACAACTCCAGGACAAAAATGGAATCCAGATAGCGGTATCTGAGGCGACGAGCCTGGCAAGTCTCGCTCAACTGAGCTGTTCAACGGCACCTACCTTGCGAGTGATCCCAAGGCTTCGTCAGGCAGAGATTCACACACGACACCCGACATCCATCTCCGCCAATGCTGAGCACTTCTATGATCATGTCTGCCAAAAGGTTCTTTGCTTGCTCGAAATTTTGCGGAGCGGCTCTCGCCAGCGATTCTTCGACAAGTGCGGTCATCTGATCCATTGCGCTCGAGTCTGCCATGATGAATTAAAGGGCACAAAGGAGGAGAAGAGCTTGGTGTACTATCTTGTGATGAGATGATGCTGAAGAAGTGGTTCAATCTCGACGAGGTAGGCGATATGAGAATAGGTCACATAAGCCATTGTCGTAACTTCACACTCGGACAGGGATCTCAACGGTCTGGCAGCTTCATGCGGCATGATCAACAATGACCAGTGAGGCATCAGCACATTTCATTCGGGTTTCAACATACATACGATTCGACTCATGCCATCTCTTGCGATGCCCTTGGCCAAGACCACCAAGACTTTAGTGCTGCCCTTGGCGATTCCATGTCGAGTCTCTGAAGAGCAGCCGCTCTGACCGCATTCCGCTCAATACAGGATGACCACTCGACTGCACCCATCACGCGGACGAACAAGCGCTCAGTGCCTCCATTCATGGGTTGCCCTCATGGACTCATCTCTACCCCCAGAGCGGCACACCATCATCGACGTGAGTTCTTTCGAGTGCAGCCTGGCCCAGTCCTTGCATCATATCGTCAGGGCATAAATGTAAGGGTTGCTCGGCTGCTGGCGGCCTGTAGGAGTCTCAGTGTGGTTTGCTACCAATGTTTGCCAAAGATCAGAGCTGTAACGCCTGAAAGAGACTGAAGATGGCCCAAATGTCGCCTGTAACTACTCATTCGTTAGTACCCTGCTTCGGTCTTTTGGAGCATAGTCAACGATGAGTATTGTCCGAATACCATCACGTCGGATGTTTATGCACAGTAACTTGGACGTATATACATCAAAATACCTCGACACAGCTCCACAACTGGCAGAGGATCTGGCAGCTCTGGTCTCCACAATCACTTCGAGCATTTTGCTAAAGACCGTGAAGAGGCTCGTACTGAGATGATTCTTGGCTCGAGCACTGCAACCACGTTACTGGACAGCTCTTCAGCGACAGCCGTGCAGGGGATATACTTGGAGCGAAGTGGGACACGGCTTTGTAGTGCCAGGTCTCTACAAGAGGAGTCATCAAGAGCGGACCAGTTGAGTGGGTCGATCCGGATGATGAACAAGAACGATTGGAGAGGAGAAAGCAGTCTCAAAGGTGACACCGTCGATGTCTACACCACAAGAAACAATGCCGCAGCTGAACGAGACCTCATATCCTTGACGCTGGCTCCAACTCTCGAACACTTCTCTATCGCACAGGGCTTGGGTTTTCTCCTCTTGCGTTGGACAGCCCATGTGAGAGGCGTCTCCTTCACGTGTCCGGAAAGTGAATGAAGCCAAAGTTGCCGTTGCCTAAGATATCTCGTGAATTGCTCAAGTCGCGCGACGCTCGTGATTAAGATCCGTTCACTAGCTGCTCAAGCATTTATATTTGGACCTTTTCTCCTCTATCTTTGATCAACAAGACTTTTCGTCATCCACCTGGCGCAGGCTACCACTCATCGCAGTCTTAAGATCTCCCCAACTTTCGGCCTCAAGATCATTACCACAGCAGTCGCGCCCACGTTACAGTTCAACAAATACTCATCCCAGCTCTACAGAAATACCAGAAACATGACTGTGCTTCACCCAAGCTACCTCGAGCCACGCCTTGTGCTCATGTGTGAGCAAGGTAACCTACCAAGAGCGCTATTCCAACGCACTGGCCTTATCTCGGTCGACGGACCCATTCGAGACAGCGACGGACAGGTCAAGGACTGCGTATGTGGCGATCCACTCGATGCAAACGATCCGGTGGTGCAAGCGGAGCCACTGAAGCGGACCTTTCTCGCTGCTCGAGATTGTGGTCACGCTCTTCACCACGAGTGTGCCTTTCAATGCTATCTCAACAACTCTCGTTGCCCATACTGCGGCGTCCAGCACTACGACACAGATGAGGACATCACGCAAACCATCGAGCTCGTCCATGAGTTGTTCGACATGAAGCAAGGAGTCTACGACATCTACGACGGTAGAAGCAAAGTCTCAGACGAGCGATTCGACTTGATGGCACCACAACTAAAGCATAGCGCACTCGTATCAGCCTACCACTTGCTGATCACTGGATTTGATCCAACTAGGAATCAACAATACGGTTCCGCCGGCATGGCTGCCTTCGGCGAGGGACGCATGGTGGTTCAAGTCCTTCTGGAAGTCATCGACCAGATCGACCTCAGCTCCAGATCGATCAAGGTGCTGCTGGAACAGATTCCATCGCGCATCAAGGGGAGGATGCCGGGTATCAAGGAGCTGCCGATTGAAACATGGGTGGCGATCCACGACTTCGCGTCTGAACTCACCTCATTGATGCTCCATCACTACGCGGCTGGCTCTGGAATTGGAGAGTAAAGCACAGCAAGTGGCTGAGATGGAACATCAATTGGAGGCAACCTTTCTGAGGCGAGTGTAGCGGGACGTTGCAAGCTGAAAGAGCCTGCAAGATGAAGCAAGACGGCATGATAGAGGCTGTCGATTATGGCCCAATGAGGCAGAGAGTGCGAGACGGATAATAGGAGGGGATGATCGAGAGCGAGACGCTTTGTTTTCTTTGCTTCTTTGTTGTCTTTGTTACTGGGATTTTTCTGAGTCTCCTTTCTTACGTTGCTGGTGAGAGGCGCAGATAGACGGTGAGAAGAGCTTCAGCATCGATGTGAGCATTACGTATACAAGCATAACATGTGGTGTGCTCGAGATGTAGTCCGCGAAGCTCCGTCAGGCTGTGTAGGTGGCAGGGATTCTGAACTCTACTATTTCAGGCTTTTACATCCCTGCCCATGCCGGAGCTTATGGAAAATGCAGGGTATAGAGCCAATCATAAGACTTTAGATACTCCGGAGATTGGAATACACCGCCATGATCTCTTGTATCAATGCTTGACGACACTGCCATCTTTTCATTGAAGCTTCGTCTTGTGGACAAGCTTCACGAATTGCTTACACACGCTTAGCGATGGAAGCTCCCAATCAAGTAAAATGATGGTCAGATCTTGCATTCATCCCTGTCGCTCCGCCATACATTCCCGGACATTGTTCGATGGCGTAGCTTATCCTTACTTCGCTGTAAGAAGGCCGCTTTCAAATGCGGGAGCAAGTTCCGAGGACCATGACATCTCAGTGTGAAAGCAGGATGAGGTCGTGGCTCATCGAGGCTGCGGCTCTATTTTGATCGTTAAGTGTCTGGGAATACGAGAGGGAGAGGAAAGGGCTTAGACCATCCTCTTTCACTAACGGCCACGACTTGCAAAGCAACATATAAAGTAGCCCTGAGAACTCGTGTACCCTCCAAAAACATCTCATCCTTCAAGCCGAATTCAACTCACAGACAGCCGCCAAACTAAGCCCAGAGACACCATGCACTTCTCAACCTTCATCGCTGCCATCGCAGCACTCTCTTCATCCCTGGTGATCGCAGCTCCAGTCGCGGATGCTGAAGTGAGTACCACGTCCACATCACTTAGGGGCAACACTGACATACTCCAGATATCTGACCTCGATGCTCGCTCCAACAACGCCGTCGCAAGCACAGACAACATGCAATACGACCCGATCAACTCATACTGCTACCAAAACTGGAACACTCAGTATTGCAGAAAGCATGGCTATGGCCGTCAAGATTGGTGGCGTCAGTACACATACACTGGCTACATCAATGGTCGTCAATGGACTTGGGACGCTCGTACTGGCCAGTACACGCCGACTATCTTGGATGGACAATTTGATCCTGATGCTTGTACTCCTGGCTTGGTGTGCTCCAGTGGACCTGGTGGTAATAAGGAGGAGTGATTGAGCTGAGGTATGGAGACCTTGGTATGGCCCAGGCGGGAAAGGAGTAAGGGCTGCTATACTCCACGTGATGGCAGATTTTTGGGACATCCTATCTCGCGCCGGCGTTTCAGGTGTTCATGACTTGGCAGGACACAATTGTCCACAAAGTTTGAAGGACCGATTGTGCTTTGTATGAGACTGATTGCACTTGATATCATGCTTAACTTTGGTCAATCTTCCCAAATCATCTGCTTGAGTTCTTCATGAGCATCTCCTCTCAACAGTGCGGCGATGATCTTCGGATACTATGGGTAATGTCAACTCGTGTTCTGATCAAAGCTTGAAACTACGAAGAAACTGCTCTTTAGTAGTGAGTGAAGGACATCTTCACCGTCCTCCGTTCCGATGCCCGCTCTCGGAGCGTCCTTCGCTTCACGATACTAGAAAGTCGTGGCTGAGCACTTACTTTGCCACCATCACGACGTATGGCGATAGTGTGACAGCAGGAGAGTTACATTCATGTTTAATCAAAGCCGCTTGACTGGCGTAAGAAGCTTTCATTGCCCGAGCATCGCCACCCCCAGCAAACTTACCTGCTTGAGACACGCTAGCTCATAGCCTCTAGCTCCGGTCTGGAAACTTGCGGTCCAGCGACTATGCTCCCTAATGTTGGCCGTGTTGCTAAAGACTTCAGCCACCTTGTCTTTGTCTGAGGCCGTCAATTTGCCAGACAGGAAGACCAACAGGTCTACGATTCGCTTTTCTTCTTCGTCAATGTGGCGAGCGCTAAGGTGTCGACCCTTGAAGTGCGTACTCTCAGCTCCTGGGATCTCGTTGTCCCTCATCTCAAGATCATCTGCTAAGGTGATCTCGAACTCGTTTGCTGCCTGATCATCCAGAGCGAATCAGAGACTGCCGCAGTCAGGGCTCGAAGCAGAGTTAAGTGTGATTGCTTTGTGAGCCACTTGGTGTAACAGACAGAGTAGCATATTGGAAGCAGCTCCAAGAAATTGTGTCCATTACAGAATACTGAAAAGACAGGCGGTTATACTGGCTGAAAGTTCTTCCAGAGTCGCTGCAGGAAGTAAAAGTCGTCATCAAGCTTATGTGGATGTCGCTCAGCAATTTTGTGAGGCTTTCATCGCTCTGTATCTGCTGTCGAGTGCTCGTTCAGCCACGACAGTACGGAACTTGATGTCGTCCGGGGAGGGCCGACCGTGTGCTCTCTACGATGGTCGACTTATGAGTACTAGCAGCACTCAGTAATAATTCCACGAGTGTTGCCGCAGTCCGCGAACCTGAAAAGTTATCAGGAGGCTGAGTCTACGAACCCTGTCAGAGCGAAGTATAGATTGCTTGAGTCTAAAGGCAGAGAAGGCTCAAAGGTGGCCCTCCACGCAGCGATTTAGTGTACGAGGAAGAGCAGTATTGTGACGTGAGCTCCAAAGTCATTCGACCGTCTCGCACCTCGCGAAGGTTATGCGAGCGCCTTGTCCACATTACCCTCAGGTGCTGTCTGCTTTCGACGACGACGTGGCGCATCAAGAGCACCGATATCCTTGCGTCAGCTCCCAAAAGTCATGTTCCGCTCATATCGAGAGACGCTCACCGGGAACCTCTGTGTGCAATGTCTGCCAGAGTCGTCTCCGAATCTGTCGGTCAACGGCGACGACTTGAGCGAAAGGGCAGAGCAGCCTCTTGTCATCAATTTCAGAAGCGTTCATCCATCTCGTGACGCCAAAAGCACTGCGCCTTTGAGCAGCTCTTGGTGCCTCTTACGCGAGCGGCCTGCTGATGCTCCTCATGTACTCTCTGAGCTCTTTCAGCTTGATTCTGCGCTTGTCGTCATAGTCGAAATGTATCTGGCTCTGCTCGCAAATAATGTCGCTGATATGCTGTGGGAACTTGGCCGATACTCAAAGATGGCAAGCAACGATACGAGAATCACCGAAAAGGTATGACATTGCTTCCGATCAGCTCCAAAAGCGTGTGTTCGTTTCATACTGCGAGAAGGAAGTCGGATATCCCGGTGGGCATTGTCCATCAGAGCTGTTTCCAAGATTTTTCAATCAGAGGAGAGAATTTGAGACTACAGAAGCACCTTGCCCTCAACTCCGCAAACGTGCATTCATTTCGTTCTACCAGAAGGTCATTCAAGGGCGCTGAGCGTGCCATCTCTCAGAGGACTTTACAAGAAACCGCCACTCGTCGGTGGCAATCCAGAGCTCTTGCCACCGTGGATCCTTTCCAATCGCTCTCTTGCTTCTTTCATCCACATCTCCTGCCATTTGCCGTTCCATCCGCCGTAGTAATGCAATTTGTAGTTTTCAGGGGTCTGGTAGCGGGCGACGTTGAAGATGAGGGGGCTTTCGAAGAAGACGCGGAAACCGGGAAACGAGGGATCGTCCGGGCCTTGGTATGGTCTCATTGTATGGTGGTGTCGATGCTGCGTGTGATGTTGGCTCGGATTGGTTGAAGGTGGCAAAAGCGAAGAAGAGGCTGGCGCTGCGTTGCTGGCGGTGCGAAGGGCATGCGAAGGCGAGGTGCTGTTCAAGTTGTATTTGCAGGGTGGACGGCAATGCCTCGATGGCGTGAGAGATGGTCTATGTGTTGCTGCGATGCCGCCTCCGTTGTTGTTGATGTTGCTGAAAGCTGTTCAGAAGCTCGAAATCGCACTGCTGGCCACCAACTCTTCGACGACAACAGACTCTCTTCTCCAGTTGCCAGCCAAAGGCCAGCAAGATGATGAAAAGATAGAAAGCGGCGACCTCAGTGCACGACCAGCAACCCCAAAGGGCGCGGCTGAATCACCTCAAACAGTCGCCTCATCAAAAATTATGCGCACCACCCGCGGACGAGTAGACAACGCCGGTCCGCGATGTGCAATGCAGACCAGCGAGGAGCTGAGGTCATTCATGAGCGACCCGCTGTGAGAATGTCAGTCAAACGCGTCGTGTGTTGTAGATGAGGCTGTACGTACCTAACACTGTTGCCACGGAGCTGCCGAAGAAGACAAGGAGAAAGTTGCGAAGAGAGATTTGAGCTGTTTTAGTCTTGCGTGAGCTTTGACCAACGGAGCTCGGCATCACCTTTAGGCAGCCATTCTATTGTTTCAACGGCTGCAGGGCACTCTGCGGGTGCTGAAGCATCGGCGAGAGATGCGTGATATCAGGAAAACTCAGACCATACATGTACGTTGGAGATGCTCATTGGGCATTGTGCTATTGGCCACAAGGTACACCAACTAGAGTGAATATCGATCGAGCACTGTGTCTACGCAATGAAAGAAGTTGTGCTGAGTTAAAAGATGCAGACTGCTTGACAGAGATCAATTCAGGGGACGCCAATGCTTCACGAAGCTGACTTGCAAGCTGCCCTCTTTTCACTCCTGTACCTTGATTTCGCAAATCTCTTCCACGACTTCTTCCTTCTTGCCAACTCTACCCGGGCGGACTGGGCTCGAGCCAGCCTGGAGTACTCGCACACCGCCGACCATGGCCATAATAATCCACCCGCCTGCTTCTTCATAGCACTCTGGGTTCTTTTTGCGGCCAACATCAAAGTCCTTCAGGCGGTGCTCGCGCTGCTCTGGGCTCAGGAACGACATGACACATCGCACGCTCATCTTGGTGTCCCGTCGTGGTCTATACCTGTCGTCGATACCATCGCAAACACTCAATGATGGTAGAGAGCTGGTTGAATTCTTAGTGTTCAGACCTACATTTCCTTTTCATCTGTCAAGCGCCGACAGCGGTTGCCAGGAGAAGAGAACGCAATCGACGCAAATTCAGCACGCCTCGTCACAGCATCATTCTGGCCGCCAACTCGTCCCTCGCGCGACTGAAGAGCGACAGCAACGCACTTGATTTGCTACCGGCGGGCATCTTCTGCTCAGGACGGCCACGTCCTCGTCCACATTCTTTCGCTCGAATTACAAAAGATCCGCCCGCGGTACGGGAAACAAGACTACCGCAGTCGACATACCTCTACTCGCACATTCCAAAGAGTCGACCTTACGAAAAGCATTCCATGCGCCATGTTCTTGCCCACGGTCATCTTGCCACTCCAGACCGCTCGACTTCAGTTCCGACTCCTTGCCACGCGCAGCCTCTGCCAGCTTTGCTACCAGTTCAAACAGTTCAGATGTGCGACCGAGTACTGCTCCGACGAGCCTTCCCTTGGCGTGAGCGAACGCCTTTCTCATCAGACGCAAAATACGAGAGAATGCGCCCAGAACAGAAGACACTCAGCTTACCACGGCCTGCAGCTAAGCAGTACAGTATGAAAGGCGCTACCGATGGTCACACAAAGACGAGCTCACAGGTTGGTCAGCGACTCGTGATTGTGGGACGGTGATAGCACATAGACCTCGGCAGCACTGACGGAATGACTAGAATTTCCATTACGGACAGGGAAATGTGATCCTCGGGATGACAATGGGTATGGGAGCTTCGATGGAGCGGTAGCGGTGCATCGATTCGGTTGGCCTTCATAGCTATTTGGTCGCTTCTCTTCTACTCTGACCTAACATCTGACGATTCTCATACCCTTGCCCCTTGCGCTTCTTCTCCCACGCTTCCTTCTCTGCCTCACTGGGTTCCTCCCACTTTGCATCCGGATCGTACTCTAGAGTGTGCTCATTGTGCTTCGCGCCAGCCCATCCCTTACCCTTCAGACTCATAGCATTTCTGTCCAAGTTCTTCTTCTCATGATCATTCATGGCCTCTTTGTCTACGTCCTCTTTCTCTTGACGACTCGCAGCATGCTTCTCTGGGTCCTTCTCCTCCTGATTCTCCAAGGCCTTTGCGTAGTCCTTGCCGCGGGGTTTGAACTTGACCTCTTCGACTTCTTCTGATGCCATCTTTGCCTGATCTTGTTGAACTTCAACTTGCTTTTGTCTATCGTGCTGGCCTTGTCCTTCCTTCACAAATGATTTTTTAAGTGGTTGCTTCCATGACTTGTCCTCCATCTTGGCGCGAGTCATTAAAGATGCTGTGTTTGAATATGATGGATCGTGAAGAGGTCGCGAAGATGTATCACGTCCTGCTTGCTAGTGCCTTTGTGCTCGAGGCCAGGTTGTGTCGTGCTGAAGTTTGTAGAAACAAGAACTTGTTCGTGCCAAGGCCATCGTTCAAAGCTGGTGGTGACAAAGGACCGAAAAAATGGAGATACCCTTCATTCCAACAACTTCTCTCGACAGTTTTGACAAAAGCAATTGCCACTCTTTGTGAGGTCATCCAAACACTCACCAGGCCCTGCCTCGCTGTGACATGCCGTTCAATGATGGGACAGGTCCGAATCTGCGGCGTTGCTTCGGGCTCTGTCAGGCGAGCTGGATTCGAAATGAGACAAGTCGCCAAGGCTCACGTTCAATGCTACTGTATGTTTCGAACAGCTTGCGCTTTCGAACGAGGACCTTTTAGAAGAAGAAGTCAGAAAGTGATCACGTCCTTGATTTCGAGTGTACTACCTGCAATGACAGCAGAATTGACCAGCTCGCAAAAAGCATTGGCTGCGGCAGTATGTGCTTCGTACCCAAAGCAAAAAAAAATAAAAGCCTTATCTGTATTAAATGATATTGGTTTGAAAGACAAAACAATCAACGCCTCAGACCCGGACGTCTGAGAGGCTGTTGAAAACCCGGACGGTGTTTTCTTTTAGCTACCAAATCCTAGAGCGGATGCTCTGTTGAAGCCATTTGTCGTATGCCACTAAGCCACTGCCTGCCTGAATTGTGCAAAGGGAGATACATACGTGATTGATTGCGCCATGCGCTCTTGAGCTCTAGGAGCTAATTGGTTATGAGTTGCTGGGTGAAGTAAGTATATAATAATAAATCTGTTCGGCTTCCCGGTGCCGGCAAGGTCTTCCGTGTCTGACAACGTGCTATTCTTGTGCTTGACGAAACTCTGAAGACAGATGATTCGAAGAAGCTCAGAGAGTTTGAAGCTATTGTAACGGTGCGTTGTTGAGGTATTTGAGGTATGGTCGTGGTCGTCGTTGTGTTTGACGAGGCGGAAGTCCTGGCCCCTGAAACTGTGACGAGCGCAGCTTCTACCAGACTTATGCTCGCGACTTCGCTCATCTTGCCAAATACAGCAAAGCGCGATCGAGAAGACGCATGACATGCCGACTAAAATGCACGAGAAGAGCTCAAGATGGCTGAGCAGCGCCAAGTACCGAACCGAGGTCTTGCGCGACGAGAACTCAGAGCGAACGACACACTGCCAACAGCCATAGTGGCGAGCGCTGTCCCAGCTGGCGCCACATATGGACGAAGCAGTCAGCGCCAGCGCAAATGCCGTTGAATCAACCTTACCCCACTCGGTCCCTGCGCCTGGTCTGCTTCAACAGCTTTTCTCCGAGTCCGACATCTTCGCGAATGTAGCCTTGCGCAAATTCGCCACTCGAGAGCATTGCTCCTTATCCACTTGCTCACCATCGAGCCAACGGCGAGACAAAACTGCCACGACAGCACAGGATATCTTGCGGACCAAGCAAGGGTCAGCCAAAGGCAGGGAGAGACCGAGAGACATCGGCTCATTCCTGCCATGCGAACAACAGACTGTGTGCCCTACCTTGCCCTTTCAATCACCAAAACGAACGGGTGACGGAGCACGAGGGACCGTGACGAGAACGATGCCAAGGAGGAGGACCAGGTGGAAGGAAAGGGTCGAGTGGATCTCTGGGCAAAACTTGTCGACCGCAGTGACGACGGCGGCAATGGATAACTACCGCTAGATTCGACGAACATCGCAAACAATTAGACACCAGTCCACGATACTGCATCGCTATCGAGCCTTCTCATGCGCACCCTTGCCCGGCTCAAAAGCATCGCTATGATGCCGATCGCATCGAAACTGTCATATCGAAGAAGAACCAGAAGAATTGGAGCCAGGTACACCTCGTCCTTCGATGGCGCCGATGTTTACAGCGTTGTTACCTCACAACCCTTTCGTGGTCAGCACATCCATCCACTGTGACAAGACTGGATCCATGACCGTGTCAGTACACGGAGTGGCTGAAAATGGGAGGCGGAAGTACGAAAACAAAGCACTGCTGTTCCTACTCCGGTACATCTGTTAGCATTTGGCAAACGAGAAGACGCGACCAATGCAGACTTGGCGTATGCTGAAGGTCGACAAGAAAGACGGCGTCCACGAACGCGCACTTGTGCCGTCCAGAGTGGCTACTTTCGGCACTGTTTCCACGACAGCACAGTTTCACCAAGCGCGAGAGTTCCGTGATTTTTGTATTTGTCTTGCGGCAATGCTTTGAATTTCAACGATATTGAAGATGGACCTCGTACTGGGCATCATTCGTGGAGACATCAGCAACTCTGCAGGAGCGTCAGAAGCATTCAGAGCCAATCCGAATCACCTTCCACGATCCATTTTTGATACCACTGAGAGTCCAAGCATACTCATTCGACACCCTGTGCTTTCCATCCACTCGGTATACCGCACTTGTCTGGCCGCTACGAAGCATCGGCTTGACGACAAGGACTTTACAATCCCTGTAATGAACTCAGCTCTTCGCTTTTTGTTGGATTACTTTCAGTCTCGGGGCCGAGACCCAATTGTGATAGATGGCGAAGATTTCCTATGGCGAACAGAAGAGCTGGGCAGAAGGATTTGTGACAAACTTGGCATGCAAGACGGTTCGCACGATACATGAGAGCCAACTAGCAGAGACGAAGTAGACAAGATCATGAGTACATTTATGTACGCAGTTCCCAGGACGATCCATGATTCGAGCGAGATCGAGAGACCGGAGATCAGGCCGCCGGAGCCAGACCTTACGACGCAGGTGGTGGAATGGCGAAGGATGTGTGGGGATGCAATTGCCGAGCAGCTGCGTGATCATGTCGAGCAAAATATGCCGCACTACGAGTACCTTTCGAAGTTCAAACTTTGAGAGGCGTGCCACTCTGTCAAGTTGCACGCAAGCCATCTCCAGGGACGGAAACGGAGAGGAAGGGAATGGCTGAAACATTGCCGTCTACTCCGACCGCTTGAGCTCGTGAGTTAGACCGACAATGTCGGGATCGAAAAGAGTCGTGTAGATACACTGGCAATGAGTTGTGGTGCATCGGCCAGACTATCCCGCCGAATGACCAAGCAATGATGCCTCAGAGGCATCATTCACGAATTTGGGGGCCGATCCTTCGCAAGCTCATTGGGTCTCGCAAGCAAGCCCTTTTCCCGATCTAGTATGTCGCCAAAGGTTGTGCAGAACGGGACGGGCTTTCGGGAATATCGTGCCTGAGGCAAGGGACATAGCAGTACGACAGCGCCAATACAAATCGTCGAACACATCTGGACGATCGTGTAAGACCCATGAACACTCTTTACAATACTGGAGATCGCATTACGACGTCACATTCTTGTACAGCGCAATGGCAAGGAACATCCTCATCACCGGTGCAGCCGGCTATATGTATATATTGCATACTTCAAAGAAAGAAAGATGTGCTGACTGTACTGCAGTGGTGGCTCGATTCTAGCACAACTTACAGCTGACCGTGTCAACGGCATCGACAAGCACAATCTCTTCGCAGTAGTTCGGTCCGATGCTCAAGTCCAGGCTTTCGACAAGCTTCGAGTGAATGTTCTCCAGCTAGACTTGGGAGATGCTGAAGCCATCATTCAGGCGGTCACGGACAACGACAGTATGCTAGCACTCCTTCGGACTGGTGTAAAGCTGATCTTGCTTAGTCAACATCATCATCAATGCCGCAGTCTCATTTGATCCTGACATAGCAGCCTCCTTGATCAAGGCTCTGGGCCAGAGCCAGAAAGAATCTGGACAGCAGACTTACTTTATTCACGTACGTTTGCCGCTACAGTATGTTCTTGTATCAGCTCTAGACTGCTGATTTTCTGTAGTCTTCGGTCACAGCTGTCTTCACCGCTGAAGGTCATTGGCCCTATGGGCAAATCAAGGATTCCAATCCAGAAATCTTATTGAAAGACAAAGAGGCTTCGGAAACGCAAGGCTATAACCCGGTTCGAATGGTAAGCATCAGTACCAGCAGTTGGAGGGCGAGATCGCTGACTTTGACTTTAGACCAATGTGGTTGTCGCAGAGCTCTCAAAGGAGCTCGGTGTCAAGAGCTTCAACATAGTCCTACCAACAGTCTGTACGTTAACAAAGCCGATGACTCCTCTTCGCTTCCGCGCTCAGCATCCTGATGACACTACAGACGGCCGAGGTTACGGTGAATGGAGGAAGACCTCTGTCAAGATCCCGGCATACCTCAGACTCTTCTTGAAAGAGAGAACCGTCTATAAGTACGAGAAAGAAGCAGTAAGTCTTGGCTGAGATGTGCTCGGAACGTTGAACTTTGACTCCACGCAGATCGAAACAGCAGCCCATATCTCTGACGTCGTCAATCTTTACACGTTGCTTATCCAGAATATCGTTTCTGATGTCTGCGTTCCGGAAGGGGAAAATGGTTACTATTTCGCCTTCTCGCACTACGCCCCGTCGTGGAAGACCAATGATGAGCTAGCTCGCCTGCTTGCCGAGAAGGGACTGGTTGACAGCTCGGAGATCAAGACCTTTGCGAGCGACGAAGAGGCTGCCGAGAAGATGGGCTTTCCGGCCCCATTTGTTGGCACGATGCTGTCTAATAGGTCTGTAGAGCGCCTCTCGTAGAGCGTGGGGCAAAGGCTAATATCATAGCAGTGGTACGAACATGATCGCCGAAAACGCATACAAGCTCGGATGGAAGCCGAAGTGGGACGAGAATAAGTACATGCAGAGTCTCGAGAAGGAGGTTGAGGATGCTCTTGAGCTCGAAGACGTCAAGCCGACAATCTTTAAACCGCTTATGGACACAAAGTAGTACATTGATGCTATAACTCAGCGGAAACACCGAACGCCAACGAAACTAAAACCCAATTTTCTCGCGTGTAGGAGCTCCTGCTCTTGGCCCACAACTCTCCCATCTGTTTCCCATACAACTAACAGGCTTGTTCGAAACCTTACCCTCTTCATTACCGGTCTCTTCAATTCTTCGCTGTCTCATCCGGCTTCCACTCGTTCGCTCCGTTGATGAACTTATCGCATTCTTCAATCAGCTCCTGCACCGCCGTTCTGATAGCGACATTGCCAGGCGCATTACCAATCGACTGATCAATTTGGCCTGGGACTCCGCTACGTCGATTCAGTCGGTCTGGGTGCCATTTGACACTCTCCAACTTCAAGGCCTTGCGAAGTGCGACGATTGTGGCCTTGTCGTTGCGTCGCTGCAATTCGTACTCCACATTGCTTGGATCATCTGAGTCGTTGATGAGAGTGGTCCGTACATCGAAAGCATCCGTGAAGAACCTCTTTGTCATGACGCCGATGATCGTTGGTGGCGTGCATTGCGCGACCTTCTGCTGGTTGTATGGCAGTGCTTGGCGATTTTGGAAGCCAGGCATGCTGAGGGTCGAGTTTGGGTACGGAAAATGCTTGTCGTGTGGTGTAATCAACATCCAGCGTGAGTCGTATTCAGCAAGACGTGCCCCATGATCAACCTTGGGGGCTGGTGGCGGAGGTGGCGGCATCGAGTTGACGGCTGCGCTCCTGTTGCCATTCTTGTTCCACCATCCTCCTGCATTGGACGCATGTTGCTGGCTATCACGCAGTCCAGACGTGCGCTCTGACCAGATGCCACCCGCTTTTGTGCTTGAAGACTGGGACGTCTTGCTAAAGTCAAATACCCTCGGCGTGGAAGTAGAGGGCGTGAAGTGGGACTGACTCGTAGGCACGCTGCCTGACTGCCAAGTAGTGAAGTTCGGCTGTGGGTCTGCAGATGGCCAAGCCGGCATGCTGAGATCGATCTTGAACCACTGTCGTACGCCTTACGTTGCCATGAACTGGTCGTCGTCGTGGCTGTATCGGTCCATCTCATCTTCTGCTGCCTTGATTGCTGCGTGCTCCGGCATGCCCTGTGCGATACTCTTGCACGTTCCCGCAAAGCACTCCATCGCTCGAGCTGATATCTGTGCAGCAGTAGGGATGCCGTGACTGATGATCAGGCGAGCGAGAAGCTTACTGGCTTGCTCAAACTTCCACTCGAGCCTTGCAAGGACAATGCGCTCTTGGTCGTCAATGTACGAGTTTCGTGATGAGCTCGCATGTGGAAGGCCGCCAAATCTGCAAACCATGCTATGGCAATCGGGAATAGCTCCAACTGAAAGCAGCTTGATACCTTGGTTAGATTTTGAATGATGTCGAGACAGCCGTCTTCTTCGCGGCAGTACTTCGAGATGCGACCCTCGAAGATTGCGGCGGCGCAGAATGTCTCCCACGAAGTACCGGCGCTTAAATCTCGGCGACGGTGCAGTGGGAGGGCTGCGTACCGTGTTTCGAGGAGACGATATTTGTTGACGAGCTCATCTGCTCGCTGACGAAGCTCTCCTGCCGAGTTTTTGATCTTGACCATTTCACCTGCGGAATGGAGAGTGCTCGAATTGTCGTTGGGCTGTCAGACTTGATGCAAGAGCAGTTTGGTGGTCGCTGATCCAGATTGAAGGCTTTCCGTCGTGTCGAGTGCAGAACGGTGGTCAGTATATTGGTAGAAGAGGACTAAGACTGACAGGATGTTAATAAAGATCAGATGGTCGCTAGTGAAGATGCAAATCGATGCTTTCTGCCTCAGCCTCTACCGATTCGCTTTCACAATGACAAGTGCCAGACTCACAAAAAAAAA
>JAASFE010002667.1:133848-152986 GCA_013365205.1 Pseudocercospora cruenta
GAGCTCAGTATTGCATTGTTCGTTTTCAAAACGTACGCAGCCATGGATCAGGTGGCCCTCCGCCTACTCTTCGTGGCATCGACCACTTTGCGGGCGAATCTTGCAGACTTGCTCCTTCCAGCCGTAGTCATCCTCAGAGATCTCATCTTGCTGGCGGCCTGGACTGCAAGAACTGCCATCAATAGCCCACGAGACTACGCTTCCACAATTTGGACAGGGCCCGTCAAAGTCGACCACAGGGTATGCCTCGGCGAATGCTTTGTTTAAGAGACCACCATAGATTGGCGTTATGCCGCCTCCAATCCAAATCTCGGTTGTGTCATCCCCCCCAGCGTGACAGGAGTAGAGGAAGTAATTATCAGCGTCGCAGGCACCGGTGTAGCATAGACCATATGGCGGTATCCAATCTTTGATAGTGGCCTTGATGGGCTCGCAACCTGCACCATCGACGAAAGGCTCGCCTACTTTGATGAGGAAGCTCGCTGTGTCGCGAGCTGTACAAGAGCCGGTGTGTAGCTCCGGTGTTGGTTGAAGGCAGGCGGTAGCGTTCTCGTTGATGCAAGAACCCAGGTTTGGCGTATTGTCGAGCTGAGCGGAGGCGATGGACGCCATGATGGTAACAAGGCCCGTGATGCTTGGTGATATGGTTCTCATGTTGATGGAGTGGATGCGGGTTGAGTTTCGTGTTGTCGTACTGAGCTTCTTGCCTTGTGTTGATTCAGGTCCCAGTCGTTGGGTGAGCCAAGGACTCGTTGGAGGCCATCGATTATAAACTATTGTCGGACAATATAGTATATGTGATGAGTGGCAAGGGTCCTATGGCATACCGGTCTCTCTTTTGCCAGATCATGACGATTGACATATGTTAGCGTGCAGCGTAAAGCCGGCAATAAGTCCTGGAAAGCCCACTCGCCCTCGTGCAGCACTTTTCTCAACTTTGAAGACAGAAACACTATAAGCTCTGCATCTTGTTCTATTGCCTTTCAGGATGTCGTCTCCGATGGGACATGCTTGCTGAGATTTACAAGCAATCAATTTGGGCAATCTCTTGTCACGGCGACTGGCAAATCATGTTCCAAAAGCTGGAACGCCGGATGTACGAACATGCACACCTGAAGCATCTGCGTATATCAGCGGCACGAGTAAGCTTCCTGAACTCTGAACCTTCAACCTATACTGGAACCCCGACGAAGCTGGCACCGCAAGCCGAGCAAGAGAAAACGACTATCACACAATCCTGCGTCAGCTAACACACCAGTGATTGTGGCGCACGGCACGGTATACACAAGTTGCTGAAAGATATATATTCAATGCATTGGCTCCTTTCAAAAGATGCAATGCAAGTCAAGCTTCAGGGGGACAGCGGTCCATACACATCAGCTCTGGCTCCCAGCAATGCTGTTACTGGCATCTCATGCAGCGAAACACCTCCGCTGTCTTCGCAAAGATGCGACCCCACTGTGGTGGTCATCTCAGCTCCCATTCACGAGCTGCACGGACGTGGGTTGCCGTGGCAGCCTGCACTCATTCACTTGCAACGCGCAGCCAGGATTTCGGGTATAAAAGCAGACCTCATCCTGCGATCTTTCGTTTTGACCAGATTATTCCTCAGTCAATCCCTCAAAATAAACTCTGCTGCACTTGTAACTGCTCTGGTGAAACCTCAGAGCCTTTCAGAGCGCTCAAACTATCTTGCGAGAATCAGTGTCCACAGCCTGGACTCGAACAAAGAAGAGGGAACTCCGTCACTACCTACACTTTGGCAAAAATGCCCGCTACCGACTCGAAGCCAAAGAGCGGCATGCCTGGTCTGCCAACTATCGACGACTGGTACTTCATTCGAAAGGTCAACACCAGATATCCGGTGAAGTAAGTAATGTATGATCGCTCTTAGACATCCTTTGCTGATCCAACCCAGGGCCCGATGCATTATTCCTCGACTCGATCTTGTTCTTCCCAGCATGCCAGTCTTCCCAGATGTTGAGGGTTCCAGACTGACTCTACAGCTTGGTGACTTCTCGAAAGGCATCGGCCGCGTGAGCGTCCTGGTCCGGTGGACTGATGGTCGATGGCATGTCGTGTACGATGTCTTCGTCTGCTATCCAACAGAGGCTAAGCAGACTCACGGCTTCTCTCCCAAGTCGGGCGTCTATGCTGAGGATCTACTCGGCGAGGTAAGTCGAGATCGATGACATTTGAGACAGATCCATAATCACGCTGGCAGAACCATGCGCGACCAGTTCACGAAGTCCTGGCCAACCTCTACGCGATTTTCAACAAGTCCGGATTGATCGTCGGACACTCTATCGTCAACGAGCAGCAGTACCTTCGCGGACTGCCGTGGCACAAGTGGCAATTGTTCGAGACCCAGCTCTTCTCGGGCTTCACTAAACATGCTGCCGACTTTCGGAATCCGATTCCCTCCCTGAAAAGCATTGTGGCCAATGAGTTCGATGGCTGGGTGATTCAAAACAAGCAGCACGACAGCACTGTCGATTGTCGAGCTGGCGGCGAAGCGTTCTACAAGTACCAAGCCGAGATCATGGCTGAGCAACCCACGCCTGAGTTTCAAAAGAGAGTTATCTGGACGCCCAATGACCGTCAAAAGGCATTCTGGTCTCAAGACGCCACCGTGAAGGCTGCTGTGAGGAGCCTAGGCCCTCGAGCCTGGTTGCCTGAGCCAGATGCTGAGATTCCTACCTCAACGCCAGTCGACGTTGACGCAAACGCCTCGAACACCATTACAACCACAGTCGTCTCAGTAGCGAGCGCTCATGCTGCTCAGCAGGAGCAGATCAGCCATCTCTGTCAGACCATTGACAGTTCGATGGTCAGCCAAACAATCAATAAGGCGACAACAGAGATCCCATACAAGAGAGACGTGACTTGGGCCTCGCGAGAGCCGGCAACCACGATGGAGGGCACGCCGAAGGACGAGGCTGCTGGCAAGCCGAATGTGAAGAAGGGAAAAGGAAAGCAGAAGTGGCTTCCTCTGCAACTGTAGGTCGAATTCTGGTACTGGGATAGCAAATCGGCTTCGGTGCGTTGGTGATAGGACTGACACAGGAGACTATTGACCCTGGAAAATGTCCGGGTGATAAGCCAGGAAAGGAATTGTTGGTTGGGTAAGGGATTGCAAAGGGACTGCGTGTGTTGCGAAAAATGACGGGACTGCATAGCATGTGCTTCACCGCAGTCTTCATTGTTACGAACTGGGAGGGTGTCCTTGACCTGCTTTGATGCGTCCTTCCAGGCGCGTAGGACAATCTTTGAATGAAAGTACATGATTAATCAAAGAGAAGATGACCAAGAATCACGCCCCTGTTGACGCCCGTTGGTAGTTGATCAAACAGCGTTTATTTCATCAGACTCTTGGCGCTTTTTGATCAAATATAGCCTGTTTTCGTGGATAACGAAATGAAGGCCCCTTTCGTCAGAAACGACAACCCTGTTACTGCCAAGATCTAGACAGAATAGCTTCCGAGGAGTACGAGATCACTTAAAGAGCCTCTAAAGTCGCTAGAGTATGTGCAAACTGCGAGAAACTGCGAGACCTATGCTAATAACGGCCAGAGATAGCTGGTCCAGCCTATCCGGGATCCAAAAAGTAAGGTCTGTACCGAGTCGGTTAAAGGTTTTGATGAAATGAGACCTATTTCATCAGCTTATGAAATAAGCCCTCTTTTTGTCAAATCCGCGGTCTGATGAAAAGGCGTCAACACCCTCGATGGGGAGCGCCTCTTGACTGAAGCACGTTGTCGAAACTGGATGAAACAGGGGGTGAGCGAACAATGCGGTACACATAATCGAGACAGGAATGAGAGGCTATCAGTTCTCACAGGAAAGTCGTCTTCGTCGTCACTGTAAGTGCATGTTCAGGTAGATACCCATCTGGCGGCGACGAAGAAGCATCGGCTTTGGAGTTCGCGAAAGTGCGCAATGAGTGTAGATATGCTCTCTTCGTTTATGCGTTCGATCTCTCGTTTCTCAATACAATACACAGCTGTCACTGCATAGGCTAGCTCGTTCCGAGCAGTAGGAGGTGCCCGCTAAGTAAATCCGCAGATAATCAACGTTGGTCATTCCTCCCCGGTATCGTCTCCTTTCTTTTACTCAAAGCGACGATGATACCACAGCTTTGGGGAAATTGAAGAGTGTAGAGACAGTATGAAAAAGCGCTGTGGTCACATGGAAGTTCTTGCAGATGCTTTCTTCCACCTCCTACGTTCGAACAGCTTATATTCGCTGCGCTTCGGAGTGCGTAGATACTTCCAAGAGCAGGAATCAATCATGCATAAAAGTGATTCGTGCGTTATCTCGCACCAAGTTCCACCTCATTCGCTCCATTCCAGCTCCAGTTATGTCACCTCCTCATTGTTGTTCCCTTGCGAACCCCTACCCTCAATCCACTTCATCCTCCTGAAACGCGTCTTCCTCTCTCAGCATGCTCACCAAAGTCTTCTCCGTTTCCACCGCCATCTCAAACACAGTCCGATGGATGACACACTCCGTAGCAAGGTGTGGCAGATAGAGCCTTGTCCGCATGAACGTCCATTCCACCAGCGCCGGATTCAGCTTTCCTCCAATCACTGGCCCCTTGATCACGGTCTTCCACTGCTTTGGCGCGCCGATAGTGATGCTTGGCGACTTGCGCTTGTCGCAAGGCTGGATGGTCTGCGCAGCTGTCCTCAAGTTGCCGACTTCGCATAGGATATGTCGCTCGAGGAGAGGAGCGTCGCTGTTCCGGTTGATGTATTCGGCAATATTGGCGAGCCACTGGGCGAAGAAGAGGATCGTCGTTCTTGGCGACACGAGGCTGAGCTTTTCCAGATATTCTGCTTCGAGAGCGCGAGCGGTGGCCATACGCTCGTCGACGATCTTCTTGCAGCTGACTAAAGCTTTGATCTGGTATTCTTCCTCGGGGCTGAGTGGCGGCCGTTTGACCTCTAAGCCCAGGGCCTGCTTGGCAAACTCGAAATTCGGGGTACGAATGGGTGGCATATCTGCGGTATTGCGTGTTGCGCGCGATGTCTCGAGTGGCGAGACTTTCGAGTCGGTGATGTTTGACATGGGACCTTGACGCAGGTGAAGACAGGGTTGCGACGGAACGATCCGCTTTCACATGCGCTTGGCAGAATGGCCAAGAGATCGAGCCTCAGCTGCAATGAATAGGGGGGACGCAAAGATGCTGCTTACGCTGAAGCCACCACGTTGTCTTTGAGCACGCTCACTGGAAAAGATCAGGCGGTTGTCTTCTCGCAAGTGGTTGGAGCGCATCGAAACATGGAAATGCACAGCATCGAGACTGGAAAAATGATGATAGATACCAAATTTGATGACGACTTCAATCTTGTTGCTCGTACACTACTGTAATAGCTATCGCCACGGTATCGCCTTCCTGAAAAGCACATTTACGAATGCTACATGTCAGGGTGGCGCGACTCAATCGTCTAGCGAATGTAGTGAAGCGCGCTTAGACGATGGTATTTCCTCAAAACTCGACCTCCAGGTTCATGCCATACATCGCTCGATCGACTATCTTTGCAGCAGTCAGCTTCTTGCCATGTCCCTTCTTCACGCCCGATAGCCTGGTGGAGTTGTTAGACGCTGTATTTTCCAAAGCTTTGCGTTCTCGACGAGCTCGCTGAACATCATCCGACTCGCGGTAGACGATTGACCTCTCAATGCTTGGGATCTTCTCCATATCGATGACGAGCTTCTCCATTTCTTCTTCAATAGTCGTGTATTCCTCTTTGCAGTCTGGAGACATGTAGCCGGATCGGAATAAAGAATGGATTGACCCTGGTGAACTGTGGCCATTTCCATGATCGCTTAGATACACTCTGAGTGAGACCAGAGATGGGAAATGCTGCTTGATCTGGGCAATGCCGTTGATCGCAGCGTAAAGGTCGGCAGGGTTGAACGCTTGAACAGTCTGCTGGAGCGTGATATTGAGATTGATGTGCAAGATCTTGTCGACGCAGTGACGAATCTTTCAAGGAATCGGGGTTCGAGCTGGCTGAGCTTTCGTCGGGAAGGTCGCGTCGAATTGGTAGATGGTATGCTTCGGAAGCATCTTAGCGCACTCAAGCTCCATCTCTTCGAGGACTGCCTGAACTTGCGTTGGAGACTGCTTTACCGTGGAGGAGGTAGAAGCGAGTTGTTTGACTCTCCGCATGATGATTTCGGCCATAGTTGAGCACATTTCAGCGAAGTCAATTGTCCCTTCAGCCTGAACTGATCTCCGAATGGGAAAAATGCCGGGCATGCTAAGGTTGGCTTCTCCAGGCCCCATCGTGAGTATTGCCATTTCGTAGGAATGTAGGTACGCTTCCAGAACCTTCAGTCGCAGCTCAGAGGGAAGCTTAGAGCACAGGTCCTTGACGAGGCCGTCGATCCGCGCCTGCGACTCAGTGATCATTCGGTCGTACTCGGATTGTGTGATCGTTCTTGGTGCCACGGTGTCGTAGTACTTGTTAAGCGAAAGACCTGCAAAGTCGTTCAGAGTAGCCTTCTTGGCCATCTTGGGCGGCATGTTGGTAATCTTCTCGGCTAGGAGCTGCGCGGTTCGCTGAGTGTCAGACTTTGTGTTGGCAGAAAGGATGATGGAGCGATTGATTTGTCGCTTATCAGAAGGACAATTTCCGAGGCAAAAGAATTGGAAGGCTGGCATGGAGAATGCGACGTTAAATACTGTACCTTACGTCGTTCACTCGTAAGCGGCAAAGTGAATTGCCAAGCTAGCACTTTGTCCTGGTCACCAACTGTGCGCCGTTCCGACGATAAATGCAGTCGCTTGTGTGGTCAATGTATTGTTGTGACTGTTCGAAACGTCCGCGGCCTGAGAATTGTGTCTACCGGTGCTGCGCAGTCCGCCGATCAAGGCATCTTTGGCAACGCGGCGCGGGCTACTGTTTTCTATGGCTGCAGCACCTCTGTTTGATGTTCCTCGTTATTGCCAATCCTTCGTTCAAGCTCCTGGCTGCGGCGCACGATGTTCAAGGTGAAGAAGCCTACACTGATTTAGCTTCTGACAAGGTGTGTGATGTTGCCCGTGGAAGCACGCAAACCGTTGCATTGCTCCACCCGTGCTTGGCAGCATGTGAAATTCCCGGGCACAGCTTGCGGCAGCTCTGAGCACGCAGCGCAAGCACAAAAGCGCAGTTGATCTTCGCATTACAACTTCTTCTTTTCTTCCTGATAATGGCAGTGGCTGGAGCCCCGGTACCTCTTTTGGGGGCACCCAACTGAGAACCCTGGCCCCGTGGGTGGTAGTCGCTCATGAATGACACCTTTACGTTCTGTCCTTTGGCGCAGGCGACCACACAATTTTTGATGGCATCCCCTTTTTTCATCATGTCGCTGCCCTTTGCAGTGCGTTGGAGAAGAAAGTCACCCGCAACGCCTATAGCGACTTGTAGTCTCATGATGTCCTAATGTCGTCCATGTACTGCCTCTCGCCACTCCACATGTATTCGCTTGCCTTGATCATTGCTTTATTTCTACTTCTCTGCGCTGCTGCTATGTGCGCTTGCTGCTGTACTGATGAAGTGTACCTCCCGAGGGTCAGAGTCGCAAGTCGCAGTGTGTGCCATCTCCGGGCGACTGGAAGATATCAGATAGACGGGAAGTGAGAACGGGTCAATGGAGCATCCGGCTAACCACGAGGACTGCATTAAACTCGTCGCGCTAATCGACACGAGCACTGTCGGTCTTGACACCTTGCTGAGTAGCCAGACGCTGATTTGCTTTCTCTAGCAGCCGGTTCAGGCGCGACTTGGCCTGCTCATACTTCGTCGAGGCTCCACGGCTGGCTTCTATGTCCGCAACTATGTTCGCCACCTTTGGCGCGAGCTGGATCGCTTGATGCAGTTTGCTGATTGCTTTGCATTCACAATAGACCAGCCTGAACGACAGAGGCGTCCCCGTGCTTGCATTCGCTGCAGCTGGAAAAGAGATCCAGGGGCTCGGTCACAGCACCTACTCTCCAAGTCTATCGACGAAGGTGACTGTGTATGATCTTACCTAGGACGCGCGCTTAGAGACTGTGGGCTGAGCGATATCAAGAACTCGCTGTGAGACAGAACAGGTCCGCCGACCCACCGCAACTACACTCGAGCGAAGCACCGTGAAACGTTGCTAACAACTCCCGCGCCTATGACGGCGTTGTCATGATCAGAGCGAGACTGCTCCGCGAACAGATTGACATCAAAGATCATCTGGCTCTCGGGTCAGTGGACTCTACATTTCAACAGGTGGAACAGAAGTCAAGAGACATGATTGAGCACTGGCGACCGCAGCCACCACCGAGAGGCGAAGCGCGAAAGGGGTCGACGTGTAGCTATTGGCATGTCATCGAGGCGCACGTGGAGACAGGCGAACTACGCTCATCAGCCTTACACTACACAGCATAAGGCGGCACACGTACGAAGAGCATGAGGAAGAGAAGAAGCAAGAGCGATGGTGATGGTGATATTTGACGGCAGAATCGCCGTTCAAGGACATGACACCTTATTGGAGTCATTACAAAATGCTATTCTGTGCGACTCTTTTCAAGCGCTCGGTCCATGGGCCGTTGAAGACACAACGCCAATGGCGCTAACGCTTGAGATCCGCAGACTGCCTCCGCGCAGTTCCAACGCTCGCCACTCGCGGACGCAATCGATCTATTCCAGCCGCCCATATCGCAGCGACGTCGGGAACTCGAGTTTTGCGACATCGTCCCTTCAGACACCAACCTTAACACCACCAACCCACTTCTCCTCCTCCCCCTTCAACACTCCCGCACCATACAACTCCTCAATGACTCCCTTCACAAAGTTCGCATGCTCCGGTCCACCAAGACAAACCATCTCCTCCCAAACGAGCACAAGAGCCCCAAGCGCCATCAGATTTCCCGAAATTGACGTCGGCTTATCCTGACGCGGAAGGTTTTGGATTCCAGCCATCTCGAGCGCGCAATCGAAATTCTCTTGTCCAAGCATCGAGTATCCGAGATTGCGAATTTGACGGGCGGCGTAGTACTCAGAACGACTCCGAAATTGAGAGATTGCGTTGATGAGGTTCGTTTGGAGCATAATACCTGGTGGTGGCATGGTTGGGATCGGGAGGTCTGGTTTTTGTTGTGGTGGAGGTGGCGGCGGTGGAGGAGGAACGAGGTCTTGGTCGCTGGCTGTTTGCTGCTCGCTGGTCAGCCAGGCGGCATCAAAGAAGTCGAGGTCGCCGCTTGTGTTTGTGTCTTGCTCTTCGGTAGGGGTGGCGTAGTCCATAGTCTTTGGCTTAGACTGATCCTGCTTCTCGCCTCGAAGGTCTGCGAGGCCATTGCGGACGAGATTGAGGATGTCTTCCTGCAACATGGCCATATTGAGTTGTAGGGTGCAGGCGTATGTTGTTATTCGTTCGTGGCCTGGAGTTGGGATATTGCTCGGGAAACTAGGGCTTGGGAGCCGTGGTAGTGTTTGTGGAAGACTTTAACAGCGCGGAAGTGGAAATTAGAAAGTTTTGATGCTAGGGCAAGTGAATAGTCTCACGGTGCTTCTGAAGCATGACTTCAGTTTTCACAATGCTTTGTGCCGAGGATCTGACGATGGTACCTTTAGATTGGCTTTGTGACGGAGAAGTATTCGAAGAAGACAAAGACCACAACGATGGGCCATACATTCTGCGTACTTGCCATGGAAGGAGCATCATATAGCAGTCAATGCGTAGCCTCCCGGCATTTTGACTGCCAGAGCGGTCGGAGAGGTAAACATTATTTTGGTGAATGCAGTCAAAGAAAGAATCAATCATAGATCGCACTACTTGGGAAGAACCTTGACTGCAAGTCCTTCAGAGCTCCAAATGCTGCACTCAAAACATTCGCGCCATTTCCTCGGTCATCGTGGCCGTGGCATACCGCTCATCCTCCAATTTCCATCTTTCCAGAATCCCGGTGATATTAACGCCATTCTGTTCCATCTCGAGCGTAGTCTCATTGATGCTGATGGCGGAAGGAGATCTGTCCATCGACACTTTCCCAGAGAAAGGTGGCGGTCGAACTTGTGGATCTTGAATCGATCCCAGAGACCAGTCATCCCCGCTCTTCATAAGCAGATAATTGGCGTAAGACCACCAGACAAGGCTTTCTGGATTCTTGATTGCCTTCAAATCAGCCCAGGAGGTCCCCCAAAACCTGTCATGGCATTAGTCTGGAGAGATCGAGCGGGCTATTATTCAATACTTACCGTCCGTAATCATCTGTTGCGCGGTCGAATAAGGCCACCTTCAGCATTGAGTTACCACCAATAGCGTTTTTGCCGGTGTCATACCACGATCTGATATTCCAAGGCCATCTGGAGGTTGTTAGCAGCATGGAATCCAGTCTAGGTATTGTTACTCACTGTGGATGGACGAAGCCGTTTTGATCTAGAAGCGGCTTGTGAAGCTTTGCATCCGGCGATTCCTCCAGTGCAATGTGGAACATCTCATGGTAAGGAATCAGGCAATTGGGCCTTATCTCCTCGAGTCGCTTGCCAACAGGTTGAGGGCTAAGATCGAAATCTTCGTAGGGATTTTGAGCCAATTGGGGTTTCTTTCCGCAGAGTATGATACGTGCGTAGCTCCGGTCGGGATAGATCCGCCCAGGATTCGCAAAGCCTCTTTGGAGCACGCGCGCCGCGTGAGTGTTCATACAAGGATGTGTACTACCTGTCCGTTCATCTACCGGCCAAGGCGTTCTGTCGCCAGGATTCGGCCAGTTTTCACGGTCCTCGAGATAGTACTTGCTGTCATGCATGCCACCATCGCCTGTCGGATACTCCGTGTAGACAGTAGAGTGGAAATACCAGTAGCGATCTGCTGTTGTTAGTCTACTCTCTCACAGAGCTGCCATAGAGTACACGCACTAAGATTCTCCCCGCGACCTTTCATTCTCTCCTGCTCCCCAAGTGTCCTGAAGCCTCGGGATGGATCATTGGGGTCTCTGAGGACTTTGATGCCCATAGCATCGAACAGAGGTGATTCTTTGAATTGTTGGTACCAATAGCCTCCTCCGCAGAAGAGCTTTACCTTATAATTAGCGTCACCGGGAGTGTTGACGAAGTCCCAAAAGATCCGCATGTTGTTCCGGACTTCTCGCAATCGGTAGCCATCGATTGTGTTCGGATACGGTTCTCGAGGCGATCCTCGACTGTCAATACGTGGTGCGATGCCGAGAAGGGTTTCGAGAAGCCTCAGCGCTCTGACGCTACCTTCGTATGCGGGCGTGTCTAGAGAGACCAAGGCCTGTGTATGCATAGATAAGATCTGCGACCACCACTTATTCAAATGAGTATTTGGATCATTTCGGTCGTAGAAAGCAGCGCAACCTCCGTTGACGCTGCTACCCGGCTGGATGTCGAATACATCACCAATGTGAAGGAGTGAGCTGGCAAAGCTGGCCAGATATACCAGAAGAATGAGGACGAATGGGTGGATTTGCATGTTGGGCAATGGTCGGTGTTGGCGACTTGCTGCACCCTCAATGTGGATGTGAAGGATGATGTCTACGTTTGAGAGCGTCTGAGCGACGCGGGTCAGTGTGTTAGTGAGGAACGTGCCTGCCACGAGCGGCCATCGAAATTTGCATGTGAGCGACAGGTCCGAGAACAAGTCACAACCTGCATGTGCCTGCGAATGTGAACGTCGAAGTATGCAGGTGACGCTAGACATCGGGCGGTCCTCAAGTCTTGTTAGGGTCGTTGTAACCAAGACCGTGAACCTCGAATGTAGCAGAACGCGGTGCCGGGAGCGTCAGATCACTGCGTTTGCTTGGCGTAGACAGCTACAATGGAGATTTCAGGCCAAGCAGTAGCGACTTGCACGACTCAGACGGCGACTTGCTCTGGGATCGATGCGATAGAGCTAGCCGCTAAAAAGGATTGAAGTGATCGACAGTGAGCAAGGAGTCGCACTTGCAGTCCTGATAGACTTCTGCCCAGATTTCTTTGGTGGCTTGATCCGGCTGGAAGACTCTTCCGTAACTTGCTGGGCGCAGATGGCTCGAATGCTATGGTAGCACGATACCAGAACGGCCTTTATGCTCTATCCTTCGGCATGCCTGGCAGGCTTGACCTTTGCACCTCATTGTGACGGGTTGGTATCAGGAGGGCATTCGAGGGCGGGTGGTGCTCAACGGTCAGCATTCTCGACATCACAAGCCTCTTCGCCAACACACCAAAGAAAAGGAAAACCTTGAAGCACGCATAGGATGCCAATTATGCATTTGCCATCACCATGCAGCTTGCTGGTGAGCAATAAGACAGCACAGCATTTTCAGCCCGCCGAGCACATCTCGTTGGTCTTGAAGGCAGCTTCAGATGTGCTTGGCACCATCGCACGTCGTATATTGACTGAAGAATATGCCACGGACCGCGCCCTCCTCTCCACGCGAGGGAATCCCAAGCTGATTCGTCGCTTTGCATTCCTGTTCCGGATCGAACCAGGATAAGAGCTTCAAGCAGGCAGCATCTGCACATATTCCAAGCTTTCGGTCCTCGTTCTCGCGAAGGTCTCGGTCGATGTTCTCATGATGCAGCACCAGCGCCGATATTTGGAGATGATGTCAATCGACCAAGTACGTTCCATTGCCATCACGCAGGGTGGCTGGTTCCCAAACACCGACACTGTGCTAGCTTCGAATTGCTTCTTTCGGACTATCTCGGACAGTGGCTGGCGAGCAGATTCAGCTTACGTGGGAGACGTGCTGGCGAACGCACACGTCGAAGCTTATCGTGTTGTATAGTGCAAAAGGCGTGATCGGCAATGCTCAGAAGAGTTGGCAACTGCAGCGTGCCCAACCCAGCATCACACGTGTAGAATCTTGACCTGCTGATCTTGGTATGCCGGTAAATGGATGCCGAGCGGGTATGGCGGTTGCAGGAAACCTTCGACGACAGCAGCAATGGTATGCATTGCTCGCATTCAACAGTGACGTTGTATAGCAGCTCCTGCCGTGATCATGGAATATGCAAATCATCAAAAGGAACAGGTAGATGTGGCGGGTAGACATTGGGCAGCGGCGCGTCGGCTTCAGGTTTCCAGGCCAGGATCTTCCCTCCGATATGGCCGAATGACAGCCTCACTTGCATGGGTACCTCGACAACATCCAGTCCAGAACTGCATCTGCTATCTAAAACCGTGGAGATGTAGGTGTTGGAAAGCGCGCATCATTTATTGCTTCGGTTCGGCGCTCGAGGTGTATAAGGAGATCATCTGCGCTGTCATGAATCAGTTTCTTGCTTTGCTCGCGCGTCAGCTGTCCCGTGTCTGCTGTCCCGTGTCTGCTTGCTCTTTTCCCTGATTCGGCCGTTGAAGGGTCTTTGATTGCATTGTGGAGGTGTTGAGGGTGCCGCTCTTCTGCAGCCATGTCGAGGCCGAACGATGCTTCTGTGAGGTACACACCAGCTCAGTACCAAAATTACAACTACAATGAGCAGCTATCACGGTATGCGTCGTGTGGTTCGAGTCTGACACATTGTCCACTTACAGGTTCGATAGAATACCATCGCAGCGCTCATCACGCAGTCCATCTCCACGTCGCTCTGGAGATCGAGACAGGTATGGGCCAAGACGACGACGATATTCCAGCCGTTCGCGATCACGTTCTCGGTCACCACCTGCACGACGACGCGACTCCAGAGTGAACTTCGCACCCACGCCGGAGAAGGAGGAGAAGCCGTGGTACAAGAAGAAAACTCTCTGGGCAACTCTGGCCAGCGTTGCAACAATTGCTTCCATAGTGCCGATCACATACTCCGCTCACGGTAGCTTGAGCTCTGCGAAAGGATCCAACCGCAGTGCCGATGCTTCTCATCGAGCGGCAGACTCCGTAGAGAAGTCTGCTAGGGCGGCAATCAGGAGTGCAGATGCCGCCGAGCAAAGTGCAGACGCTTCCGGCAAGGCCGCTATTGCTGCACTACGAAGTGCCAGTGCGGTCGAGAAGTCCACCAAGGCCGCTGTCCACACTGCCATGGCCAATGGCCACATGGATGCTGATGGGAACTATATTCCGCCGGCCAAGCAGAAGCCTCTACAAGCACCAATGCGAGACCAGAGATTGTTGGATTATGAGCCCTTGAGGAAGGTGTTCAATGCGGCAGATGTGGTGACAGGACATGCGAAGGCGCGGTGACTCTCCAGCGATGGCGGTGAGGTCAATGGAGAGCGAGACAAGCTGTCTCGATCATTGGACATTGATGACCAGCGTATCATGAGGTGGCTTTTGGGCGTTCCGCATATGCATTGATCGATGCCTCATTGCGTTTTGTTGAGCGTTTCTGCATGCGTGATGTGCTCTGCAAGTAAGCTTACCGAGATATGTCTTCACAGACAATGATGACCAATTCCATGACCTTACCGCTCTGTCCAGCAGCCACAACCTCTCTGAGTTGTGTGTCAAAGACTGGCCCCGTGACGACTCTTTCCTTTTCGTACGCAGCGTGGTTTTCGCAGACTGTTGGCGTGGCAAAACCTTCCTGCCTACAGCGTATGTGTTCTCTACCTTCCAGCTTTTCTTTGCATTGTGCCTGCTCCTTTGGGGTGCCTAGCGGAGCTCCCCTTTTCGTCCACTACAAAATGGTTTTGAGTCCTGCCATGGATATTGACTCGATGTCATCGAGTTGAACGTGTTCGCGTGGTCGGAGAGTACGGGCCAGGAATGTCCAATTTCGTAGAAGAAGTCGGCGGGAGGGCTGCACAATGTCATCGGTCACGGTGTTGTTAGCGCGAGCGAGGCATATTTCTTGTAGCCAAGACCGTGCTTTGACCTATACGGTGCCGTTGCAGCGTGCATCGCGTGAAAAGATCGGTGTCGCATGTGCGCTGCATGGAGGACGGGAGTGCGGCCGAAAGGGAGTCAAAACCATGTCTTTACGCTAGCCCAAATGTGGCATTGCCGACAGGGATCAATGGCGTTGCTCAAAAGCCTCGGCAGTACCTTATTCTCTGTCTTCTCGATGTCTTTCACGTCTTCTCCAAAATCCCCTTCTGCATCTCACATCATTTCCATCGTACAAAGAAGTCTCGGGCAACTCAGGGGAAGGGATTGGAAATGAGATCAGAGAAATTTGGTTACTAGCCTGAGTACATAACGCCATCTGCCATTCCTACCTCATAGCAGAAATTCGGCCCCTTGGACGATCACATTTTCCATCCAAAGCGACTACATATTCTTGCCAACAAACCCTTTCACCTCGCGCTTATCCTGGTTGTTCCAGAACCTGTTGTCAGCGCCACCACTACCAGAGCCACCACGAGCGAGATCACGGCCACCGAAGGAAGCTGGCGTCGAGGTGTAGGTATAGTCGGGCTTGGGTGCTGGAAGCTTTGGTTGGTTGTTTGAAGACATCGTGTTTGACTTGGTGACTCTGGGTGCTTAGAAGGGGTTGGTCGTTGCGTGGTAGAGACTGTGAGCTTCGTCAAGATATACTCAACGGAGCGAGCTGTGAATGATGCTTGTGGCAGTGATGATGCAGTATCATGCCTCAGACTCGCCGCTCGTATCATATTCATTCGCTGAGCTATGCAATCTGAGTGCGAGCTCGCACGTCGCCCTGACGCTCGAACAGTGATATCACGTAGCGACAGAATGCCGTAGTACGCAGTGCATGGCGGAAGCGATATTCAATACTGTTCGTTCTATATCACTGGATCACCGCTGCTCGTACCATACTCTAGCCCTCCGTGCCACCTCCTTTCGCCAGCTTGCACCCAGCGCCAGCTCCTGGATCTCTGCAGACTCCTCCTTCTCAATATCTTTCTGCATCCAGGCAATGAAACTCCCAATCGCTTTCCGTCCATCAACAGCCATTTCTGCCAAATATTCCAGACCCTGGTTCAGCCTGTGCTCGTGGCAATGTCTCTCAGCGAAGACTTCAATTTTCTGTCGCATCTCCATCCTCGCAAAGTTCTCGATCTGCTTCTCGATCGGCGGCGCACCTCGGAACTTTTCACCTTTCGTCTTCACCCAGAACTCTTCCTTGTTCGGCATTGCTGATGTGACGCTCGGAGTCCACACCAGACCCTCACCTTCGCCGATCACGCCGAAAGCTTCTCCAAACGGACAAGCTGTTGCGATTTGGTCCGTGTATCTCATCGCCTGAGTCTCGAACTCTGTACCATTGTCTTCGATCGAACAATCTGCGTACCATATACCACCTCGACAGATGTTGTAAATTCGAGATTCGGGACACTCGATATTAGTGTAGTGCTGAATCTTCTCCCATCTGTCATCGAGAGACTTAATGCCGAAGATCACGAAGGCCGGTTTCAGCTGCGAGATCGCCACACCTTTCTGAATTCCCTGGCCAATCCATTCTCCAGACAGCATTATCGTCTTTGTCGTCGGCAGCGAACCCTCTCTTAGATGCATTTCTGCGAAACGGTCTGATACTCGCTCGAACAGCTTAGTGATTGTGTCGATGTTGCGAGCGACGAATTTGGCGAAGCCGCAATTGTCATTCTCGGGAGTGATGAGACGATTCCGACTTTGGCAGAGGATTCGTCCATTTTCGTCCTGCAGGATGTCGGCGTGCGTACCATGAAGCTTGACAGTGCCGATGAAAGGAAAGCTCTTCGGAGTTGCAGCACCAGGATATTCCAGCTGCAGCTGACGTGCGTAGTTGTTCACTTCATGGCTGAGATGTTTGACGTGCTTGCGAGTGGGCGGATAATGTATGATCGGTGGTATTATTTCCATAATCGTTGGTGTCACCGCGCCAAAGATGGTATAATTTGTGCGATCATCGATGATGTGCTGGATCTGAAATGGAGCTTTTCGGTGGATGAAGAAAAATGTATGCGTGCAAGAGAAAGAGTCATCTCGTGACACAGCCTTCTGCGGTGGAACCTACCCAAACTCAAATTTCGGCTGTTCTGGTAGAAGGGATGCACTTCGACTTTCCTGACTGGACACCGCATTTGAATGTCCTCATCGCAAACTTCTTTCAATGACTCCTCCCGTTCGGAAAAGCCGCACTTTAGTGAGATGCTGGATCCTGATACTCTGTCGACCGAAATCTTGCTCAGCCCAGAACTAAGCGACTTTTGTCAGCATGGTCAGCGCTGGCCCCAAAACAGCGTCTTTGAACGTCTAGATGAAGCCGCGAGGCGGTTTGATGTCCTCATTCGTACGCACTACTGCGTGTGACCGGGTGTCTTAACACGCACATAGCCTCCGAACTGTTAACAATCGTGTACGCTAGCCATGCGAGTGCCATGGGCCAATCATATAGTCAATATATGCTGCACTCATGACGATATGGGTTACAAGAAGCCAGGAGTGTACATCTGCATGCTTGAGACCAGGCAAGGAATTGTTGGAAGTCGCATGGCAGGAAGATCAGTGGCCCAGGCGTGAGAGATCGTCGGCTTCGAACGTTGACGGCAAGGCCCGCAAATGTAGTTCGCATCGCGCATCGATTGCGAGGCGCTTCCTCTCCAAAGCATGGCTTCAACGAGGCGGTCTGTGGGCTTTGCAAGTGAAAGGTGACCCGAGAGCATACCAGCTGTACTGAATGTAGCCATTGCGTGACGCTGATTCAAGCTTTGTGGCAGATCCGGGGTGCATCGAGCGATTGACATCTGATCGCAAACGGGATGGCGTCTCAGTCTCTCGATGTCTCAACAATTGCTTGGCTTAAGTGAATCAAGCCTGGCGGAACGCTGTGGGAGTCAAGCTTGATGACGGTCATCTGCAATCGAGCTTGTCGAAATATCGTTTCAGAATGCTGAAACCCGCCTGAAACGACATCATCGTGGACTCCAAGCTCGGCAATACGAGTCAGAGCCTGGAAGCCTTTATAAGAGACATTGGTCGCCATGTCGAAGTGCATTTCCTCGATACAGGAGCAATTGAAGAGAACACTGAGCATTGCCAACCAAGAATAACATCCCGCTGGAATTTGAATGCCCAAGATGTTACCAGAAAGCCAAGAGCACAGCAGCGAGTCCGTAGAAGACCTTTTCAAGACCATTACAGACCTCCTTCGCCAGACATCACCAGTACCAGAGCTCAGAGTACCCAGTCGTAGTCCATCAAATCATTCAAGCCTGCTAGTGGAGGCAAGCAGCAGTCGAAAAGCATCGCCGAGTCCGAATGGCCGAAGGCGTCCGCAATCGCTCACATTGGAAGGTAGTCGACGAGAGGATGCACAGCCTCCACGAAACACTCCAGAAAGCCGCGAAATTGTGATCACAGATTCTCAGGCCCAGAGCCGGCTCAGGAATGTGGCAAATGAGTCACCAAGTAGTCGATCGGAAAGGGCAATGCTAGTGAACGAGAACACTCTGCATGACCTAGAAGGAGGCAGAGAGTCCGAGAAGCAGTGATGGGCACATCCTGAGCTTTTGACCCAAGAACTGCTGCAGTGGTCAAGGAGGAAGAGGGTCGAATGCCGGCCAGCCTGCATGCCAGAAGATGTCTTGGGGATGGAGGATCTTTGGTCCTGGGAGAACATGTTGCCTTCGCATCCGGCATGGGGTCTCTGGACTCAGATCGAACTTTGCTACTGGCGTTCATTGTACCTATAGGACTTCCGCTGCATTCGCGCCGGCGTTGCCAATGGCGGCGTCTGCGCGATCCGGTCGACACGGTACATCGCGAGCTAGGAGTGAGCCCATCATACTGGTCTTTCAGCTTGAGCGACCTGACTCATTACGTAGCAAAATCATAGTGGAATGAAGCATTGTATAGAATTTTTCCTTCCAGGAATCTCTTCTCTCCTCCGACTAGAGACCTTTTGCCGGCGGATTGGTGGTCACAACGGAAGGGCACAAGGCTCAATAAGGCAACCCCTAGACCTCTTTTAAACGCTTGTGACAACCTAGACCGTGCAGTAGTTACAACAGTTGTGCCCCGGTTACTACGCGTAGTAACCTAGCTACTACTATTATAACGGTCCTATAGTAGTATAGCGGGTATTATAGTTTGCTAAATAAGATAGTAGATCTAACTTCTTCTCGAGTACTAAACGCGTCTTCTAATCGCGTAAATAATATCTCTTTCTTATACCAATTGTTATATCTTCTTAAGCGCCTAACTTCCGTACTTAAACGCCATCATTTCGAGCCTCTTAAACACCTATAGATGTCGACTCGTAGGCGCCAAGCGAGGCCGTAGATA
>JAASFE010002667.1:155411-167715 GCA_013365205.1 Pseudocercospora cruenta
GTTACTATCGCCTAGAATTTGCAGCCGTATACACTATAGTGTCTACTATAGATATATCGTTAATCTTTGCCTAGTCTATAGAACCTAGAGAAATGCCCGTCGATAAATCCCTATATAAATCCTCGTATTCTACGCTTCCGAGTAGTAAGAGCGAATATCTTTAGTCGACGATAGCTATTGAGGCGTAGATGCCATGCTATTATCTTCGCAAATTGCTAATATATCTATAGGATAATATCGTTAAAGATAAGACTATAATAGGACTCGTATTTGCCGAATTTAGTAGAAGTATCGAACTAGCGAGAAGGGAACGATATTCGCTATAGAACGAGACTAAGAGCTAGCTCCGAGTTAGGTTTATTACTATTCCGCTATTCGTAACCCTTAATATCGAGTACTATAATAAGTTGTCGTATTTCTAGCTTCGTAAACCTATACGAGAGATTAATATTATACTAAACCGTAGGTACGGCGGAAACTCCCGAGGGCGGTAATATATAGGCGCTAACCTCGCGTTTGCGACTTAAACCTCTATAATAACCTTACTATCGATACTTACCTTATATAACGCTCTACCTACTCGTCCGGCTAGGCGTCTAGCGTCTATACGAATAGTCTAAATAGTATAGGCGGCGGCTTTAACCTAGCGCGCTCGAGAAAGCTATATTCTTCGCAAACGGCGAGAACGAGTCTAGCAACTATTATATTATCGCTTAATATATTACCTACTATCGAGACGCTCGAGAAACACGACTTCTACGCGATAAGAGGTAGATTTACGTACTCGTAGAATATACGGACAATATAGAAGATTTGATAACTTAGCAAGAGCCTAAGGCAAGAGCGCTATACTATATTAAGCCTTATAACCACGGTTGTGACCATGCGTTGTGACCATGGTTGTGACCCTCTTCCGCCGGCAAAAGGTCTCTACTAGCACTCCGAGATTTGCTCATCTCGGCCCACCTTCCTCTTGCTGGCCCCGCCAAGCCCCCACATCTCCGCCTCTTGCCCGGTGTCCCTCATCCTGCTCTTCCTTAAATCTTTTCCTTCTCGAACATGTTCTCAAATAAACCAACGCATCCACATATTGCGAACAGCAAATGCCGTATAGAAGCTGACATACTGGAACAGCTGTGCTTCCATGTTCAAAATGCAGATTTGGCCTTCTTGAGACGGCTGGCAAGGCCTTGGTCTGACTTGGCCCGAAACACCATCACGATCCCAGATCAAGATCATCCTGGCCTCGATCACGATCTCATATTCGCTTTCTGTGTGGCATTTCCGCGTCAATGCACCAACCGCTTGATCATGGGACTGAATAGAAACTCTTAATCGCTGGCTCTGCACACATGGTAACGCGCCTTCGCTTGCTCCCGATCGCACGCCTTCAAGAACCAGCATCGAGATTGAAATGGAGCCAGAGAGCTTAGGTCTCTGCGATCAATGATGCACGAAATGTCCATTGTGGTACATTGTAGTGCGAGGGATCTATCCCGCCCAGGCCGTGGTTATGCTCGCCTTGAGACTTGGACTAAAAGGAAAGGCATTTGCTTTTACCGCTGACAAGATGACCAAGCTGATGTAGCCTTGATAAATCTCTATGCAAGATCTCGAGCCTCGCGTGTGGTAGCCTGCAGGCCAATATCCGAGGGCCTTAATTCCCTTCTTAAAACAAGGATGCGACGAGTATGCGACATGAATCAGTTTCAAGAATTCGAGCAATTGACTTTGAAAGCTGCTGCACGATCTCAGACTGTACTGCGACATCTACAGCTCCTTCCTACTGACATCATTTGTCTAGGGAGCAAGAGGCTGCAAACCTGACGCCGCCGTTGAGCAACTAGATTAAGGTGCAAGTGGAACAAGACAACCTTCTGCTCTTCAAAATGACTGACCTTAACCCAGAGCAATCCCATCGCAAGCAAAGAGCTGCACCAATCTCGCTCCTGCGAATCGCCCAAGAGAATCAGCGAAGATACAGAATGAAGAAACCCAGCTTGGTCGACCTCAAGCACAAAGTCAGCGCCAATACGCTCGAAAGTACAGACAAGGACCGAAAGACACATCGAGACATTCGACCGGAAGACAAGGAAGCATATGATTCCCAAAATGAGTTCCTTGTGGGCTCGCCAAGGAACCTACATGGCTTCAAATGGGCACTTGCAGTCACCAGCTTGCTATCGCTTTTCTTCATGCTCGGACTAGACACCACAATCACCGCTGTTGTTCAGGCATCATTCACGAACGGCTTTCAAGGTGTCAATCTGCTCGGCTTCAGCAGCGCGGCTTTCTTTCTTGGGGCTGCCGCTACTGTTTTGACATGGTAAGCCTACGCCGGATTCGATTGGGTGAGCACATGGAGTTGACCACTTCGCAGGACCCAAGTCTATGGCGCCTTCGATGTCAAATGGGTGGTAGTCTTCTCGATCATCATTTTTGAAGTTGGCAGCATCATCTCAGGCGCCGCACCAAACATTAATGCACTGATTACTGGACGGGCCTTTACAGGCGTCGGCGGCGGTGGCATTGCCGTCGGAATATGGTCAATGCTATTCTTGACCACGACAGAAGAGGAACGACCATTGTACACGAGACTCACTAGTCTGGCATGGGGCATTGGCATCATCCTTGGTCCGATCATCGGAGGTGCCTTCGCCGAAGGAAAGGCCAGCTGGCGATGGGGTGTGAGTACACCTTTGGGGCCCATCGCTGATAGCCTGCTGCGTCGCATACTGATATGATTGCAGTACTACATTCAACTCTGCCTCGGCGCAGTGTGCGCTGGATCTTTGGTCCTGCTGCTCCCTCCCAAGCATTTACAGCCCAAGACTGCTTTACGGGACCGATTAGCCAGCATTGATCTGATCGGGACACTGTTGCTGACCCTGACCCTTCTCTGCCTGGTCCTTGCTACAAAATTTGGCGGCCTCACCTACTCCTGGACTTCCGGCTCAGTCATTGCTCTCTTCGTGCTTGCAGGCCTTTTCAGTGTCGCCTTTGTCCTGCAGCAGGTTTCTGGCTGGATGACGCACCAGACAATTCTTCCTATCGCGATCCTCAAGGAGGCGAAGATGTTGTCAATGTTTCTGCTCCAAGCATGCTCGGCCACGGCGTTTCTCGTAACGTGCTACTTCATTCCGCTATAGTGAGTCCAGCAATAAAGCATGAGATCGCTGATTCTAATCAAAAGCGCAGCTTTCAATACGTGAAGAACGAAACACCTCTGAGAGCAGGCGTACACTTACTCCCGCTCGTGATTCCGACTTTTGCCGCTGCCCTGGCCAGCAATCAGCTACTTCGCAAAGACCGACTCCTCGAGCCGTGCCTATTAATCGGAGCATCGCTTGTGCTTACTGGCAGCTCACTGATATACAACGCCGATGCCTACACCGAGACTGCGAGGATCTATGGCTACACCATCTTGATCGGTGCTGGTGCTGGACTATTCATCGACACTCCAATACTTGCTTGTCGAACGGTCGTCAGTCCAGTCTTCCTGCTTTCCGCGATTGCACTGATGGTCTTTGCTCAATTTGTCGCACCAGCGATAGCACTCAGCATTGCCTTTGCTGTCTTTCTGAACACTGCGCAATCCGAGATACAAAGCATGCTTCCGGATGACCCACGTTACCAAGCAACGAGCATGATCGGAGGGGACGCCAGGCAGTATCTTGGAGGTCTCGACGTCAGAACAAGACATCAGATCATGCGTGCTATCGCAGACACTCTGGCTGAGCCATATGCTCTGGTCATCGCGAGTGGGGTTCTCGCTCTCGTGGCAGCTAGCCTCCTGCTGTGGACGAGGATCACCGCACGGTCAGGACCGTGAGGTTGCCGGAATGCAGTTCAGGCATCACTGACCTGAGATGACTAACGCAGACTTGTGCAGGAAAATCAGCGATAATCAAGATCAGATACCGAGGCATCAGTACACTCTTCAGGCCTGACCCAATCACAATGCTGACTTTCACAATGTAGGGATTCTTTTCTTTGACCATTGTTACAGACCTGAGACATTAGCACCAAGACACTCAACGCCACCAACGGTTGGCGTGCGGCGCATCTTCCGAACAAAGGATGAAATAGATCATCTGCCGCCATCGACGACATCACTTCAGTCGCGACAATCTCAACGGCGATACCATCTGAAATGTTGATGTAATGCTCGATCCCACGAACATAAATGCTATTTGGCAGCGACCAATCACTGCCAAGCTTCGCAGATGAGGTGCACAGAAGTCAAAGCACAAGCTATCGACTGAAAGACTGCCTGCCACGGCTGAACCATGAATGATGTCTCGATATTTGAGTCTGCTGCCCAGTCGATAGACGGTTCGACCAGACTGCCTATCTGCTCAATTGTCAGAGCACACATTCGTTGTATCCGCACTGCTCACACTGCTCAATGCTCCCATCAGTCCGTAGACCAGCACTGCTACCATGGGGCTTCTCGACAACATCGTGTACTTCATAGGCCAGAAATGGTTTCCTCGACCACAACGCACGCGCATCAAGCCCATGGAAGTCCTCTGCCTCGGCTTCTCGCGAACAGGAACGGAGTCCCTCTGCAATGCGCTCAGGACTCTCGGCTACAATGGCGTCTATCATGGCTACACTGAACATGGCGAATCTGGGGACTGGGCAATGTGGAATAAAGCCTGTATGGCGAAGTTCCGAGGTGTCGGCAAGTTCGACAACGAAGATTGGGATGACCTGCTTGGTGACTACCAAGTCGTCTCAGACATGCCTTGCATCTTGTTTGCGAGAGAGTTGATCGAGGTGAGTAAAACATCTTAGCTAGGCTGACTGCACTGTCTCATGCTTATAGCACAGCTAGGCCTACCCTAACGCCAAAGTCATCCTCTCAACTCGGTCCTTCCATTCCTGGCACAACAGCATCACATCAGTGACACCACCACCATCGGCCCGATACTTGACTTACTTCCTGGCTTGGTTCCATCCTGCTACACTGGTTCAAGTCTACACATCTGCTTTCCTCGTTGTCTGCCAGAAAATGCCAAGCTGGTCTAAGACTTCCATGAAGGCTGCTTACGAGGAGCATAATGCTCTGATTCGAGGCCTTGTGCCGAAGGAAAGGCTGTTGGAGTTTCATGTTAGTAAGGGTTGGGAACCACTTTGCGAGTTTCTGGGCAAGCCTGTTCCTGAGGCTATGCCAATGCCTCATGGGAATGGTGGGGATGAGTTTAAGGGTCGGCATGCGAAGTTGTGGTTAAAGGAGTTTTGGCCGGCGATACGGAACTTCCTAGTCTTGATGACATTGCTTCTTGCTCTGGGTGTGTATTATATCCTTGGACGGTGGCTGTGAGACAGGTGTTACGTAGACTGAGTGTCGACGTCAACGTCAAACAGCCCACGTTCACAGCTCTCATTTTGCTTCTGCGTCGTGCACGGAGATATTACAGTATCAGACAGTATCACAAAATATTCATGCCAGACAAGTATACTTAAGACAGAGACACGCCTGACTCTGTTCCAGCGATGATGGTCCGGCAATTGATTGATACAGCCAAGCTAAGAATAGGAGGCAGACCTCGAGAGGTGTAAGACGCTGGCTTTTCATCAGCATACACCCTGATATAGCATTCAGCACCGCATGATCTACTCACTCGCGCAAATTTGGGCTTTCCGCACGTGAAGCTTGGCGCGGGCTGGGATTTTGAAGTGAATGCATCTGTTCACAAGCGACCCTGAGAAAGTCCGTGCATGCACATGCAAGAGTTCACCTGACATCTCCTACTTTATAACAAGTTCTGCTGCAACATCTCAACTTCTTCTTCTACACGCCACCTCGACCAGCGAAGCGTCCTTCACGATCTGCATCCACCATCATACCATACCGCATCCACCATCCAATACCACATACCCACCCACCACAACTCACAATCGCCTGGGGCGCTCGCCCGACATTCGAGTCACCACAGAGACGTGCCTTCACCTCTCGCACCATACCAACAGATTGCACATCCACCAACAACCCCAGTATCTGCAACATGAACGCCTTCTATTCCTTCGTCGATCGCGTTGTCGATGAGCAAGCAGAGATGAGCGCCAACGAACTCAGCATCAATCAAATCAAGGATGTGGACATGAAGGCTTCATCTCGAAAGGTCATTCAGCCACAACATCTTGCCATTGTAAAGAAGAACGCGACCAAGGCCATCGAGCAATTCATCGAGGCGGCAAAGCGTAAGGAGATCACGGAAGCTGCGCAAGACAAACTGAACGGGACCAAACACATCTCCCGCCAGGATAGTCATCAGAGTGGCAACTATGCTTCTCTAAACATCGACGTCGAAAACGATACCGATGAGACCACTCTGGAGAAGGGACTCTCGATAGTCTCGAAAGACTGGGAGACGATCATCGAGCTTGAGGATACTGCGGAAGAGCTTAAAAGCAAGATTGAGACACTCGAGTCTCTAGATAGACTCGATGTCAAGGGTCGCCTTGCGCAAGTCAATGGAGCCATATCAATATATATTACAGAGACACGTAAGGCTCGAGTACTTGAGTGGATTCAGTGGCGTCGGGAAGAGCTCGAAGCTGCTGAAGCTGAGGAAGAGACTGAGACGACTTCTGGAGAAGAGGAATTCTCATCCCTCAAAGGTGTTGACATCCAGACGGTTGTGGAGAGCGACAACGAGAATGAGACCACGTCCAAAGAAGAGCAGCTTGGAGTCCCCACAGGCGTTGACATTGAGATGGTGGCGGAGAGCGACGATGAAGAAGAGAACGCAGATTCCGATCAGGATTCGGGAGTCTCTGAAACTGGTGCTGTTGAAGAGGACGTCGACAACCGGCGCGATGCATCTTCTCATTCAGACGACAGCAAGACTGAGGAGGCCAAGCTGGAAACGGCCGAGAAGAGTACACACACCGTTCCAATTGACTCTACGAAAGCTCAGGAGGCGAGCAGTCCTGCTCTCAGTCAAGCCGCCGGTCCCGAAGCAGAGATTCCCGAACCAACTTCTGATGAACCAGAAAGCGCAGCAAAAGTCGAAACGGTCGACAATCACGCCAGCGAAGACCAGAAGACCTATTCGGCCGCGGAGGACTCTTCCAGAGTCAAGTATCTGACTCGCTCGCAGAAGCGCAAGCAGAAGAAGGCAGCTAGGAAGGCTCAAGAAGAAGCCAATCTTGCTGCGACTCCATGGACGGACGGAATGAAGATCCAGTACCCGATACCAGCGTCTAAGAAGACTAAGGAGAAGAAGATCATCAATGCCAAAGCCGCTACTCGCCGTGCTATCGGAACGATCTCTGGCCCCGACAACATCGCCATTGCCTTCGAGTTCAACGAGGCTTGTACGCAGGTCACCATCGACATCGTGCTCTCCGATCCAGACAACATCGATCTCCTCGGCTCCCACTCTGATACCCTCATCCCGATTACCACATCTCTGAACATCTACTATCCCAACCACGACGCCCAATTCCCAAATCATCCATACGCCGTCACGAGCTGCGACATCTCCTCCGCCACTGTTTCCGAGCTCCTCCAGATTGCCTCCATCTTGATCAAGGCTCGCGGCTACTTGACTGCCAAGCGGGACAATTATGTCTGGACGGAGGCGGTGAAGCGCAAATTTCATTCCAAGGCGACGAGTAAGGTGCTCACCATGCCTGTGATCAATCGTGCCAAGCTCGGTGAGGTGCCGGAGATGGAGGTGTTGGCCTCAGCTCCGGGTGTCCATGGCTCTGGAGAGGCTGACGAGGTTGATGGAGGTGAGGAGGAGGAAAGCAGTCACAGTGAGGAAGACGCGGACGCGGGGGATGGAGGAGCTGAGGAGAACAGCGGTGCCAAGGATGGAGGAGACGAGGAAGGCAATGATGGAGGACACTTCTCGATTCTCGACCTCTTGCGCGGGCTCCACCATACCTGGGACGACATGGGGGCCTTCGGCTGGCTGGCATTGGGATTCCTGGTCTGGTTCTTCCTCGCCTACATCGGCGGATACCAGGGTGGAGAGCTGGGTGGCAAGCACTGAGAGCCATCAACATCTGCGGAAGAAATCGCAACGGATAAGAGCAGAAGTCATAGTGTAGCGTTCGGCGACAGGCCATCATGGCTTCCGAAAGACCTGAAGCATGCTCCGAGATAGGCGCTAAGGCCTTTACCAATGTAATGCGGTAGCTTCCTCCACCATGGTTTCTTCTTCGTTTGTTCCTGATCAAGTTGTTGCCATTCCATGATACCAAAGTTTGTCACAGGCCGGTAGCAGAGATCCTCAGCGTTAGAAGTGGTCGCAGAACTTTCAAAGGCAACCAGATGCGGCCATTACTGACAAAGAACAACGAAGTTGCCAAGCAAGCCAAGGAAAAGAGAGGTGCAGCAGTAAGCATTTCGTGATTCATAAGTCGTAGTCCTATCAAACATCAATGATAACAGCACTGGAATGGTCGACTGCGACGCTCAGCACACCATTCTTGACATTAATCGTTTTCGCATCATTCTTGACCTGCTTCCCCTTACCACCACTGGCATACGTCCATTGTAGCCCACTCCAGGTCACAGTTGTATTCGCCTCCGCTCCAGTCGGCGCCGTTAGGTAATTGACTTTGCCTGACTTGACAGAAGCGGGAAGGCCTTTGATATTGAACGTGATGGAAGGTCGATTGCCACCGCCGTACCACATGTTCAGGTTGAACAATGCAATGCGAGCGACCTTGCCATTCTCCCAAGCAGTGTATCCTGCTACGAAATCCCCGTCGAGATCCATGCCGTGAACTCTGGATGGATTCTTGCCGATGAAGTCCGCGGCGAAGACCATGCCGTAGAAGTTGGATCTCACAAGTGGTGGCCCCCAAATCGACTTGACGGGCTCCCACATGTTGAAGCCTGGAGCCACGATCTGTTGCATGTGCACTCTGGTGACATCAATTGAGATGCAATGCAGAAGGTAATCGGCATTCCAAAGCGCGGTGCCGAGATTATTATGGCCTTCACCAGGAGTCATGCTGACTTCAACTTCATCCATGAGAAACGGGACAGTCGGATGCTCATATCTGAGATACCGAGCTTTCTTGGCGAAGACTTTCATCCAGTTGACGGTCTTGGTGTGGTTGAGGATTTTGCTCTGGAGAATGTCACGGTTGTACTTGCCCCAATGCTGATAGTAGTGGTAGGCGTATTGCTTGATGGCACCAGTCGTGTTGAGTGGGCCCTGGACCTGGTCGATGGGAAGTGGCGTCGGCGGATTGAAAGCTTTGTCAATGGCTTGAAAGATTGTGCCGCCAAGCTGCTTCGGAAACTTTTTGACCAGCGCCTCTCGCATTGCATTGTATTTCTTGATGTACCCGGGAATTGTGAAGCCTCCATAGAAATCAGGCTCATTGCCAGGCTCAAGTGCATCAAGCCGATCGCCGATGGCAGCGAGTCCTTTCTCAGCCCAGGCGAGTGAGTTGGCGATATCGCTGTGCTCCAAGGGCACCATGAAGACGAATTTGGCGTTGGGAAAGCTGTCGTATGCTTTGAAGTATGACGGTCCCACTTGTAGGTATGGCTTCTTGAATCTCGGTCCTCCTTCGGTTGCTGGATGGCTCACAGCAGTCTTGAGCGACGCATTGTATCGACCATGGTCTCCAGAAGTGCCTCCAACACGCAAGATCGGCGGCCCGCCAGTCCGGCTAAAGATATCATGGATCAAGTTCTTGCTGAAATCATTAGGCTTGCCATTTTCATCGATGGCATGGCTGTAGAATGACGAGACCTCAAAAGCCAAGGCAGGAAAGCTCTTGCTCACCGACCGCGAGGTGTCGGCTGGTATACTTTTGGCAATATTGATTGTACGACCGCTGTCAGCAGACACTAGGTTGAGCAGCGTTGCAACACCAAAGAGAAATGATGTGATCATGTTGGCTGTGGGCTGCTAGATGATCCAGCATTCGGCAAGGACGGCAGGAGGAAGCTATTGCTCGGTCCATGCTAAGACCCACTGTCGCGCCTGGCCGAGATCAGTCTGCATGCGAGCGATGACTGCGTCCAGACAAAGGCACTTCTTGGCAAGCCTGTGGTGCGTGGGCCATTTCGGCCGGTGAACAAAGCTGAACGTGTCTGTCGTGCTGATCTTGGACTTCAAAAGCCCGCCTTTGTTCTTGACTGCACCGACGATTCCGTCTCTGGCCAGAGCGCAGAATCTGTCGCACAACGGAGTCGGGAAGTCGTCTGAATTACCAGCATGATTTTCAGGTTGGCGTTCTTGCTACTGGCACTTGGAGCAGTCTCTGCACAGGCGGCCACAAATGCCGACAAGTGCAAGAGTAAGAATGGACGAGTGTACGATGCCATAAATCACTTTTGTGGCAGGACAGACATTGTGGTACCATCAACATACGCAACGAAAGGCACCGAGAAGGCTGCAGCACCGCCGAAATATCCGAACAATTTGAGCGTTCGCATCGAAGGTATGTTGGATGGCATTGTTTTGGACCTGGTGATCGTGTTAACAGGTGCAGGAAAATGCAGTCCGGCCCAATGGGTTCCACAGAATTACTGCAAAGCGCAATTCTTCGAAGCTTGCGCCAGTGGAGGCCAATTCGGCGGTAATGTGAAGAAGTTTGGCAAGAATCAATGCCAGAGTTGGGTATGTTCTCTGAATCGGCCCATGGCCTCCATCCACTGATTATGTCGTAGATCATCGATATTGTCCCGGCTACATTGAAGTACGAGACTGCGGCGTCGCCATCGCACAATGTGATCAGCGGCCTGAGCGAGATCGCTAAGAGCATGTCGGCAACAGCGAAATCGACCAAGGACAGATGTGCGGCCTATCCATATCCTGACTGTCCGTAAGGGGAAAATTCTGAGAAAGATCGAATATCAGTGTTTCCCGAGGAGTGAAGCCATAGTTGACGAGGATCGCAAGGAGCATATACTGCAGTGTGCTCCAGAAGACCAAAGCACAGGAGAACTTAAGGCAGAGATCGTTTGCCTCAATCCGGGTTGATTACGGATACCATCTTGAGCTCGAAAGTGAAATTGATGAACAAGCAATTCAAGATAGCTGCGGTATAGATGCTCGGGAGTACCTCCATAGTCATATGGAGACCTTTGACCATCAAGTATTAAAACTGAGAGCTCGCGTGTTGCTGAGAGAGAGTCCGCAGAGTATGATTCTGTTCCCTTGCAGACGATATGATCTATGTTCGAGCTGCTGGAGTGGTTTTGTCTCTGAACAGGTCGGGACTGCTCTTGACAAGCTCTACGGGAGCGTATGCTGCTGCCAAGCCTTCCCGAAACATGGTTGTATCCTTTCAGAGACGAGTCTGCAACCAGCTGTAATGCTGTATCTGAAAGTCGTGGAGAGCGAAGACTGCGTGGTCATCCTGATGGGGAGAAGGTGAGGAAGATGGAACAGTGAGGACGATGAAGGAGAGGTGCAATCAGATTGCGACCGGGACGATCACAGAAACGGCTAGCGCTGCCGTCACTACCCGTGTCTTGGCGCTTCCTCTCCCTCCACCGAGCTTCATCGGCTTCTTTCCCATCCTCATACATGTTATGACTAAGCTGAGCAGAACAAGACATTGATTGATTGCCTATAGAATTGCATGAAGATTAAGTACTAAAATAGAAGAAGCTACCTATATTAGTGTGTAAAAGAGGCCTTAGTACTTAGTAGTACTAACTAATCTATAATACTCCCCCTTAGGTACTTCTTAATATATAATATAGACTTATTAGTTATATTCTAGCTTCTTTAGCTTTACTTTATCCTATCCTTAGCCTTTATATTCTATCCTTAGCCTTTATATGCCTTCTAGGTAACTCTATTTATAGCTTTACGGTATCTAAATAGAACCTTCTTAGTAGGTAGTAATATAGCTTTTCCTTTAGCTTATATTACTAATTAGCTATATTTTTCTTTATATACTTAAAAGTAAAAGTAAAGTATAGTTTACTATAGGTTTACTTATTAAACCCTATTATAAGCTTAAGTATAGACTTAAATAAGCCAACTATTATCTTTATAAGCTTATACTTTCTTACTCTAACCTCAACTTTTCTTCTACTAAATAACAACATATATATAATTAGTACTTCCTTCCTTTAGCATTAACAATACTTTAGACAACCTTCCTAACTTAAGAAAGATATTATAGCTACTATTAAGAGCCGTAGTAGAGGATATATAGCTACTAGTATTAGTAAGGGTAGTAGTAGTAGTAGTAGAAAGCGCCTAGGTATGCTCAATTTTAATAGTTTAGTTGTATGCTTCTGCTAACTTTATTAGGTAGTAGTAGAGATCCTAAGGGCCTATAATAAGGCAAGGCCTCTTAG
>JAASFE010002685.1:3842-23049 GCA_013365205.1 Pseudocercospora cruenta
TAAATAACTAGGATTGATTTCGATATCTAGGACTAATTTAGATAACTAGAATTAATTCGGATAACTAGGATTAATTTAGATAATTAGGATTAATTTAGATATTAGGAATAGATTTAGATTATTAGATTATTAGGATTAATTTTAATCCGTAGGATTAATACGGACTATTAAGATTAATTCGGACTATTAATTTTAATATCTAGGACTAATTTAGATAACTAGGATTAATTTAAATAACTAGGACTAATTTAAATAACTAGGATTGATTTTAATACTTAGAACTAATTTAGATAACTAGGATTAATTTAAACAACTAGGATTGATTTAGACTATTAGGACTAATTTAGCCTATTAGAATTAATTTAAATAATTAAGATTAATTTAGATATTTAAGCTTAATTTAGACTATTAGGATTAATTTAAACTATTAGGATTAATTTCGATACCTACGACTAATTTAGTTAACTAGGATTGTTTTAAATAATTTATACTAATTTAGACTATTCTTTAACTAAAGTATTCCTATCTATAGTATAGTAGTACCTCCTACTAGTAGATAGTTCTATTAAAACTTATCTATATAAATAGATAATAATCGGTTTATACTACTAGGGAGGATAGTTATAATTCTATTTAGTAAGTAGGTTACTAACTAGCTAAGCTCGACGCTACTCTACTAGCTATCCTACTTAACTAGTATACCCTCTATAGCGGATAGTAAGCCGCTCGATAGTATCTAGATATAAGAGAAGAGCGCTAGGTAGCGTTATTTACTACCCCTCTCTATATATCCTCCTCCTACTAGTATATATTTTATAGTAGAGGCTAGATAGGCGTTAGGTAATATAGTAGAGAGAATATTAGCGATAGAGCTATAATAGTCGAAGTAGCGGCGACTATTCCTAGTAAGTAGTAGGTAATAGCGTAGCGATATACTACGTAAGGGATAGTAGAGATAGCGATAGCTAGCTATATAGTAGCGCTACTATATAGTATTATAGTACTATATAGTACTAGTACTATAGTCGCGCGACTAGTTCTACTAGTAAGGTAGTATATATATCCTAGTCCTCTAGGATACTACGAGTACTACGTAGATTAGTATAAATATAATAGCGCTAGCTATATATAGTCTAGCGAGGGTAGCGATAATACTAGCGCCGCCCTACTACTCCTACTTAACCTAGGTACGACTAATCTAGTCTATAGGACAATTAGTTTTAACTAATTGTAATTAGTTTTATATTAATTTAGCCTCGATATCTATACTAACGATTCTAGGGCTATAGATTCTAGTTATAGGCTAGGGTCGTAAGTAGTATATAGTAAGCTATAGGATCTAGGCGCTATAGATTTAACGTAGAATTAGCGGCTCCTAGTACTTAGGCTAGTAAGTATATAGAAGAGATTAGTTAGCTTAGACTAGAACTTAATAGTATTCTTAATAGTATTAAGAGTAGTACTAAGGATTTTAATATACTAAAATAGATTAAAATAGGCTAGACTAGAATAAGATATATTAACTTACTTTATATATAGCTATATTACTATTATCTAGACTAGCTCTACTACTAGAAAGTACTATATACTTCTTCTAGTTTAAACTAGCTAGGATTTTAGAACTAATATCCTTATTATTATCTAACTTATATTATAAAGAAATTAGCTAAGCTAAAATAAGCTAAACTAGGCTAAGTTATCTTTCTATAGTTAATATAGACCCTCTTAATTATAAATAGGCTATTCTTAGATAAATTACTAGTATCTATAAATAGATAGAGACTATCTTTACTAGTAAAGATAGAATAGATACTAGAAGATATTAGCCTAGACTAGAATAGACTAAACTAGATATATATACTACTTAATTATATTATAGAGCTTTATAGTAGTATCTTATATAGTCTAAAGAATACCTTCCTTAGTATTATTAGTAATAGTAGTAGTATAAATAGTATTAAGAGTAGTAATCTTAGTCTAGTAGCTAGTAGGAAACTATAATAGATTAGAATAAACTAAAATAGGCTAAATAGAATATATTTACTTTAAAGTATTCTCTATTAGTATAAGTATAGTAAATATAGTACTTTATATAGAAGATATTACTATTAATATCCTTATATTTATTAGTAGTAGATTTAACTATCTTATAAAAGTTCTAAATAGGTTAGAATAGGCTAAAATAGGACGTCTTAAGATAGAAAATATATCTTTAGTTACTTAACTATAGTAATATTATCTAGAGTAATATAATTAATATATAGATTACTATTATAAGAGCTAGTATTAGCTATATCCTTATACTACTTAGCTACTATAGTATAGATTAGTATAAAGTAGACTAAAATAGATTAAAGTAGATCTAAAGAGATATATACTAGTAGTAGATAGGACTTATTATACTAAATTAGTATATACTAGTCTAGAATAGACTAGTATAGATATCTCTATTTATACTACTAAATTTAGTATTTCTAACTTATCTTACTTATTAGTATTATAGAAAGAAATTTAAATCTCTAGAAGAACTACTTATATTTCTTACTTAGATAATTAGTACTTAAAAATATACTATACTAGAGAATACTACTAGCTATATATAATATATATTACTTTTAAAATAAAGTAAAGTTTAGATTTTAAGGATAAAAATCTATAGGAGAAGAGTAGTTATAAGGACTTATATATAGTATACTATATATAGGCTAGTATAGTATATACTAAGCCCTAGAAGTATCTAGCTTAGCCTACTCTAGGCTACTCTAGCTTTTACTACTCCTTTATAGTCTCTTCTCTTCCTTTCCTTATTAATTTAAGTATTCTATACTTAGAATAGTTTAGCCTATATATTATAATCTACTCTTATAAAGAATATATTTAAAATATATCTATTTAGTAGTAGAAATAATTCTAATTAGATCTAGATTTCTCTCTATTATAGTACTTAGTTACTAGTAGATCTATATTCTTAAAACTACTAGATTCTAGTAGTAACTATTTACTTACTAACTAGTATCTAGTACTAACTATTTACTATCTAATAACTACTTATTCTAGACTAATAATCTTACTAGATAAATTCCTAGAAATTAAGTATAAGAGACGTTTATATTAAACTTAATATAGAGCTAATAATATTCTAGAGTTTAATAGGATAGTTTTAGTAAGGCTTTAACTAGCTTAATAGGCTAGATTAGAGTAGAGTAGTAAAGAGATACTAGATAATATAAGTCGTTATTACTAGTTCTACTATCTATAATACTAACTAAGTTTAGTATAGAGAGCTTAAAGCGTCGTATTATTAATATAGCTTTTATAGTAGATTAGATCCTAGACTAGAAATCTAAAGCTTAATTCCTTTATAGTAGTATATAGAATATAGGTCGCTTAGATTAATATATATATACTAGATATCTATACTATATAATATATAGAGAAGCTATAGACGCCCCCTTAGTATATAAAGAGTAGCGTAGTCTACTAATAGAGGCACGACGTATTTAACTTGTTTATAAAAATTACTAGTATTAGTAGTAGAAGTCTATGGTTTCAAGTATTCGATAGAATACCTAGAGGTACAAACCCGATAGAATACCTAGAGGTACAAACTACCCTACTCGGTAATAAATTAGCTCTATACCTAGTCTACGACTATGCACCTCGTGCTTGCTATAGAGACACCGGGGCTAGTAGCGTAGGAGTTCACGACTGAAATAGTACAAGCAGGCATGGCTGAGATCGTTTACTATCTTGTGGTACAAGTCGAAAATCTTGTACGCCGAGCTCTTGCGATCTCGAGTCCGTAGTCATCGTAGCTAAAACTGTGTGCATGAGCCTGGAGGCACAGACTCTCTGTCTGCACAGAGAGACCTATACCCCGGTCTCCACAACAGATCACCACACTCCGGCTGTCTACCCGGTCGAGGGCATGGGGCTCGAGGCATCGATGTTCTTTGGCTCATGCTCCTCGTCAAACTTGTCATCAATTGCTCCAAGGAGCATTTTCCATATGTTTCCGGTAGAGGGTTCTGTGTCGACGAAGTCCCTGTACAATTTAGCATTATGGCTAGCATTTCATGTCTCATTAATGCTCACAGTGCAAGGTTTGAGGTCTCTGTCATCATGTCGAGCCGCTGCAGTCTGTCAAGTCCCAATACGTCCTTGCCAAATTTGATGAAGGATATTCCTACTTGGGTACGCATCATCCCTGCATCCCTAAGGCTACCGTGTAGGTTCCTTATTGTCTCAAATAGATGGTCCTCATCTCCAGCTTCGAGCACGCCGTCCGTCAAGACGAGAACAGTGAGTTTACGCAGCGTTTTCGACCGGAAAGGTATTCTGTTTTTCTCCTTGAGCTGCCTCACGTATTTGTCCAGAATCCGGTTCAAAGTGCGGTCAAGAGACGTTGCACCCTTTGCCTGGTGGCTCTTCACCTGTCTGCCGACTTCACGGATTGCTCTAGCCAGATCCGACGATCTTCGTGTGCGAATGGATTTCTCGGAACTTGTGAAGTACATTTCAAGGCCGTCGGGATCGGTAGACTTCACCAGGTAGGCCAGTATTTGCACCATCTCGGCAACATCTTCCCAGTGCAATCTCATAGACTGGGAGTCATCAACAATGAACACCTACCAACAGTCAGCCGGTGATCATATTGGAGCCCCGAAGAATGTCATTCGCACATGATCTCGATCATCAAGCCACCTGAGCAAGTCTGAGTGCGGCAAAGCTCCTTCTGCGCCTCGAAAAGTCTTCTGCCCGTTGTACCAGATCTTTGCCTGCTCCCGGGTTAACGTCGGGACTTCAGAAGACGGTTTCTGTAGGTGACCGATCGAGGATTCGCTCGCCAAGATGCGGCGGCCTGGCTGAGCGAGACCGGAAGTCGCCTCAAGAGGACATGCTCCAGCCACGTTTGTAGCTGGCGATGACGATGCGATCCTCTGAGAACCACTGGGTTCATCACCAACCAAGCCGCTTCCTTCAGCGATCGTTTCATTAAAGTTGTCATTAGTGCTAGGGGACCGGATATGCACCGGAATGGACGTATGAGAGCCGCGTGCCTCTTTGCGGATGGCGAATTCATGCGAACGACTTGGGTGCAACGAGGCTGAAGTTTCAGCGCGACCAATTATTTGTTTAGCCTTGACTTCCAATTCCGCGAAAGAGGGACGTGTGTGCCATTCATGGAGGAGCATAAGATCGACGATTTCGCTTAAAAGAGGTGCTGTGACCTGGTCAGTAGCAGGGAGGAACAGTTTGAGCTTTCTATGCCAGTTTGCCACAGCCTCTAGTTTGGAGCGTCCATCATGGAAAATGGCATTTTCTTCGCCACGCTCGCTGGACGTTACTGCATCTCGACGATGTTTGCGATAGCTGGACAAGCCTTGCCAGCCGAATGCAACCCAGACGGCAGTCTCGCTAAGAATGCAGCCCAAAGCCCAAACGTCGCGAGATGCACGCGAAGAAGGCGTTTTGGAAGCTTCAGTCATAAATGTCTCGGGCGCTTCTACGACAAAATCATGTCAAAATCGATGCAACATGATACCTCTTATACGTACCGTAGTCTGTGTTGCCCGAGCCATCTAGGTCCACGCCAGAGTTTGCTGCGAAGCCTGTGCCAGCACCGAATACATCCAATTTAAACTCTGGCTGGCTATACTCTGACTCCGGTATTGAACAAACGATTATGGAATCTAGGTTCAACCAAGATCGCGATCTGGGCTGTGTCAGTCTTGGAATGCCTGGCTTCTATCCGCGTTCTGACCTGTAGTTCTCTCTAGTGACAGTAGCTTTCGTGTCGTGTAAACAGCGTAGTGCTGAAAATAGCGACAGCATCTTCTGCCAGAAACTTAGTATCGCCTCAGCCCCAGATGGCGGACTGCTGGTTCTAAAGTACGAGGAAAGTGCACATGCATCGTGGTACTCCAGCACCACACTCAATGTGTCCTGATAAATAAAGCTCCCAAAGCATCTCAGAGCGGCATCGCTCGAATGTCGACCGCCATCGAATAGGTCCTTGAGTCCATGGGACATCGATGGTCCGGGAGCGGTTGCCGCATGGAAATGCTTGAATGTTCTGATGGCGTAGCAGTGGTTTTGAGCTGGCCCAAGTTCCGTCGCAACGGCACCAGAATTTGATGTACGTCGCAAACGATCATGAGTGCCGTGTACAATGACTTTGTGTGCTGTCATGATGTCATTCCTGACCAAGGACGACATATGTTCTATCGGAAGAACACATTCGGGTGCAAACTCTTGGCCCCACTTTGCTTGCATTGGTGGTGAGCAAAACCGCCATTGTATGGAGTAGAAGGCCTGGAAGAAGTCGGCGCTTATGTCTGGAAACTCCGCAGGTTCTGTCGCAAATGGCAATCGAATATCGTACAAGCTCGGATGGTCGAAAAAATGGCGAATAAAACGTAGTTCGCCGAGTAGCAGCAGGATGCAGAAGATCCTCGGGCAGCAATCAGCGATCTGGCTGGAAGTGACATCTAGGTCGATGCTGTCAACCAGGTCGAATGTTGCCATGAGACCATGGTTGATACCAACTCTGTTGTCCAAAAAGTATCGCTCAATGCATCCGATAGGCAAGAAAACAAGATCACCCTCGGGTTTCCCACTTAGCACGTGGTAGGCTGGAATGGTCTGCTGTTCAATGAATGCTTTCAATTTATTCAACTCGGCTTGGCCTTGCTCTCTTAGCTGTGCGTCTGGATCAACAGCGTCAAGCGGAACGTGCTCGATGCTCGCAATCAACGGGCTGTATGTCGGCTTCGGACCGACGTCGAACTGCGAATCGCTACCCTTGGCTGGGATTGCGCGCATATCTCGCTGCACCGATGTCAAAACAATTTCAGAGCTGCCAGGTATCTCGTCGTCAAGGGAGCTCAAAATTGAGCGTGCGGTGTGGTAATTGCTGAAGCCAGTATTTGACCCCACTGTATGGAAGCTCATGGTTCCTCCAGTTACCATTCCCAATTCGACAGTAAATGCATTTTGATCGACGATAGGTAGCAGTCCCCGTCTCTGTAAGACATCGACAACGGTTGCATTGCTGGCCCCTTTCGCATAGTCGATAGTATTCATGCCATATCTGTCCGCAATTTCCAAGTCTGCTCTATGGTCGAGTAAAGCATTCATGCAATGTACGTGTGCATGCCTCACGGCCAGCATCAAAGGCGTTTGGCCTTCAGAATCTTGAGTGTCTGGTGACATACCGTATGCGAGGAGTGCACGAAGCATGTCAGTCTTGTCGGCCAGGACCGCCAGGGCCACAGTCTGGGCAACAGTCTCCGCTGACTTGTCGTGAAGTATATGCGGTGCTGACTTCTCTCCCACACTCAAAAAGGTGCACGGACTATCGTAGAAGGGATTGCCAGGAGGCTGCAAGAGACCACCCAATAGTAAGGATGAATGTCCACCAATAATTGCCATATGGCACGGTTGACATTCAATCACACCATCGATGAGCAAGCCTCCAGAAGTCTGCGCACCATGCGGCTCCGCAGAAAGACTGCCGTATCTGTGAATTGACCGGAGGATTCGTGGCGAGACGGTACCGTAGTCTACTAGGCTGGCGGAACGCGCTACCAGGAGCTCAAAGATAGCAGCGTGACCCGCGTAACTTGCGCAGTGAAGCGCGTAGCCCAGGTTCCTGCTGCTGCGATGAATGTCAGCACGTCGATCGAGAAGTTGCCGGACGACATTGGACCGGCTCTTCAGCGCGGCGAAATGTAACGAAGTCTCTCCGGAGCTCGTAGCGGCATTCACATCGGCGCCTCTACGAAGCAGGAGAGATGTAGTGTCTTCGAAACCGCCCAGGACTGCCAAATGAAGAGGAGTCAGGCCATGCTCGCTCCGACATTCCGTGTTCACGAGCTGATCAAGGAAAAGCCCGACACGAGGTGTCTGCCCTTCTGCAGCCGCTCTCAATAGTTCCTGTTCTTTTAGTCTGGTCCCAAGTCTGCTGTCGCTGTGCTTTCTGCTTTCATTGTAGATGAATCCGATGTCTAATATGTCAGCGTAGACCCACACGTATTGAGACCGCTCAGCCCGTACTGTTTGTCACATTGCCGTTCACATTCCCATTATGCTGTCTAGAGAAGCCACCCGCTGCGTTATTACTATAGATGCTGTGTGAGGCAGTCGCCGCTGGCCGCTCAGCGCTCGATGGGCGCTGTGCATCCATTTCAACACCCGCATGGCACGGGCTTCATCGTCAAGCAGACCGAGAGATTAGCTGCTTGCACGGGTCACAGATTGCTTTTGAAATGCAGTCAGTCTTGGGTAAGAGGGTTTTTGCGAAGCCGCGCATACAGATAGCAGGCAGTCAGTAGTGGTGTTTTCAAGGAGAGGCTGAAGAGTGGAGGTGAAAGGAACACACAGGGTGCTCGGAGATCTCCTCAGCGCCGAGCTGAGATTAGTAACAGTGCATAGCATCAATATTTGATTATCAACTTCACAAATTCTTAACGACAACAGTCGATGTCGTATTCGCGCCGCGTTCTTCAAGTTCTGCCACGTCCGCTCCTTTGTTGCACTAGAGTAGAAATGAAGTCTACAAATGTGAAGACTGAGAACGGCGCCTTTAGCGTGAGCGGAGCGCGATGTCTCTCCGACAGTGTCAGTAAGAGAGCACGGCCAATCTCACGACAACAATAGAGTCTACGAGATGGAAAGGTAGCGAGATTGTCTCGCCAGCAAAAGCAAGGAGTCGGCACTGTTTTTCATAGCATCACCTTGAACCATCCTGAGCGTCGTACACGAAACCAACCAGCTTCTTGCCAACTTTCCTAGGCGGAGGTATAACAACATGGTCACAGGCACCTTTGTTCTGCGCAGAAATGGCCGTGCTGAGCTCCCTCAATACACTGACCATTTCCCTTTGCCCAGTCATGAGCTCTCTGACCTGAGAGTTGGTAGCCTCAAGCCTCTTCTCAAGCGCATCCGTATCGGCTTTCGATCGAGGCTCGGAGGTATTGGGACGAGGTGCCAGACTCCGCGAAAGTGCTTTGAGATTCTCGTTCATTTCCCGAAGCTCGGTAGCTGAGCCATCTTGTGACGCCGGTCTCTGCTCTCTGAGGGCTTTGACTGCATTGGCGTTGCCTTCTACAACTGCTTGAACCTTGCTGAGATGGCTGCTCAATGCAGACAAGAGGAATTTCTCGCTGCCGCTACCAGGCGTTTGGACCTGAGTCTGGAAGTAGTCATTCGTTCTCTCTAACGAAGCATGGACTCGATCCAGGCGATCGGTCATGGGGCTGAAGTCAATGCCAGGCAGCTGGTTGGGTGAATTGTACTCGCTTCGTCTGAGTGTCGCATCGACCAAGGATCGTATGTGTTCTGTATTCTCTGCTGTCGCTTCGGTCATTGCATCCATGTGCTCGGCCATTGGCGTGAAGTCGATCTCGCCGCCGTTCTGCTCGACAGCATCCCTAGTTGCATGCTGTGCTTCCAAAATTTGTTGTAAGGTATCGGTGCTCTTGTGAGTACGTTCGGATTCTGTCGTCGCCAAGTCCACAAGTGTTTGAAGATTCTCACTCTGCTTCTCCACGGCAGCATACACGACTCCCAAATGATCTGCGAGGCCCGAAAGGTCGATCTTCTGTGGATATGACGAGGTTGGCGTCTCTTCGCGAGTATCGAGAAAGTCCTCTAGCAGCATGGAACTGCGCTCCATAGCCTGCTGTATACCATCGAGTCGACTCGCAAGTGGTGTCAGATCACGTTGATCTTCACTATCCCGCTCCGACACGTCTGGCTTGGCGCCCACAGCTTTCTCCATCATCTGCTGTATGCGATCTAGATGCGACTTAAGATGAGACAAGTCGAGTCGTTCGGTCTCTCTCCTTGCAGCTGCCTCCTCCAAGATGGCCCTCAGCTTCTTTTCATTCTCAAACTGCCTCTTAGACATGGTCTCCATGTATTCCTGGTTTCTCGCCAGTAAGTCCGTGATACGTCCAAAGTGTCCAGCCAGTTCGCTAGTGTCGAAATATCCTCGTTGTGCACCTCCCTGGTCTGCAGATTCTCTTCCTTCGGCCAATTTCTTGACACTTTCCGTATTCCTTTCCGTGGCCTCCATCATCGTGTCGAAATGCTCCTCCAGCTGTGACTTTTCATTGTGCAAAACTTTCGCCTCTTGCTTCATGTGCCGACCAAAATCGGGACCGGCCGGTGCGCCGCCTCCAAGCATATTGCCTTGCGCATCTTGAACTGGTATGATCCCTTGCGCCGCACCACCCAGCCCATGCGACGATGTATCTGAGAATGCGATGTACATCCACTTCGACTTGAGATGCTCAAATGCTGCATGTTTCCATGCTTTGGCCAGCAGGTCGGTTGTCTTGAAGCTGAACAGCTGTGGTCCAGGCCGAGTACAGTCTGGGAAGTGCGCTTGGACTAAGAGCCACCATTCGTTCGCAAATGCCGCCGACGCAAAGGTGAGTAAATAGCGAGAATGTAGATCATTTCCCTGGCGTCGCATGAGTGTCAGCAGCAGTCGCGCGAATATACAGCTCCACATACTTGTCGCGCATACGCATAGAACAGATTTCCATCTCCAGTCTGTGTCCCATTCGAGGCATTTGGCTGCGACACTGGTCGAGGAGTCGCGATTGGTCGATCCATACTCTTGGTTCGATTCGGGAGTCCCCCTTGTTCTGCTTGCTCGTCCCCTTCTGCTATGGAGCCACCGATTTTGACCTGGCCATTAGGTATCGTCTTCAAGTTGCCTGTAGTCCTCCGGCGCTTCGGCGTCAACCAGGACATTTCCGGCATACTAGACTCGAGAAAACCTGCTGTGTAATGTCAACCGACTCTGGCGAAACCAGTGGCACTGCTTTCGACCTAGGCGCAGTAATATTGAAGAGGAAGTGGGACGTGCGACAAGCAATCCTACCGCCCATACAATATCTACATCCACGGCTGATGGCATATTGATGCCGATGGATGGTACCGTGGGTACGCCAACTCTGGAGGATCTTGCTGCAGAACAGGGAAGCTGCACGACTCCCTGTCGAGTGACGTGCAGTGGCCGATTTCTTGGCGAGGGGAAAATGTTCGCGGATGTCTCGGATCGTTTCTCTTCTACTTTCTGTCTACACTACTACCTCGACATCTCCATGTTATCTAGATTGGCCCTTTACCCCATTACGAGTCTGCATGCTCAACTCGCTGCTCCATGAACATCTCCGGATGCTTTTCCTCGAGAACATGGCGTTGCATTGTGAGCTCTGGATCACTCCTTGGAGGACTGGAACCAGGAATGAACCAGCCAGTCTCGTTGAACAAGCGATTCATATCTTCAAGATGCCTGCCCTTGGTCTCAGGCATGAACGCCCAGAAGAAGATTGCATTGGTGATGTTGCATACGACGAAGAGCAAGAAATATCTCCATCCACTTGAGGCGATTGCTATTTACGTAAACATGTCAGCCAAATAGGTCGATCTTCAGGAGGATGTCAGCAACTTACCAGGACCTGTGATCTGTCCAATAAGGGTGTTGAAGGCAAAGCTGACAAGACAGCCGATAGCGACACCGTGAGCCCGAGTCTTGGTGTCAAAGACTTCAGAAGGGATAACCCATGACAGCGAGCCGGCAGTGAACGAAAAGGCATACTGGAATATCCATCCGAAGACGAGGAACAACCAGAGCAGAGAGTGCTGTACCGACGCATTCACCTCATAAAATTTGGCAATGACCACAGCAGTGACAATGAAGCAGACCGAGCACGTGAGGCTTCCGAGGATAAGCGGCCAGCGTCGTCCAATGCGATCGATGAACAAGATTATCGACATCTGCCCAGCAATACCGAAAATGTATCCAATTCCCTGGTACAGCAACGACTGCGATGTCACGACCACACTTGCTTATAGATGGTTGGGGCGAAGTACTGGACTGCCGAGACACCCGTCATCTGCACAGATGCTTGCAGTGAAGTGACGAGTATCAGCCGCCTGAAGCTTGCACGGTCTGTGAAGAGCTCTTTGAGACTCGAAGCGCCGTTCTCTTTCTCGTCCAGGATGGCCAGCTTGATCTGCTCGTGCTCGGCAACGACCCATGAATCAGTGATGTCGCCGTTTGAGTTGAGCTTGGCGAGCGTTCGCAGAGCCAGTTCGGAGCGACCATGGTCCTCTAGCCAGCGCGGAGACTCGGGGAAGAGCAGGATCATGGCAGCCAGGATCCCAGCTGGAATGATCTGAGTACCGAGAGGCACTTGCCATTGCTTGTTGTCTGTTGATGCGAAGTGTGATGTGGTCCCATAGGCGCAGTATGCTGTACATCCATGATAAGCAAATGTTTGCCCTGGACTTTCGAAGTACTCACCTGCAGTAGTAGCTCCAAGTCCGATAAACAGCTGCTGAAGCCCAGTCAAACGTCCACGAATTGCCGGGTGAGCGATCTCAGCCTGGTAGAGAGGAACAATCATGACAAGCACTCCTACTCCCAGGCCAGCAATCGCGCGGCCCGAATACAAGTACGCAAGGCTTCGAGCACCAGTCTGAAGACCTCCTCCAAGACAGAAGATCAAAGCGCCCATGAGGATAGTCTTGCGACGACCCAGGAAGTTGGCAGTTGCTCCGGCGATTCCAGCGCCGAAGAAAGCTCCGCCGGTGAAGACGGAAACTACTGCGCCGCTGTAAGAAGTTCCATGTCAGTCAGAGACAGTTTGAGCGAAGTATTCCGCTTACATCTCATCTGTGGAAGGCTTGTTGAAGGTGCTGACGAAGGCATCGCTGGCTACGGCTCCACCAATGACTCCGAGGTCGTAACTGTGCTCGAAATGTCAGCGTCTGCTAGATCCCTGAACGAATATCTAGACAGGTCACACCCGAAGAGAAATGAGCCGAGCGATGCGAAGAGGGCTACCAGGAGCTACATTCACGACGACGAAAGTCAGCGATCTTCTCCGATGAGTTTTGATCATAGTTGTGGTCGTACCTGGTAGAGTTGAGGCTTCATCGTTGACGAGCGGCTATGGAAGTTGAAGCCGAACAAGAGTGAAGGTGCGTTCAAATCGCACTGTCGTAGACCAGTCCGGTCGAGTCGAAGACGACAAATAGGTTTCTTGACCTTCCACGAGGTGATCAGCGCCCTTCATATATCTCGCGAAGCCGCAACGCCGTCGAGCACGTGGAGTAGTTCGTGCTAATAGTCGCGTGGTCGAAGTTCTCCGCATGGAAGACGAAGACTCAAAAGTCAACAAAATTTGTTTTCAGACCTTCTACGAGCTCAAGACATCCAGCGCCCGACTCGCCGCGGCCTTCGAAGTCTGTGATTTTTCCTCCAGTGGTAGCAAGCTGAGGCGCTACTGTTCGTGTTCGTCCCGGCGGCGCAGGAGATCGTTCCTTCTCCACAAAACTCTCTTGCGGAATTTCGGGCACAGTCGCAAGCCATGAAACTCAGTTGGACTTCAGAGCATTAGTGAAAGAAGCACGATGAGTACCTTTAATTTCTTGCTTGTTAGACGCGATTACTTTACTTGCCTCGGAGACTTGAGCTGAAACTCTGGGAGAGTTTCCAATCTTAAGATCGCAGGCTGTCCCTTGATTGCTTCGTTTATGCAACGATGTTGGCGGGTACGATTCATCCAGTGCCTGTAGCCCTACCAAAGATATCAAAGGACTCCAAAACTTCGATACAGTCGCCTTTCACATTCTCCGATGCCGTTCAATCGACCAGATCCGGCGCATCAACCGAATATGCCATCCAGAGACTCTACGAAGAGCTCACAAATGACGAGCGGCTCTCCCTCCTGAAAGGCGATGTCCCATTCTGGGAAGGTCTTCGTGGCATCCTCTACGATCGCTACAACCGCGAGCCATTCGTTCACGGCCACATTCCCAGACTCGGTATTCCTGGTATAAGATTCACAGACGGACCAAGAGGAATTGTCATGGGTGCTTCCACGGCATTTCCAGTGTCCATGTCAAGAGGTGCAACTTGGGATGTCGATCTAGAAGAACGAGTAGGTGTCGCTATTGGTCGGGAAGGTAGAGCGCAAGGTGCGAACTACTATGCCGGTATCTGCATCAATCTGCCTCGCCATCCCGCGTGGGGTCGTATCCAAGAGACTTACGGAGAGGACCCAATTCTTCTTGGAGCCTTTGGGACGGCACTCGCGAAAGGGGTGAGGCAAAATCTGATGACCTGTGTTAAGCATTTTGCTCTCAACTCGATGGAGAACGCGCGATTCCGTGTCGACGTCCAGGTGGACGATGCTGCTTTCCACGAAGTATACTTGGCGCATTTCAGAAAGGTGATCCAGGATGCAGAAGTGGACTCTGTCATGTCGTCCTACAATTCTGTCCGAGGCGAGTGGGCGGGACAGAATAAAGAGCTTCTGATTGATGTCTTGCGTAATCAATGGGGATTTGATGGTTTCGTGCTGAGCGACTTCATATTTGGACTAAGAGATGCTGCACTGTCGGTCAAGAACGGTCTCGACATCGAAGCTCCTTTCAGTCAGCAACGAGCACAGAGTCTGCGTGATGCACTCCAAGATGGGACGCTGGACTGGTCTGGTGTCAAGAGAGCATGCGTCTGCATTCTCAGAAAGCAGCTACAGTATGCAGAGAGAGTTGCCGGCCAAGTTCGAGAGCGCGAGGAGTCTTCCGTTGTGTTCTGCGACAACCATCGCAAGCTTGCACGGGAGTCTGCCGCAAGAGGCATGGTACTGCTGAAGAACGACGAGGTACTGGGTAACAAGCTTCTGCCCATTATGCCCAGCACAAACCAGAAGATAGCCATCATAGGCCGTCTAGCAAACTCATCAAATACAGGAGACCGAGGCTCGTCGCACGTTCACTCGCCGCAAGTCGTTTTACCAGTTGAGGGTCTGAGGAATGCTTTGCCCGGCGCCGAAATCTTGGTGGACGATTCTGACGACGCTGAGCAGGCTGCAAGCATTGTTGGCAAAGCGGATCTTGTTGTCTGCATTGTTGGCTATGATCACTGTGATGAAGGCGAATATGTCGTCCCATCTTTCGAGTCCGATCCAGCTTTGCGTGAGCTTCTTCCGCCTACGCAGAGCGCAAAGGACCAAGAGACGTATGAGTATGTCACTGGCAGCACCGCAAATTCAGGCGACGACACTGCGCAAGACAACATCGTACTTGGCGCAGGAGGTGACCGGCGCTCTCTAAGACTCCGCGCGCAGGACCTGGACATCATCTCGAAGATTTCGGCAGTGAATGCCAATGTCATTGTTTCAGTGGTCGCCGCAGGGCAAATCATAATGGAGGAATGGATCGATCGTGTGCCTGCTGCGCTGATGTCCTGGTACAGCGGTTGCGAAGGCGGACATGCTCTCGCGGACGTGTTGTGTGGATGCATTGATGCCAGCGGTCGGCTACCATTTTCAATCCCCAGAGACGAGTCCCATCTACCATTCTATGAGATAGACACCACCAGCATTGCATACGATCGATGGTTTGGACAGCGATTGCTCGATAAGCTGGAGGTGCAAGCCAGATTTCCTCTTGGCTATGGGCTTTCCTATACTTCATTTGCCATCTCGGATATTAGACCGAGCCCCAGCGAGATTCAACTTGGTGCCGATCATTTTTCGGTGAGTGCGACGATCTCGAATGTTGGTGGGGTGGCTGGTCGTTTTGTTGCCCAGGTGTATGGCAAACCCCATTTACCGGATTTCCCAACGTGTCTGCTGCTTGGCTTCGCCACCGTGGACCTTCAAGCAGGAGAGACAAGACAGGTACAGATCGACGCTTCTATTCGGCCCTTACTCAGGTGGACCAAAGCACGATGGATTCGCCCGGGCAAGTTCATTGAGGTGGAGGTTGCGGCATATCACGGAGATCCAGCTGCTGTGAAATCCCATGTTCTTGTCGGATATGCCTCAAAGCGATATTGATTATGGCCGACAAGTCAACTGTTCCGAGATACATGGCGTTCTTTCGGTTCTGTTTCGACACTGAAGTGAGTTTCCTGATTGCCTTGGAAATATGGCCGTCTGCTCAGTTTGCGCACTCAGAAGTTCCGATGTTCACCACGACACCTTCAGCGAGAGACCGAGGCTGCTTGTGCGAGGCACGAGGTTTCTTCTCGGAGCAATGATGCAACACCCTCCAGGCCGCCGCCTCGCTGGTTCCAGAAGTCAAGCAAGTCAATAGTGTCGCGAATACGGTCGAGCCACACCTCAGGCATGCAATTTGCTAACGATGGGCTCAATGCGGCGGCCAGAAGGATACATGCGCTCCTTGCAGATGACCTGATCATGAGCCAAGTCCCATGATGTCGATGACGGAAGCCTGGACGGTTGATCGTAAGACGCTGGACGTGATAGCTTAGCCCACGTATCGCAAGGCCTTGAGCCTTAGGAGTTAACAGTGCGTCTGAGTGTACGGCGGCGTGCAAGAACGGCCATGTAAGCAGCTCATGGTTGTATGTGAGTCGACCTTCCAGCACAAAGCGAAGTATGCAGGTTTCGCGGCCACTCTCAACATCTTCAATGCTCAAGGAAGGCGGCAAAGACGCCTGCCAAGAGTCCAGTGGCTCATGCAGCTGGTCGACCATAAGAGCGAGCTCTTCAAGATTTGGTCCGCGCTCCCGGAAAGCAAAGTCGGCGATATCAGCTTTCGCCGACGTTTCCAAGCGCCAAAGCGATATTTCAGCAAGGTAGAAGTACCATGCCCTCATGCTCTCGCCTTCAAGTCCGTTTGGCAGGCTGGGGTACCTACCGAATCATCAGAAACATAAATTTCGAGGCTCGAAAGCAGTGTCGGACCTCGCGATTAGGTGTGACTTACATAAATGGGTGAGCCAAGCCAGTGGTACCGAAATCAGGCAAGCCTAGCTCTGTCCGAACTTCTCGCTCCGACTTCCAACACGACCAATAGAGGCTTTCCTCATCTCGGTCTCGCTCGGTGGAGTAGGCCTTTTCGGATGACGAGAGTGAGAGAAAGCCTTGACACAGTGCAAGAGCCTGCAGAAATGAGCGTCAGGCGTCGAATGGCCGCAGTATAGACATTAGATAGACACCAGAATAGAAGTGGTACTTGGCTTGCGTGAGATATGCTGCATCTGCACATGAAGCAAAGCGCTTCTGTGAGGCGCCATACAAAGCACTAGCACTTTCCATCATGATGTCCTGCTCGTCTTGTTCATTATGCTCAAATGGCGAAGACAGAGCACCAATCGAGAGAAGCAGCAGTAAAAGCGCGTGGTCGACATCCCAAGGGAAACCATCAAAACAACCCTGTCTGACTCTGGCACGAATGTCGTTCTCTCGCAATATGGGATTCTTGGGATGTACATTGGCGAAGAAGGCCTCGATCAGGCGGCGGCAAGATGGGTAATCCAAGTCATGGCCTCTGGGAGGGGCGTTAAGGCTGACGAGTCCGACACGCATCTTAGCAAAGGTGCACTCTTGCTCAACCTGGCTGACGTTATGAAGCGATTGCAATGGCGTCCAGCGAAGGACAGCTTCCAGGTTCTGAGGAGATCTATCTCAGAGCGGTCAGTCATGAACGAGCCATCGGTAGTCATGGCTTCGATCAAAAATCAGTGCTTCGATTGCATACCGATGCATGTTACGGGAAGGCGGTTCGCCAAAAGGGAGTTACGAACAGGGCTTGTGGAGTCAGCGATTCTGGCACGGGAGTCCAGCTACTTCGCCGAGCAGGAAGGGAGCCATTCGCATTCAGCTGGGGAGTACTTTGCAGGTACTCTTGATCGGGCTGCCTGATCGCGGAAATGCTACGCGACTTCGATGCTAATTGACTTTCAAGTTCATCGATGCGGCCCAGGATACGCATAGTGGCTGGATCCCAATGGGGCACATCCGGAGAGGACGAGACGCATTCTTGACCCGTCTGGCGGCAGAATGAGCATGGTCGCTGCTCATCACACTTGGTGCGGCGCGCGCGACAGACTTGACATGCTAATTGTCGTCTTTCGGCGCTTGTACGTGGCCGCAGCACGAGAGACTGGTCCGGTATGTTGCCGCTTCGAAGCTGGGGCAGTCAAATGATCAGATGACTCTTGATTTGCGGCCACCTTGTTTGGAGAATTGTATGACATGCTGCTAGATCGGTCTTGTGATCATGAGAAGAGGACGAAAAGTATGTCGCGGAATCAAGGGCGCTGAGAAAACAGCGAGCCCATCCGGCTTTCTATGCGGTCCAGCTCGAGTCTGGCCATCTCACTTCCCTCGTTCCAACACTTTGGCTAGCGCGTTGCGGAGAAAATGGTTCCTTGCGGGGTAATGGGTTATTCTAACTTGCAAAAGGGCCTGGACAAAATTTCGGGTCCTCGAGGGGACCTACTACTCGTAGTTCGAGCTGTAGGCGGCTCGTCGTCTAACAAATCCGGATCGCTCGAGTTCTCGGAATACTTTCGTACTTCCGGACAAGTTTCGGAATTTCCGAGCGTCTGTCTACTCGATAGCGACGACAACGATATCTTTACGACGAATAGGTCTATCGAGTCGTAGAGAATGCCGCAATACTTAATTCAAACTAGGTCGTAATTCCTAGTCTATTTCCGCTACTTTTGGCCTAGTAGTCGTTGCATTCTCGAAGGTGCGTAAAATCGCGAAGTAGGTAGTTGTTGTGGATTAGTCAGCACTGCCAAGTGCCAAGGCCTCTTTCACATACTAATATAGGTGGCTTCTTCTATTTTAGTACTTGATCTTCATATAATTCTATAGGTAATTAATTAATATCTTGTTCTACTTAGCTTAGTTATAATAGGTTATAAGCCCGGCGTATACGCTTACCTATCCTATCTAATATAGAAGAATTATTATTATAGGATACTAATTAAATTTGGCTAGTTGTAGATTAAGTAGTACCTCTAGAATTAACAACCGAAGAAGGTCTACCCTATAGTATTAGTATTAAATTAGATCCAACTATCCTAGCTACTATCTAGAGCTAAGCGAGCTAAGTAAGAGCCTAGTAATATAGTAGACTAAAAGAGCTCCGTAAAAACTATTAAAGAGAACAGGATTCTTATAAGGATATCTAACTTTATAGCATAAAGACAAATCCTTTAGAAAGAGCTCCTAAAGGAGAAGGTGCATAGGTATATACTTTATAATATCCCCATATAGGTATGTACTTTATAATATCCCCTAGGCTAAGAAGGTTTACAAACCTATTAGAGACCCACTTAGTAATAAATTGTAATACTATTACTAAAAAGACCTTAAAGGACTACTTTAAAACTATAGTAGCAATATATAAG
>JAASFE010002685.1:23514-63203 GCA_013365205.1 Pseudocercospora cruenta
GTAACTAATAAGTCTATGTTACATGTTAAGAAGTGCCTAAGGGGGAGTGTTATAGATTAGTCAGCACTGCTAAGTGCTAAGGCCTCTTTCACACACTGATATAGGTGGCTTCTTCCATTTTAGTACTTGATCTTCATGCAATTCTATAGGCAATCAATCAATGTCTTGTTCTGCTCAGCTTAGTCATAACAGGAGTAGGCCTCTCGAGAGCCGTCAATTTTGTCCAGGCCCTTTTGCAAGGCACCAATAGTCTCTCAGGTACGAGGGCCGTAGAAGGACAGGAAGCCGGCTTCAATGAAGTCCCAAAGAGGGTGGCGAAGAGTACGAACGCATAATCTGTATGCTCGTGCATGTCCATCTGACAGCATTCCTGAACTGCACTGATGACGCACTGGTATCCCTAAGATCCATTTAGCCGGCAGAATGCAACTTGATCCTTTTCGCACCACTCCGCCGTGACTTTCAGCTGCACCAACTTACTGCAACTTCCATCACTTGAGCCCATATATACAGTAAACGCTATTGAGAGATCGACGCCTCGGCAACAAGTCCATGTGCAGTGCTACTGCTAGAAACGCGCAGCCCGAGACTCCGCGAGAAACAATGTCATCTATCTCAGGTGGCGGATACCCAGAATGCGTGGGGCATGCGTTTTCGTGAGTCGGACTGAATTTTTTATATTCTACAGACTGCTGACATACCTGCGTCTAGAGCCTAACATGTACACGCTGCAGGCGAAGTATGGGTCATACCCGGCGGGTACCATCATTATCGGTGGTGTATCAACTCCTCTGTCCCTTAAGGGCGGCGTCTACCTCGACATCTACACATCGATGGACTCCGGAAAGACCTGGCAATTTGCAAGCCACGCGGCCTATGGCAAAGGCCCGGAGACAGTCACCACCGGAGATGCTGCGATCTGGGAGCCTTTCTTCCTCGAGTACAACGGCCAACTGATCATGTACTTCAGCGACCAGCGAGACTCTCAACACTCCCAGAAGCTGCCAATGACTGCAACCACTGACCTGAAAACATGGTCTGCCTCCTCAGATGTGGTCACATACTCCGATTCCAACGCTCGCCCTGGCATGGCTGTCATCTCATATCTTCCTACGACCAAGCAGTACATTCTGACCTATGAGTACTGCAACTCGCCTGCAGGTGGCTGCCCGGCGACTTTCCGCCTGGCCTCCGACCCCACAAAATTCCTACCAGCTGCAAACCAAAATCTAGTCACTACTAGCAACTATCAGCCTGGAGGCTCGCCGTACAGTGTCTGGTACCAGTATCCCGGATCTTCAAGCGGGGCATTGGTCGTGTCAACCAACTCGGACACCAATGTTTTCGTATCAAAGGACAACGCAAAAACCTGGACCTCCCTTAATATTGGTCAGTATACTGGCCAATCTCGTCACCTCATGCTGTTCAATGACAACGGTGCTACTCGCCTCCACGTCGCCACTGCAGGCTTTTACGGCTGCTCGGGCGACTGCTACAACTACGTTGCGAATGGAGTGACGGATCCAAAAGTATTCCAATAGGTAGCTCAGAAAGGCCGGGCCAATGTCTTCGTTCAAGGACCGAACATGTACATATTGTCGGCTTCGACGAAGATAAGGATCAGATGAATCAACGCAAACAGCATGTCGTGAGGCAGGTGTGTTTTCTCGGCATCGACCTAGATATGCTAAGAAAAATATCAAGCAAATGCCAGAAGATTGATCTCCTTCGACTCATCATCTCCCATCAATCGTGAAGTCAGAGATCGTGTGATGTTCGAGTGCGATAGACGAGGCGCACGGATCATCGGCTCGCCCAACCAGCGGAGTTTCAGAGCACAGGGGTTCGCAAAATAAGCGCCTCGATCGGCTACTAAGCTCAATTCAGTGTCTATTATAACAAAGTACTCTCTCTCTCTCTACACATACTGTATGCTATATAATAGGTGTTATTCCTCGTTCTAAGAGCTAGTTAGGTTAGAAGAACCTATACTATAAGACCCCTAGCTATTTAGTCTTCTTCTACTTCTTTAATAGGCGCCTAGAAGGTAATTCTTTAGCCTACTTCTATAGGGTAAACAATAAATAAGAATAGTACCTATACTATGATACTACAAAGAAATAGATAAGAGATAGGAGCTAGTTAATTATAGAGGGTTATAAGAGCCCTTCTAGAAGGTTAGACAAAGTAGGGAGGTTAAATAGGGGTAGAAAGAGGGATCTAAAGGTAATAGCTTAGTTAAAGATAATAGCCAATAGTCTAGAGACCCTTCGGAAGAAGGACTATGCCTTTTATATAAAGTAAGCTAGCTATTCTTATACTATACTACGTAGGGGGATAAAGTAAAGGAACCCGAGAATACTAAGGTCTAAAAGAAGGCCTACCTAAGCAATCTCTAGTAAGAACAAGACCTAGAGGGTTAACTTTAGTAGAAGAAATAAGGACTAACCATTTAAACCCTTCTAGACTACTTAGTCCTATACTAATAAGGCTTATATTAATAGGGCAATAGCTATAAGATAATACATCTTTAGAGAGGTTAGAAACTAGGTTAGGCTTTAGATAGAGATACCTAAGCCTAGTTATCTTATTGCTTATGTTGCTATATTAGTTTTCTAGTACTATATTAGCCCTCTCTACTTCTATAATAATAATAAGTAGACTTATAAGTATCTTTTTACCCTATATAAGAAGGAGAAACCTAGAAAGCGAAGGAATAAAAGCAAGGAAGACTATAAGGAGAGGCTAAAGGAATAATAGGCTAGAGAGCTACCTAGAGTAAAGAAATAGGGCAATTTAATAAGCTAGAAGTACTATACTAAGTATATCCTACTATAGCATATAGATATTATTAAGAAGGTTAAGTAAGAATAGGGTATTTAGCTATTTCTAATAGAAGATAGTAACCCTTTATATAGATATAGATTAAAGGATAATCTTCCTTAAAATCTAAGGGTTTAGAGGGGTATTAAGCTTATAGAATACCCTACTTAGTCTCCTAACTTGAATCTAATTAAGGGCATATAGTTATAGCTACAAGAGAAGCTAAAGAAGATATATAGTAATGCCCTCTATAAGTTTACTTATAATTAGCTAAAGGAGGCTCTCTAGGCAACTTAGGCTACTCTAACTTTAGAGACAGTAAGGGCTAGGATAAGAGAGATGCTAAAGAGGTATAGAGACATCTAGGCTACAGGTGGTAAGCGTATAAAGGGTGCAAAATGGTAGATAGTTAGTAGATGTCTATATTCGGTAATGGGGCCGATCGAGGCGCTTATTTTGCGAACCCCTGTGAGAGCACTTCAGCCTCATTGCCTTGGCATGCGAGGAACAAGCTTTTGTAGCACTCTACTCCAGCGCATGCATCCAGAAATACTCTCTCAACCATGTCGAAGGGCTTCGCTTGGATGCAGACCAATATCGCAGCTGAAATGGCTGAGATGCCAAGTAGGCTTGCTGTACAGGTAGGTCCCCGTCGACTTCACTCCCTTCCACAAGTCGCACGCGATGGAATGCACCGCAGCAAGAGCAAGTTTGTTGGTCGCAAAGAATCCCGGAGAGAGGCAGAGGACAGCTGAGTAGTTCCCTTGGAGCTCAAATCTAAGCCCAGCACAATCGATGGCTGCCGCCGCAATACCAGGCCCCATCTCATGGACACCGTCTACCTACTGGGACGGCAACGACGGAGCGTGGAATAGCTTCCTCGTACAGGTTGGCACTCCACCTCAAAAATTTCGAGTCCTGCCTTCGACGGCAAGCCAGGAACTGTGGATACCCGTTCCCGATGGCTGCACGGCGGCATCGCCTGATGATCCAGGCTATTGTGGCTTCCTCAGAGGAACGCTTCCCATCGATGGCACCAACAGCTCGGGTTTCGCGACGAATGAAAGCAGCACATGGAACGTCATAGGCGTCTATACTCTAGATGCGCAAGAGCTTGATCTTGGATACGGAGGAAATGGTCTCTATGGGCAAGATACAGTGGTATGGGGGAATTCGTCCACTTCGCCAAACTTGACACAGCAGATCGTCGCAGGAATAGCAGATCCAGATTGGTGGGTGGGAACAGTTGGTCTGGGACCTAAAGCGAGCAACTTCACCAACTTCAACAACCCGCTACCGAGCTATCTCAGCAACCTGGTCGATCAAGACAGAATTCCGAGCCTATCTTGGGGCTATACTGCCGGTGCTTTGTATCGAGACCAGGCTCAGGCCTCGCTCACTCTTGGAGGTTACGATACAAATCGCTTCGAAGGACCTGGGTTGTCCATCGAGATGAATGCAGACAATTCCCGGCCACTTCAAGTAGCTGTCACCAAGATCCTTGCAGAGAACACTCTCGATAGCACTCAGAATCTCCTCCCGACTGCCACTTTCCACTTTATCGATTCCACTGTGCCTCACATCTGGCTGCCGGACGACAGCATTGAAGCATTCGTCGCTGCATTCGGCCTTGCGTATGATAATGCCACTGACCTCTTTCTCGTGAATGACACGATGCATGAGAAGCTCCTCGAACTCAACCCTACGATCACGTTCGTACTCGGCAACAGCACCACGACCACCGTGGACGGTACCCAGAACATCGTGCTTCCGTATGGCGCATTCGATCTGCAGGCTAGCTATCCCTTCTACCAGAACTCGACCAACTACTTCCCGATTCGAAGAGCAGCGAACGACACGCAGTACACGATTGGGCGAACACTGCTTCAGGAGGCTTATCTGATTGCAGATCATGGTCGAAACAACTTCACCATCGCACAGGCTAGCTTCGACAACATCGAGACGCAGAGCTTGGTGGAGATCTCCAAGCCTGCAGCGTCGAATACGACAGGCGGAGAGCAAGTGGCGGACAGGTCGAGTGGCATCAGTGGAGGCGCCATTGGTGGCATCGTCGTTGGTGCAGTCGCCGCGATCGCAATCACTGCTTTTCTGATCTGGTTCTTAATGTTTCGCAAGAAGAAGCGCGAGTCTCAGCTGGGAACGCCATCTGAAGAGGCTGCACTGCAAGACTATCCTGGAGACAACAAGAGCATCTACCCAAACGAGACCGAGCTCGGATCTGATGCTGCAATACATGAAGTGCATAGCAATCATAAGCTGGGCCACGAAGCAGATAGTAGACAGTTGCGACCTGAAGTGCACGGCGAGACCACCAAATGGGGCAGGACTGGGGTTCAAGAGCTGCCAACTCCACCTCCACCTGGGAGTCCGTGGTCTGCGCAAGAGCTGCACACGCCGCCGGGGAGTGAAGGTCGCAGACACGAGCTGGCCGCGGATGACGTGAGGTCGTGATCGAGTCTCTTGGAGATCGAAAGTCCTTGAGAAGTCGATAGATGTAGCTTAGTTGTACTACCTTTACGAAGAACTTTGGAACATCTCGGGGACCATCTCGCGACTGAAACGGGCGATATTCCTGGTGATATTCTGGAGAGAGCTGGACGGACGTCGCTGAAGTTGGTTGAGACATAGGCATCCACCGGCCATCTCACCCCAGCTAGAAAAGTGTTGGCGCATTGATCTATTGTCACTTCTCGTGTGTGGAGCAAAGAGCCTGGATCATCTTTCAATTCTGCGTCACACTTCTAAAACGTACAAGACTCAAAAGCTCCTTTCGCCACACATTCTCCAGAATAGTCCTAAGGACATATGTGACACACTGAGTATATCTTTCGCGAAGTACGGACTGACTCAAGACGTTTGCAGCTATCTCAGAGCTCAACCAAGGACTTTGATTTATCACCGCAGCCTCCGAGCCCAACTTCACCTCTGATGTACGCCTCCTGCAATCAAATTCGCCGCCCACGTAACTCCCTCATTGGGACACGAAAGCCCGCCGTCCCACTATTCTCGAACGATAACGATATACTAGTCACACTTCAGGACCTTGCCTATTATACAGCAGAAAATCTAATCTTCGTCACGATCGACTACCCATTCGGTTGCAAGATTGGCTTCTCGACTCATGACGAAAAGTGTAAAAGGAAAGAAATAACAAGGACTTGCAGCGTCAGCTCTTTCTATGGTCAGTTTGAATCATCTCGAGGTTCATGGAGCGACGGCAGAACAGGCTGTTGGGGGCAGGCGCGTTGATGGTACAGAACAACTGTAAGAGCTCAGGCTAGCTATCGTCAATCATCCAACAGCAGAATATGGGTAAAAGTAGCAGCTTGGATGGCACAACCATCGCTTCTGGTCACCATCCACGACAAGAACAAATCATGATCTCCTATCAGAAAGCCGTGATTGATCAGAAGATCTCAGTGAACCACACTTCTCAACCTCAGGGACATTCTCACTCATAGCTTCATCTATCAGACCGCTCATTTTCATCCAAAAGTCAACTTCAGGGGCAAAAAGCCTCACCAGAACCCAGAAAAAATGGCCGAAAAGTGCCGAAAAGCGCCAAAAAAGAGAATGATGCTGCATTGATGAATGCTATAGATACTTGAGAACACTACGAAGATAATAGTCAGCTTTCAATGTCTGCGGTTGAAGAACGATGTTAGTAAATGTTCAAACGACTGGGCTAAGGCAGGCGGCGGCAATGGCAATGGCTTTCGGCTGCTCCAGTAATCCAGAATCCAGGCTCCGGGCATGTGAGATTCGTTTACTGTGAGCTGTAATTGGTTAGTACGAGGGATGTGGAGTTGGAGACGTATATAATGGTGAATATTGTGGCTGGCAATGTGGACTTAGCTGTCAAAGTGGGATCTGGAACTGTGCTTTGTATCATAAGAATGCAAGAGTTTCAACGGGGATCTTCTTACTTCGATTGATGTTCGATGATGAATCTTTTAAGCTGGCGGTGAGGTTTGAAAGGTAAATGCATTGAGTTTCACGCTATCAAAGATGTCACATTTCACCAGATCCCTGGCTACGTTGATGGTATATCTGCTGCTATTCTTGCTATACTGCACGTAATGAAGGCAAGACATCACTATCTTGAATGCTTTTATGCTCAGCCAACGCAGAACAGTGATTTCGGACATGCCATAGTTCTGGATGTTGATCACGAAGATGCCAAAAACGTCACGGCGTGTCGACATCGAGGTTTCGTGCTCATTGTATTGGTTCATGTCGTGTCTCCCGCTGCGATGTGAGCCTTCAATCATGCCCTCGCAATCAGCTATGCCTGGCTGGCTTCTTGTCCATGATCTTTCCACAACACTAGGCGCTTCTAGCATTGTTATGCTCTCGATCTCAATCTCCAGCTCCTTCGAACGTGCTTCAGTGGTGCGAGAAAGCTGTCCGTTTCGACTCCAGTCGCTTTTTCGCCTGTTCAGCATCGTGCTGTGAGGGCGGAGGTAGGATGAGCTTGAATATGACTTTTGCTGCGAGAGATCGTATGCTCGAAAGCCGGTTGAAAACTTGCAGATTGATAGATGTCAGTGGCGAGTCTTGCTAGGCTCGACTATCGAACATTCGAGGCATAATTCCTTTGTGCTTGTTGCATTAAGATCAGTACTGCTTGAGCTTTATCCATCTTGCCTTTCTCGACCAAGGTCGGACGAGCAAGAGCGCGGAGGGAAGTTGATAAAGAGATCGTACTTGCGACGTTGCGGTGTGAAGCTCTGGAACAACGTCAGGGCCAGCACGGGCTTGCCAATTCCTTCATTCTTTGTTTCGGCTTCGACCACCTTCGCCAACGACAATTAGTATCACCCATAACAGCACCAAACCTTCTCGACTCGCTGCCAAGGCAAGTCCATACGCAGCATGTTGCATCTTCTGCGTCTCACGTCCATCTTGGAGCACTCGAGAGGCGAGGACTCCAGAACAGCAGATCAGAGCAATTGATGGACTTACTTCGTCTTGTCAAGGTCTAGCGAGTCCATTCTAGATGCTGCAAGACCGCCGACTGAGCACTCTCAAGATCTGACGCCCTAGCAAAGCTCCACCTCGTGGTTCTTCCTCCTGATCCTCAAGGCTTTCAGCGGCGGCAAGACATGTGTCTTCGAGCAGACTACTACCGCCGCGACATAACGATGCCGGCCCATCATCAAGCGCTTACGCTACAGATTTTCCTTCCGCAGCATACTTCGCCAACATCTCTTCCCCTCCCAAAGCTGTTTAAGATGTGGACTTGATCTGGGGAATCTATGGCGAGTGATCAAAATTGCAAGCAGGTTTGCCTCTGTGGAAGGGAAGAATTGCGAGGCTCATGCGAGGCCTGAAAACGTAGGGGAATGATCTCCACAAGCAAAGTCCCTCTCAAGAACGATCCTGTCGATCCTGGCGTTCCCATGATAACAGGGTATTCGACATGGGCCGCAAATATCATTGCACCCGCTCGGTCAGCCCATGGCACGAAGCGAACAAGGTGGACTTGCTGACGTTCTCAGCCTTATGCGAAAACTAGGCATCTGCAGTAAGATTCTGGGTATCGAAGCTTCCATGCGAAGTGCATCAGCAGTCATGTATCGGAACAGATGAGATTGCAGATCGGCAATTCAAGACACATTTTCTTCTTACTGTATCTCTGTTCCATGCACCAGCCAAAACCATCAAGGCAACTTCATAAAAACCTCCAACATCTTCGGGAAATTTGGCGTGCCCAGTCCCGTAATCTACAACATCCATCAGCGATCGATCACTCCCAAACTTTCACAAAAGGCAAAAGATTCCGTCACTCACCGGATCCCAACCCTCCACAGCCTTGAACCCACTCGTCCCACACCCATCACTAGTCCCGTTCACAATATCATTGAAAATCTCAGGATGCTTGTACAACACGGGTTGAACGAAACCAACAGGACCTTTTCCGATAGCTGTGCGTTCTTCATTGATCTAAAACCCCATCAGTCAGTATGTCTAGGCTTTCCCTTTGGGTAAAGTGTTTTACCAAAGTAATCATAGCACCCCAAATTGGTGCCGAAAGACTTGAACCGAAGTATCGAGCGTCGGTTGCGACAGTTCCATTCTTGCTTTTTCTCCATTTGATTCCTCGGAAGTTGGCTCCGTTGGCTGAGACGTCGGGGTAGCCCTTCAAAGATCAGGAAGAGTCAGCAGTGGACATATTGTAAGAGGACGCAAATTGGTTCTTACTCTGCCTCCTCGATTATAGATTCCGCCATTGTTGCCAATATTGCTCACATTAGTATCAGCGAACTAGATAATGTCAGAAGAGCTAAGATAGGGCTTGTTTGATGTGGCGTCTCACATAGTACTTATACCCAGGATCATGTTTCTCGAAGTACTCATCGACAGCTTTCTTCTGATACTCGGGTCTCGGGAAGTAATTCGAAAAGCCACCTCCACTCGTGAGAGGGATGGTGTCATTGGGAAAGACGATCTGCATGGCACTTTCGGGATGGATGATGGTCTGATTGTCCTAAGAAGTTTCAGCACAAATACCATTCGCTTCGCGCTTCGCGCTGGAGAAGAAGGCTTACGAAAAGCGCCGTCCCTCCCACCGAAAGAATCCAAGGACAGTTGCCTGGGCTGGATGGGTGAAAGACCTTGCCTTTGAGATCTTTGTATGGGCAGTTGTCGCCTGGCTTGTAGAATGTATCGTTGAAACCACATCCGCTCAAACATCCATTAGCAGTACCTGTATCGCTAGGGAAGGAAGCGACGCCATAATCTCCAGAAGAAGCCATGACCGTGTGGCCCTGCAGCGCAAGTTTCATGAATTCGTTGCATTGCCGTCGTGTATAAGCGACAGGAAGATCCTGTTCGCCTTGTCCGTATGAGATGCTGAGGACACGGGTGAGATTGTAGACGCCGCATTGCCTTGGTTGTTTGAAACCGCCTGGTCGTTCGTCTGGGTATACGGCGTCCAAGGCTGGGTCGTCGCCGCAGACTCCAAAAGCGCAGTAGTTGCAATAGCTGCCATCTAGAGAATCGAGGAAGGTGTTGAGGTATCCGACTAATGTCTGGTTGATTTGCAGTGCTGCCTGTGGGGGATCTTCGACCTGATAGATTGTGATTGTTTGAGGGTAGATTAGAGGCAGGGCAGCCTGGATGTCGAGTTCTGGCTCGCCGCCGTTCTCTTTGGTAGTTCGATTGGCTGGACCTGCGCCGCCATCGACCGAGATGGTGATTGGGTGAGTGCCGTTGGGGATTTCAGGATGGTATCTGGTGTAGAACTCGTCGAGATCTTCTTGTGCGTAGCTGTAGAAGTTCTCAAACATGCCCAGAGAATTGAGAGAGTCGTTCTTCGTGGGCTTCGGAATCCCGTAGAGAGCTCTCAGGCATGGGATCGTGATGTTTCGGCCACAGTCGGACAGGTCTTTCCGTAGATCTGCGGCATTTACAGGCGGCTGCCCATTCCCGTCGCTGGAGTCCTCGAGTATCATATGCGAGGTGTGCACCGCTCTCCGCTGCAATGAGGGTTCAGCAAGATCAGACTGCTTCACATTCCTCTTCCGCACTCTTGCAGACAGCGCAACGCCAGGCGTGATGTAGTCAACATGTCTCGCGATGTGCTTCGGGACATGATATACATCACAGCCAATCTTCAGCTCTCCAGTAGCCCTATGCTCGTATTCGTGCAGTTCTGCATGGAAGAGTTGTTCAAACTTCTCAGCAGGAATGTGAGTGGCCAGCCATGCTTTATTCTCGTATTCCAGTATATCGTCCCGGTCAATTCCTGCCTCAACGAGCCATTCACTGACGTCTTTCGCTGCATCAGCGCTCGGTGCAAACATGCTATGGACTTCTTCCGAGGTCAAGTATTGTCCATATTCGGGAGATTCTGGATCGGATACTTCCATCAACTTCTGATAGCCGGTCTCATCGTCCAGATTTTGCTGGGTCAGCGCAATCCGTAGCGGAACTATTGATCTGGAATGCACGCGGCCATTTCTGCTCCAGGCGTGATGAGATGACCTCTTCTCGTGCAAGACGTGCGTATCTGGAACGCTGGCACTTCCGGATACAATCTCCAGGACTGCGGAGGCCAGCGACCAGACAAGAATGCCACTCCGCATCTCGCGTTTCTTTGTCGCGACCGAGGCGTTCGCTGACGGTTCAGAGCAAAAGACTCCAGACCGCTCTTGCACTCGACAGCTGAGAAGCTGCGAAGTTCGGGTGAAGTCGTGCCCTTCCTGCAACACGAGTATGATTTGCGCAACCTTGCACGACAACACACCGGCAGATGGTTCCACGCCACAAAGTCAATGTCACATCCTGGTATCACCAAACCGATATGCCACAGATTAGTCAAACACAGCCGATTAAGACGCTGCACGCTGAAGCGCGAGACTGCTCCCAGAACTCTGAGCCTGCGGTGCGCCATCAAAAATTCCAGAAAGATGTGCATACTGGGAAAGATATCAAGTCCCACTATCGTCTCTAGAATTGAAGCTGGCGGAGCGCCGCTGTCCGTCATCGATGCTTCTTTTATCACGATTGTGGCATTCCAACTCAACAAGATCTCGCATGTGATCATCGTACTAGTCTGTGATTAGAGGCTGCGTATCATACTCAAACGCTCCGTGTAGTCGTGGCCCAGTGCATCGAATGCCACAACTTGAAAATCAGCAAAGTGCTGTGCCTCGTTCGCGTGCGCGAGGCCTGTCAAGAACGGGCCGCGGTCTACTCTCGCGGCGAACCTGGTATGACAAGGATGGAGGCCATAGGATAACGCCAAGCAAGACAGCCGGCTCGACACTCATAGGATTGTTCCAACTTCTAGGCCAGAGTAGGACAATTCATACCCTGCGGGCTTTAATTCCTTCACGGCAACCAGCAAGCATCGTCCGAGGCCTCAGATATCGCAGCTCAGTCTAGTTGCATAAACAGAAACCTCAAGTGCCTAACCTTGAGAGAATAAAGTTTTGCCTTCTCGGCAGAGTCGGTGGTGGCGACTTTCTTCCCAGGCATAGAAGCAGAACCAGAAGTCGTAGCAGAAATGGTGTGACAAAGTCCACAGCCTCTCGCCAGGGTCAAGATTCTGGCATGCACTCGGCGCCAGCTCATGATCTCTGTAGCCCTCACTCTCGCTATCCAGGATCGAATAAAAGTAAAGGAGGGGGCATGAGTTGCAAAGTGGTTCTCATTCATGTCAGACTCATCCTAAACGCCTCGCTAAGCTCAATCGAAAACCTGTATCTGCTTCCCGCAGGAAGGACATCTGTGTCTGAAAGACCAAGACTCATGCAGCTGGAAGTTCTGCCTCGGCGATCTCCTTCGTAGCTTCACCAGTCGTATTCACCTCCTCCCTCTCTCGCTCGCCAGCATCCTTCTCGACTTGATCGACCTCCATAGCACCTGCGGAGCCCTCCTTCTCTGGAGCAGGTGTTTTTGCTGGTGTAGGCTTCACTTCTTCCTCAGCAGCCTCTTCCTCCACCTTGGCTTCCTTTGAATCGCTTGGGTCATCCACCTGCATAGCATCGCCGTCGTCCGCATCGCCATTGACACTCCTAGAGTCAGCAGGCGTGTTGGTACCAGAGTCGTCAGCGGGTGCGTGCGGGTTGAGATGGTCCATTATACCAATCCTCCGCGGCTGTGGTCGCCCCATAATACCGTTGGCAGCCTCATAGTCCTCATCATCAGAATCTTCGTCATCGTCGCGTGTCGTCTTGGCATCAAGTTGGCGCTGAGTATAGCGCTTGTCCTTGTTTGCATCGGCATCCTCATCATCAAGCCTATCTTCTTGCTCCTCAAAGGTCTCCGCCTCGCCATCTGGTCCGGCGTTGTGCATACCGAGAGGTTCTCTGGGTACGTCGTGCATTTGCACGGATGGTGCGTGCTGTGTGGTGCGCTTCAGGTTTTCCAGGACTTGTGCCTTAATCTTTTCCAGGTATTCTGGTGAGTTCGCATTGTCCATGTTGCTCGGCTTGACATCGAGCTCGAAGTCGGGCGAGTAGTATTCGTAGTAGTCCGTGAATGGAAGATCGGGACCCATTTCCACGCCAACAAGTTGGCCAGTCTCGTATGCCCATGTGCGAGCGACATTTCGCATTGTGTAGCCACCTCCTCCAAGAATGAGGGTTGGCAGGTTGAAGGATTTTACGTAGTTAACGCAGTTAGCGTGACCACGCATGGACAGGTTGAAGCAGCCCAGTCGATCGCCGGAGAGCGAATCTCCACCACACTGCAGCACAACAGCAGTGGGCTTGTAGTATTCCATGACCCAACCAATGACCGGCTCGAAAATGCCCTTGTAGCTCTTATCGTCGATGCCGTCTCGGAGGGGGAAGTTGACAGCATAGTTCTTGCCAGCTGCGACGCCGATATCTCTGAGCTCGCCAGTACCTGGGAAGTATTCTCCATACTTGTGGAAGGAGACTGTCATGACACGATCAGTGGAGTAGAAGGCTTCTTCGACACCGTCACCGTGGTGGACGTCGATATCGATGTAGAGGACGCGCGGGTGGAATCGCAGCAGTTCGAGAATGCCGAGGACGATGTCTAATGAATGTTAGCATTGAAATCTCAATTTTGAGGACGTTCTTATGGAACAGTGCTTCGCATACCATTGATGTAGCAGAACCCTGAAGCCTCACTCTTCTTGGCGTGATGCAGTCCTCCTGCCCAATTGACGGCGACATCGCATTTCCCTCTGTTCAGTCTCGCAGCTCCCTCCATACTTCCTCCTGCGCTGATACCACAGAATTCGAACAGACCGTCGAAGACTGGACAATCATCTCCGACATTGTAGCGACCTTGCTCCTTCATAAAACCATCCATATTGTCCGGAGTGACACGTTGTAGGAAATCGACATACTCGTCGGTGTGGAACTGGGTCATTTCGTATTTCGTCGCTGGCTTCGCTCGGTAGATTTCCAATTTCTTGTACAGACCATAGTTCATGATCAGGGAATGGGCCATTCGAATGCGATGTGGCTTCATAGGATGACCAGCATTGTAGGCATAATTACCCACATCGGAGTCGTAAAAGTAGGCCACTTTCTTGGGTTGTGACGGAGCAGCAGGCGTATCGATGGGCGCATAGCCTCCAGTGCCCGCAGGCATGTTGACCATTTTGGGTCACGATCGTTCAACCCAACGGAGTACTCGCAGCAATTCACTTGAGTGGGTATCGAAGTGCTGTATTTAGACGCAGCTGTATAGAGAATGAAAGTGCGTGTGGGAGAAAGGGCGGGCATGTGAGAGAGCACGCGAAGCTCTCGAAAGTGGAAGTGGCAGGGCAGGGACGCGATCGCCGCACCTGCCCTACCCCAGCTCTCGCTTCGATTCGGCCCGTCGTCCGAAAACACCGACCGCCGATGAAGCTCAGATCCGCGAGGGCGACATCACAGTCGTTGTTGCGCGTTGTCGTTCTGCCTGCACAATCAAACCCCATCGCCCAAGAAACCTCATCGTCGACCGCATTTCCGCTCCGCTACCATCTACATACACCGACTCCCCCATACGACATTATCAACGCCGCTTGCTTAGCTAAGTGCGCACCGAACGAGCAGCCAGACTTGTTCTCACATCAACACATCAAAACTCGCCGCGATGGACCGGTTATCGAGAATGCTTGCTGCCGCGCAAGGCATGGGCGGTGGCGGCGGCGCTCCCACACAGGTATGCTATTACGTGGCGGAGATCTCAGGCAGGTCTGTAGTGGTAAATGCTCGGTGGCTAACACATCTCCCAGGACACAAACATTATAGATAATGCCGAAACCGTCTACATCTCGTCACTCGCCCTCCTCAAGATGCTGCGACACGGTCGAGCGGGTGTACCGATGGAGGTCATGGGTCTGATGCTGGGAGAGTTCGTGGATGACTACACAGTACGAGTGGTGGATGTGTTTGCCATGCCTCAGTCAGGTACGGGAGTATCTGTTGAGGCAGTAGACCCAGTCTTCCAGACCAAGATGATGGACATGCTGCGACAGACTGGCCGACCTGAGACCGTCGTTGGATGGTATCACTCGCATCCTGGTTTCGGCTGCTGGCTGTCCTCTGTCGATATCAACACTCAGCAGTCCTTCGAGCAGCTGACACCTCGCGCTGTGGCTGTTGTCATTGATCCAATCCAGTCCGTCAAGGGCAAGGTCGTCATCGACGCCTTCCGTCTCATCAACCCACAAACCCTCATGCTCGGACAAGAGCCGCGCCAAACCACCTCCAACTTGGGCCACCTCAACAAGCCCTCCATTCAAGCACTCATCCACGGTCTCAATCGCCACTACTACAGTATCGGCATCGGCTATCGAAAGACTGCGCTGGAGGAGGGCATGCTCATGAACTTGCACAAGACGGTCTGGACGGAGGCACTTACCATGCCAGACTTCGCAGCGGAAGGCACGCGCAACGAGGCAAACTTGAAGAAACTGGTGTCGCTGGCAGAAGGCTACGAGAAGCGGGTCAAGGAAGAGACGGAGCTTACGAAAGAGCAACTGCGGACACGATACGTGGGCAAGGTCGACCCGAAGAAGCATATTGAGACAGTAGGGCAAGAGCTGATCGAGGACAACATCGTCAGTGTATCGAGGCAGATGATTGACAAGGAGGCGAGCGTGCCATCAGCTGAATGTCTCGGATCAGCGCGACAGCTCAACGGCAAGCTCAACGGCACTGCGAATGGTCACGGCCAGGCTGATGGCGGGATGGAGGTGGACGAGGAGCTGTAGTTGTGAGACTGAAGCATGATTATGGGATAGGACTACTTGATGTATTATGTGCATAGCCTCGGCGCCTGGCGCACTGCAGACTGGAAAAGGTAGAGTACAGTCTTGCGAGGTTTTGATTTGAGTAGCGAAGGCCCCAGGCTTAGCTGCGTATGAATACACTACATTTGACCCGCCAGCCGCCTCCCATTAGGCGAAGCACCAGTTCTCGTTGTGCGGTCAAAGGATGCTCTCGTGCATGCTATCCCGTGCTGCCGAATCCTTCACTCATGCGTGGCGCTTCTCGTAGGGCTGATGGAGCACCTCAGCTTGCCATCTTGGGCTAGCTTGTTTGGTCAGCACAAATGGATGATTCAAGAGGAGGTACATATATGTAAAGCAAGACGACAGGACCAGGTCAACACTTCATTGCTCCTGCAACTCCTCACAGATTCAACGATGCTGCGACTTCTGTCCCTCCCCATCATCATCTTCATCGCATATCGGACCTTCAACTGGATTCGAATTTATCTTACTGCTCGCACCTATGGTCTGCCTATCCTTCTGGTCCCAGTCTCCTTCCAAGATGTCTGGTGGATGCCGTTGCGGCCTCTCTTCGCATGGGTACAAAGCCTTCCATTTGGCCTCGGCGACTGGTATCTGTACACCACTATGGGCTGGCCAACTGAAGACGGCAATCGTGCACTGCTGAAATACGGAGAAAACTTTGTACTATGCTCGCCTTGCGAGAGTATCATCGTAACAGCCGAAAAGTCAGTCGTCGAGCAAGTCTGGATTACGCGAGCGCCGAGCCAAGGCGGTGTCGAGTGGTACATGCCTGGCTCTCAGGCGAAGCTCTTCGCCTTCTATGGCGAGAACGTGAGCTCAACCAGCGGCGAGGCATGGAAGAGGCACAGGAAGATTACTGGAAGTGCATTCAATGAGAGGACTGTCGAGTATGTCTGGGATGAGGCTGTTTCGAGAGCTGCCTCACTAGACTTGCACAGCTCCAATGGCGCTAGCTTCACCTTGTCAAAGGTTCGAAGCACTCTTGATGTCATTGCCATGCAGATCCTCACGGCAGTTGGCTTTGGACAGGAGACAGACCTTGTTACAGCAGGGCATGGGCACAAGCTCTCGCTCATGGAATCCTTAGGCTTCGTTTTGGAGAACATCATGCTTACCATCCTCTTCAACTCGCTCAAAGCGCCAGACATTGTCCTACCAAAGTCGCTTCGAAAGCTCAAGCTATCGGTCAAGGAGTTTAAGCTATACATGGAAGAGAGCGTGTTGCGTCACTTTCAAGCAAATACGCAGCAAACCCGAAGGAGCCGGAGGTCGACCCACCAGTCTACTCGAAGCGATGATTCGCGCCAACGAGACCGGAAAAGACGAAGGCCAGAAGCTCTGGCTTGCAGATTCCGAACTCTACGGCAACATCTTCGTCTTTAACCTCGCAGGTTACGAAACAACATCCTCAACCTTCACATTCGCTCTCTCCTATCTCGCCGCTTACCCCGAAACACAAGAATGGGTTCGAGAAGAGATTGATACTCATTACACACCATCCAAGCAAAAGTACCCAGAGACCTACCCCAAGCTAGTCCGCACCCTGGCAACCATGTACGAAACCCTCCGTCTCTCATCACATACCCCAATGTTCGTGAAAACACCCAGCGCCTCAACGACTATCCAAATTACGCCCCCAAATTCTTCATCGCCAAAGACAATCGCTGTCCATCCAGGCACACTAGTCGACTTCAACAACTACGGAGCTCACCTCTCTCCAAAATGGGGCCCTCATCCCGAGGCTTTTGATCCCACCCGCTTCATCGTCAACAATAAAGTAGTCGTGCCAGAAGGTGTGCTGTATTTACCGTGGATGGCAGGCCCAAGAGTCTGTCCGGGGAAGAAATTCAGTCAAGTTGAATTCGTAGGTGTGCTTGCTGAGATCTTGAAGAAGTGGAAAATTGAGATCGTGAGGAGGGAGGAAGAGAATGAAGAGACGGCGAGGAAGAGATTATTGAGCGTCATTGATGAGAAGTATTTTCATGTTAGCTGTCATTTGAAGAGGCCGGAGATGGGGGAGATTAGGTTTGTAAGGCGATCTTGATGATTATAGGAAACATCAACTTTGACTTCTCATTTCGAGTACGTCCATGGCTTGATCAAATCCTCCACGAGTCAGAAGTCGATCCTGCAACCGCCAAAACCATCACATCCACCTTTCATCTTCTTTACCCTACAGATACATCCCATTTCCCACCACCCTCGAATCATAGGGCCGTCGCTCTACCGCCCAGCGCGTATCTTTTCTTAGGTCCCGTGGTGTAATGGCCAAGCACATTCAGAACAACATTTTCTGCTCTGGCCGTTTGGACTCTGGGCTTCGTGTACCTCAGTCCATTCCGTGTCACTGCATTCTTTGCTACCTGCATTCTGGAGGACTACGTTCGAATCGTAGCGGGACCATGGATCATCCTTTTTTGCTGATAAAATCTGCAATAGGAAAGGCAGATTGAGCTTTTGCTTTTGTCGTCGCTCCAGACAAGGTACTTCAACTTTGGGATCTCGACAGCTTCTCGACAATCATTCATGGCTCGATGGCGTAGTCTGTAAGTCACCGGTCATGGATTGGTGCTTGATTGTCATGATCGGCAGATGATGAGTTCCCGCGACCCGAGTCATATTGGGTTCTCCGCTCTGCTCATTTCCGCTCTGAATTCATCGCGCTCTGAGCGATTGTCATCATTTTGCTTCTTGGTCGTTCATTTTCGAATATCAATCCTTCAAGCTACTGAATGAGAGCAGGTTACAATTTGATAAGAGAAGACAAATAGACTCCAAGCTACTTCAAGCACGGCCTTCGGTGACCCTCATCATTTGCTTTCCAGAATGCCGTCGCGCAGATCAGACTTCACTAAGTGGAAGGCACGGCCTAGAGTCTTGCATGTGAAACTCACTGATTCGCACGGCTACAACCGCCGCTAGCTCATGTTTGCATGATTCCAACGGCCATGCCTACCTCGACTCGCTAAAGATGAGGGGCTCTTCAGCATTCTCGGTCTCGCAGAGTTGCATAATGTCAGCGTATGTCAAGTTCGAGTGGCGTGGACATCCATTGCCACGATCAGTTCTAATTGATGCGTACAACTCTTGAAAATTTGGGGTTGAGGAAAAGAATCAGGAATGGTAGGATGGGATGGAATGAAAGAAGAGAAGAAGAGTATTCGAGATCAAAAAAGGTTCTTTTATGCGCAGCGCTCGATCACTATGCCGCCTAACGCAGAGGGTATCCAGAGCGTCCGTGAAGACTATTAATGTATTCCAAATATCCATGCAGATGACGCCTTTCCATGTATATATGCAATCTAGAGTCTCAATCCTAGTCCTGTATGCCATCAAATGCCGCTATGCTGCCATCACTCATCCAAGTCGTAGCCCTTCCAGAAGGTCTCCAAGAAATCTGCCGTATTCGCAATCACGCTTCGTCAAATCGTAGCCCGAAATAAGAGCGTACGAAGTTTCGAGCATGACTTCTCCGGTAGATTGTGCCATTAGCACCTACAGAAGGTACGTAGGCTGAGCCTGAAAGTGAGGTGTTGCCGACTGTGGAGATGGTTGGGATCGCGCCTGCGGCACCGGATGGGGCGCCGTATGTGGTTGCTGATGGAGCGGATTCCGAGGATGGTGCAGCGTAGCTTGAGGGTGATGCAGCTGGCGCAGATGAGGAGCCATAGCTGGATGGGAATGCAGCTGGTGCTGAGGAGCCAGAAGGTTGCGTGTCCATGGAAACCACTGTGGTGATAGTGGTCACATACTCAGTGGTGACAACATGCGGAGCCGCAGGTGAAGAGCCTGCGTAAGAGCCTGGAGCAGTTGGAGCGGCAGCAGCAGTCGTTGATAGAGACGGGCTGTTAACTGTCGCTGTAGGTTGAGCAGCTCCCGTATTCGGTGCTTCGGACCAGGGACTTCTCGTAGGAAGTGGGATCTTGGCAGCAGCGAATGCGGCAGACCAGGCAGACTTGGATTCAGATGTGTAGCTTGCTGCAGCAGAGTCGAAGACCTTGGCAGCGGCGGAAGCGGCAGCTGCACCGAAAGTGCTCACGACGGAGCACGAGTTCGGAACAAAGACCTCCGGCCAGAGACCAAGGCTATATTGGCTGATGACTGGTGCTTGTGCGGAGCAAGCGCTGACAAAGGCTGAGTTGACGCTGGCGACTTTGCCGACGATCTTGTTGTTCTGCTGCATGACCACGGAAGGGGTGGAAGTGTATGCAGTACGAGACTTGTAGTCGGAAACGGCCACAGATTGCGGATTAGCCTCTGCAGCTGCGACGGACTGTGTCGGAGTGGCGGCGACCTTGTTCATCTCGGCTTTGTCAACAATCTCGAAGTCGGCGCAAGTGGTATAGTACTCGTCCTTGCCAGCGGGAGTGTTGCAGTCAGCGTTGGGCTCGGTTGGCCACTGCCAGACCCAGTAGGTGGTCAGTGTGCCAGCGGTGAGATTGGTTGGGATCTTGATGTCAGTCTCGCACCAGCTCTCTACAGTCGAGGTCGGTTGACCAGCGACGTGATTTGGTGTAAGCATTTGACGCTGTTCGGAAATGCTGCCGCAGTTGATCTGATGACAGCGTCCGTCGTCAAAGTTCTGCGCAGTCAAGAGGAAGCCCTTGCCATTGCCGCCAGTGCCTGCAGTGTTCCACTCCATTACATCGGAGATCTTCTCGGTGTCTGATGGTTGACTGGTACCGAAGATGAAGATTGTGCCAGAGCCTGGAGGCTTGCCAGTGATGTTCCATGGAAGAGAAACGTGACCATTCTCGAGGTACTTCGCAGCGACATAGTCGCCAGGAGAGACCTTGAGTTTGGGGAAGTCTGCGGTGTAGTTCGAAGTTCTTTGTGCTGGGTGGCAAAGAAGGTCGGAAGAGTTGATTCGTGATCGGACAGCGCCGTCAGAGTTGCGGGCCTCGAGGGAAGGAAGCATCCACATCATGGAGAAGCCATTGTAGGTTGGGTCTGCTCGGGATACGAAGCCTCGCGAGTAACCGCGAGGACCAGTATAAGAGCCATTGTCGGAGATGACCTGGTATTCTTCAACCCATGAGTGTGCTGATGCGACAGGCGAGAAGATGGCGAGCGCTAGAAGCGCGAGGAGCTTGGCTTGGAAAGAAAGCATGGTGTTGGTCTTTGTTTGCCGATATGTGGTGGTCCTTGCGTTCATGGAAAGTTCGAAGTCCAGCTTCGAGGTTGCGCTGCGCTTTTGTAGAAACAGCTTGAAGTCGTGAAGGGGTGTTGGTGACGTTCCAGAAGTCGGTCCTGCCGAGTACCTTCGAAGTCGCGGTGGTGAACGATGTAGTAGCTGTGTCGGAATGATTCTGGAATGCACGAAGAGCCGATAGCATGGGCGAGATTGACAATGCTTTTATGTTAGGTATTCAACAGTGAGGGTTGTGCGGCCTGCGCGATCAACAATAAGAAGAACAATAGAGAGGTGTAACAATGGGCTATGTACAAAAAAGAAGGTTTGGCCCTTGTCCGAGTGAATGCGCTGAAAGCACGAGACACAAAGACAGTGAATGAGAGCCGGCCGCCGCAGCGAGATCGAGGTCTTTCTAGGGTGCTGGCGATATTTTACAAGCATCACGTGCGGGTATAGTGAAGTTGTGATGTCGCGCCTACCTGCGGGTCTTGGGAGATTCGCGAAACATCAACCAAGACACGAGTCTCCGCTGTATGGCGCACAGGCAGCCAGACATTGTCGCGTGTAGTTGCGATATATTCGTCGTGAGGTGTAGAAGCGTCGAGAATAAATTGTCGAGAACGACTCGATACGCCTGTGTAAGAGTGGTGTTCGCGGAGCAGAAACGCTTGGACTCGAAATCCCGGTTCTCGATGTCCTTTCAGCCTCCTGCCGGCAGTCGTCGCGGACCGACAGCCAATGGACCGCGGTGATGTAGGCGCTTGTGAAGTTGCATATCGTAGCGTGTCCGACAATAGAAGTTGTGCGCTGTTTCAGAGTGAAGTTCACATTGGCAGTTGAGCGCCCGCGTTGGCTGGCAGGGATTCCGGCGGCTACCCGGGAGCTAATTTGAGCCGCATGTGTTCAGCGTCCGTGCGTGGTTGGAGGATGTCGATGCGAGATCTGTCTCGAATCTGGGATGTGAAGACATACATAAGGCTTCAACAGTCACAGTTTGTCGGGATGTTGGCCTTTGCTAGCAACTACATAGCAATGGTCCTGCCTCAAACATCTGCTATCACAGCCAAGTCGAACTCGGCGGCAACACATCACAACTCCTTTGTTTGACAAACTCGGGAATCATACTAGATAGTCTGGTGCTCTGTGACATGAGGGTTGGAACGCAAGAAGGACTCAGGTGACATCTGTCAAGTGCGTTGCGTTGAACAAGCATGCAGAGATTAGTGATACATTCCGATGAACGCTTCCCACCAACGCCTCGCTGAAATGAAGTCAAACAGTACTTTTCCGTCCGCAAGCGATCTGTCGCTGTGCAATTCTTGTACCAATCGTCACTCGTCCAATTGAGCAGTCATCCAATCCAATGTCCAGCTGTTCATTGACAGAGCCAGCCTAAGAAGTGCCATACGTTTCGTGTCCATGGGGTCTGTTGACTTGTGCTCCGTTTGCGCCCGGCATGAGTCTCTCCCTAGCCTCGTCTGCCTCCTCCCGAATGAGATCCTTCTGCAGTGTCATGCTCTTGCGCGTCACGTATCCCACGAGCACAATGCCAACCACAAGAGCGGCGACCAGTAAAATGATGTTGACTGGGATGGGATCATTGTCGAAAACTTGATGTGTCAAGGCATCAAGACCTGCTTGTGTGAAGTTGAAGAGGCCTGCCAAGCAGATAATCAACCCATATACTTTGCCAAATGTTTCAAAGCCGAAAACCTTCGCACTGTAGTCGGACACAGCAGTGTAGTAGAGAGGTCTGTAGACCACGAACAGAATAATGCTGACGTATGCTGACCACACCTCAGGGATGACACCGAACACACCAATGGCCGTTGCGATGCTTACCAGCAGGCCAAGTACGAAAGGTGTGCTGGTGTGGTCCAGAACCAGTCCGATAAACGGAATGGAGATGACGCCTCCCAAAGGCAATGCCACGTCGAAGAACTCGTTGACCTTGACACCCTTTTCGTAAGATCCTAGCATCTCAGTCCACTGAGTGCGGACTGTGGCCACGGAGTAGTTGATGCGCAACATCTGCACGACCGTGAATATGGTAATGAGGATCCACCATGGACTTGCGATCTGCTGCAGGACAGTCTTGCCATGCAAAGCTCCAAAAACGCCGCTTCGCTGTGCTTTTTGCTCTTCCTCTTTCGCTTGTCCATCAGCGGACTTGGAGCCAAGAAGCGCAGTGACTTCGGACACTATACTCTCGCGGTGGTCATGGCGTTGATTCTGGATCCGCAATCGCTGCTCATCGTCTGAGATCTCATCATCAGAAGTGTGGACCGAATCTTGGTCCTCGACCTGCTTCACAAGCTCGCCAACTGTCTTGTATGATTTGTACGGCATGACGAGGAGCTGGACGACGAGAACAAAGACCGGCACTATCAGGTAGATCAAGAAGAACTTCTTGGTGTTGAAAGCACCATTCGTGCTTTGGAAGATGAGACGATATCCAAGGAAGACAGCACTGCTGGTGTCAAAGGCTCCTGTGAGAAGGGCGAGTATCAGGCCCGAGTGTTGAGGGAATGTATTGCTGAGCTGGAAGGACGAGATGAAGACGAATGGACCACCAAGTGCGAGGAACAGGTAACCTGGAGTGTATGCATCCAGGTAAGGAGCAAGGTCCGCAGCGAACGCCATGAAAAGCGCACCAATGAACAGGAAGACGACTCCGACGATGCTTGCGACGCGAGGACCAAAACGATCGAGAATTGTGCCTACAGGCAGAGCGCAGACATTCGTGCTGACAGCCGCCACCGTAAACATGAGATTCAGCCGGACCTCTTGTCCGTAGCATACCCAGACTCCATCCTCAATCTCTTTGTCTGTGCATTGGTCCTTGTAGACGCCTTCTGCAATCAAGACTGGTTTGATCGCAGCAAAGCCAAACACAACACCAGCTGCCAGCAAGCAGTATACGACGGCAATGGCAACCTGTGCTATTCTCTTGGTCTTGCTAACTTCGAATGCCGGAGTCGGGATCGCGATTTGTTCTGCGGGAGGAGTCCATTCTCCCACTGGATTGAAAGATAATTTCCGCCGTTCTGAGCCCGTCGGTGATTGCGCTCGCCACCGATCGAAAGATTCTATGGAGCCGCGTCGTTCGAACATTGCCATGATGGCCGGCTAGTAGGAGGAAAAGCTCGAGAGCTTATAGTGGTTCGTGTTGCAGCCGGCCTTGCGTCCGCCTGACTTCCTCGTGACCCCACTTGGGTAGCTTTGCGCTCCGAGTGGTCGAAATGATGCAATGAGTCCAGTTGTTCCGTAGCGGATCCGCTGGAAGCGCCAGTGTAATATTGTTTAGATTCTTGGAATATTGCTAGAAGATCAGTAGTAACACGAGATGCCTGAGAGCGACAGGCCTGCGGAGAGAAGAAGACGAAGAGGCAGCGATAAGGTGAAAATTGCTGGCCGCGATAAGAAGAGCTTCCTACCTGAAGTGGCTGGGTATAGCCGAAAAGCTCAGCATAGCGCCCACGGATTGCCTAGAACTGCAAATGGAGATGAATGGCGTGTAGCTGCAGTATTGCATGTGGAGAAGAAGATGAAAATTTGCGAGAGAAATGCAGAAGAAAGAGTGCAGGAGGTGTGGCCGTCGGCGGCGTCCGATCGGGATTCCGACGCCAAGCATTTCCGCGGCTTCGATCTGCCAGCTGCAGACGACTCAGCTTCTCTTCTTCATCACCATCATTACCAACTTGCACTACGATCGTAGACGGAATCGTGACTGGAGCATAGACCTATGGACAACTTACGTCAGTCTTGATGCTAACTCGGCGCAGCTACTGCACCCGCGCTCAGATCCATAGCGAGCCTCCGAGGTCCTGGTAAGCTCAAAGGATGGGAATTGGTGTAAAGAGCATCAACTTGCGATCTGGAGATACTTCCTCAAGCTCAAGCTCAAGCTCAAGTATATATGAATGAGCACGGCCATGCGAACGATGATGATTGGGTCGGCAGCCAGTGGGCTGGTAAGCCATGAATTTGACGATGCATTCAACTTCGCGTTCCAAGAAGAATGTGGACACCGTACGGCCGTTATAGTAAAGCGAATTGTAGCCGTATCGAAGGATGTTTGCGTACACGAGCTGTTGTCCTACGAGCATGCAGTGACGGTCGAAGTCAAGCTTGGACTGGCTTCTTGTAATGCCTGGGTATACGCATTGCCTGCAGCCAACATCAGCTCCAGGCTCCCGAATTAATGTCAGTCTTGAAGGCTTGGTTCATGCTGGATGTTCTGGATCTGTGAGAAGACACGGAACCTAGTCCAGGCGGCGGATGCTCGCTTGTCTGGTTACGGCACAAGCGAAAAGGCTGCAATAATGAGGCTGATGTCTTGAGTCAATCATACAGACGTTGTCCTCCAGGCAAAAGAAGGAGATCCTGGCGCTAGCAATCGCATCGTAATTGCTGAGTCGAAGCATTCAAGCTGTGCTTAAGAAAAGGTCAATATGTCCTACAAACTTTTCTACAATGCCTTGAGAAGTCTTGAAGGTCAAAAGATATTGACAGGTCTTGGGGTCTGTCAAGAAGCAAGAGCAAAAAAGAAGGTGTTATGACATCTCCCAACAGTGAACTGTTGGATAGTTTTGATGTTGATCTGAGTCGACAATTAGTCGCCGAACCAACAATTCATTATTGAGCAAGCAATGGTCACATACCAGAGTGGGACTCGAACCCACGCGGAATAACCCACTAGTAATTGGTCTTCAACACTGTTTACACAGCCTGAAACTCTGCGCGGTTGTTAGATGGTATTACCCATCAACGTTGGCGACATGTAGGACTTACAGCGCCATAACCACTCGGCCATCTAATGAATTATTAGTGACCTGCGTAGAAGGTTTGAAGGATGGAATTGAACCAACCTGACCATGCATTGCATGCGTATTGTTGAGAACGACGACTTTTTGTCTGTATATGTATCGAGCTGGCTGAAGGATTTTGGAGGTGGAGAAGCTTTGTGGGCCAAGCCATTCGCCGACGACAAAGCCGAGGGCGCTACATCTCTTCTCGGTCGTATTTTGATCCTTTCGATAATCTGTCCTTGCAGTATTGGTCTGATATTGCTGCCATATTGTGATGTTTGACCTCTTCAGAATGTTTTGTCGTCCTTCACTGACATCCGATTGCGACGTCATGCCAAGCCGTGATCAGAAGTGCGCGGGGCAAAGCACAGCTCTCAACCACGAAGAGAAGCAGCCTTGGTGCACAACTCGTAGCATGATACTGGACGCACATACTCGTAGTATGATTGTGCTCTTGGACTTGGGGGCCAAGGAACATGTTGAGTTCAGTCTCGAGGCTACGTGCCTGGATGAAGGTCTCCGCCGCATACGCTGTACGACAAGCCAATATCCGGTTGAGCCTGTACTGATCGTTGCCTGAAAGTAGAAATGTTTGGTGCCAGGATGGCCTACCAAGACATGATCCGGAACGATATACGGTGTCACAAAGGTAGCGACATCAAATGGTGTTGCCTACTTCGCATAGGTTGCCTATAAGGTGAAAGACCACCATAAGCCGCTCGAATCCTTCAGCTCTAGACCTCATAAAACCCAGCCTCAGGTGGACATTTCCAACGATCTGAAGACATCTCTCAACCACAACGTCGAATATGGCTGTATCAGATGAGTTCTGGGAAACTTGCTTGCGCATGCGCAAAGAGCTGGCCGAAATGGAGGCAAAGCTCGTCCCAGCGTTGGGTCCTATTTCAGACAAGATTGAAGAATCATACCACAGCGTCAAACTTCCAGATGGACACGAAGCGAAACTCAAGATATGGCGGCCGAGGAAACTCTCGTCGGAAGCACCACTCATCGTCCTCTTCCATGGCGGTGGATATTTCGCCGGCAGCCTGGAGATGTGCACACGTCCAGGTAGAGAGTACGCGGAAGACTTCGGCGCTGTAGTGGTATCCGCGGCATATCGACTCGGTCCTGAGCATGCATTTCCAGGACCAGTGCATGACGGGTTAGACATCATTGCCTGGCTTGATCAACATGCCGAAGCAGACCTCGGCGCCAATCTTGATCGCGGGTTCGTGGTCGGAGGATTTTCTGCAGGCGGCACTTTGACATGTGTGACCGCACAGCAGCTGAAGTCCAAGCTCAAGCACAAAATCACAGGCCATTTCATAGCTATTCCGTGGCTTTTCACAAAGGAGATTGTGCCGGAGAAGTATCAGCATCTCTGGAAGTCGAGACAGAAGGTAGACGGACAGTTTGTGTTCCAGCAACAATCCAATGAGACATTGGAGAAGCTTGAGCATGTGCTTGAGCGGCATGTCCATGATCCGATATTCTCACCTGTGAATCACAAAGATGGCCTATCCGGACAGCCGCGGACGTACATTCAGGTTGGTGGTAAGGATGCTCTTACCGATGAGGGTGTCATTTATGCAAAGCTCTTGGAAGATGCAGGTGTAGAAGTCAAGATCGATAGCCATGCTGATCTTGGGCACGAGTGCTTCTCGATCTTCTCGGGGAATGATGCTCCTCCGGAGCTGAAGACCAAGTCTATGGCTGGTATGGCGTGGTTGTTGGGCAAGGAGTCGCAAGCGTAGAGTGATTCATACAGAGAATCGATAGGCCAATATCGGGCTGCCGCTCACTGCGCTACAACATCGAGGTCCAGACGTGCTGTGTACAACTTCGAGATCGTGCTTTGGCGTTATCAAATGTGATCGGCATGTCTGGCCTCCAAGCGGAAGCAGCCAGCTTATCTGGCGTCTTCCAACGCACAAATTACTCTCCAAGACTCAAGACCAGCTACCCGTCGAGCCCTCAAACACTGCTCTTAAAGCTCGGCATGGGATGGGATGCTGGTGATGGCGACGGGTTCGGGCTGCAGAGATATGGATCGTTCACGCATTCTCAGAGGAATTTGAAGACTATCGTGAGCAGCACGCCCAAAAGTCTGCTGCTTGGTGATCATGATGCCGAAAGAAATGGAGTTGTTGAAAGCGAAGCTTGATCGCCGCAGCTCAAGGAAGCTCCGTTCGCTTTGTTTACATCTTGGCATCGTAGGGTTAGGCATTAGGGTTGCCTACCACAGCGACATTCACGATGTTACCGATCTGCTTGAATCGTGCTCGGATTGAAGTATGATGATACTCGATGTGATGTGATTGGATAATGTTCAAGATTTTTCACGCTCCAAAACTGAGTGTGCATCGTTGCCGAGAGCAACAACTCTTTTGAAGCTCAGATTTATGATTTGCAAGGAAACACTTCACTGCTTGTACATTCTTGTGGGCATTCCCTTCCCTCAGATACCAACAACGGACGCGACATCGATGAGCTACCTTCGAAGAGTGTTGATTATCTCGATTATGTCCACAAGAGTTGTGAGGAACTCGGGACAAAAAGGAGCCTCAGCGTTCTCGCCGCATCCACGGAAACACGACCTCCCAGTGCTTTGTTGTCACCGCCATTACACGCTTCACAACCCAGCGCAAAGCCCGTCAAGAGAACACTCAGCTGAGATCTCGGACAATATCGCTCAAAGACCATACTGTTGATCTTGCCACCGGACCCGCCATGGAGGGCGTCGAGCTTTTATGAAGCACAGAAGCGGCAGATATACGTGAAGATGCACCACGCATGACCGATATCCTGAATCTCGCTCGAAAACTTTCGGCTATCTCGCTCAGCACCCAGACGACTTCCAGCTTGTATCGCAGGTCCGACCATAAGGGTAGGAAGTACCATGAAGCACAAAAGCAAAGTGCGGAAAGTAGTGAGAAGCATTCGAAGTCCTGTCTCACATGGAGGGCTCAAGCACATCGCTCGACTATGGCGCTATTGGGATCGCATACCGCATTGCCCTTGTGGAGCGTAGAGTTACTACAGATTCCCGAATCAGAGCGCGAGAAGAGGCTAGCAGTCCTCAATACTGTTCTTCTCACTCAGACAAAGCTAGTGTCTCGCTCGAACGTCATAATCGAACTGACACCGACCAGAATTCCCGTGGCAACCATAGGATCAGTAATAATGTCAGAAGCGGAGGGCCAGCACAGGTAAGAAGCATCGAAGACTCCCTTTCATACTCGCGTCCAGCATGGGCTACGCTCGATTCTTATGCCAGTCGTATCTCATACCACATCTTCCGTCAGGAGCATACGGTCACTCCTGATGCCGGAGGCGGAGCGGTATACGACGTAAGGAAGGTGCAAAACCCTTGAGCTCACTCGCACACAGCCAAGGGAAAGAAGGCACCTAGCCAGCCGCAGACAGCTGGGTATTCTTGTCGCTGCCAGTGGCGCCTCCTCGTCCTGGATCTCTCATTGCGCAAATCCGCTTGCCATTCACTGCGCTTGACTCTTGGCTCTTGGCATCGACTTCACCCATGCTCCGTGTCCGCAGCTCTCTGTTTCAACATCTCCTTCCGCTCTCTCGCCTCTGGCGCACGATCTATCGAACGCGGGAGATCAGAATCATAAGTTTCAAAGCCTGCCGTGTGCTAGTCTTCTTCATCAAGTACTCGCTCGGTACCCACGGAGACTACAGCTCATACTACAACTCCTACCACGAGCATACAGTCACTCCGAATCCCAGAAGCAGAACGCAAAGTCAAGTAAGAAATGCCCAAAAACTCCACATTACACTCTCATATCGCTCGATCATCCCACTAGCCGCGGGACTCACCATATCTTCTGCTACGAGCATAGAGTCACTTCAAATACCAGAAGCGGAGGGTGAAAGAAAGTAGGGAATGTCCAGAATTCCTCAACTCAATCTGGTCTCGCGCCGTCATCTCAACAGTCGCAAGGCCTACTCAAACTCCTACTACGAGCGTACAGTCACCCCAAATGCCAAAAGCGGTGCACGAGAAGGTGTAAGATGGGTCCAACTTCTGTTTTCCCTCGTATCTCGCTCACCCAGCTCACTGATCGCAGGACCTACCACCTCTTCCACGACGAGCACAGACCTTTCATACAAGGCAGAAGGTAAGGACAAATCGAAGCAAAAGCGCACTCAAGACCCATATAATCACAGCTCCAGCTAAGGTGAAGCCGGGGACCTCGCTCTTACTCAGACCAAGCTCATCTCGTACTAGAATTCCTAATACGACCATGGAAGCCACGGATACCGCAGAAACGCACCGCGCACTAAAGCTCAAGTGAGTTCAAGTTCACACCTCCAAAGCTCCACCTTAGACAAAGATGGTTATCTCGCTCGACGGTCGAGCTGGCCGCATCTCGTAGCCAAACTCCCACTACGGCCATAAAATCCACATATACGACGGAAAGAAGTGACGAAAAGCAGCAAAAGTGCACCCAGAATCGCACATTCATAGCCTCATCCCAGGCAAAGATGAGTATCTCGCTCGACCGTTGAGCCGACCGCAAGTGGTATCCCAACTCCTACCACGACTATAGAACTCACACAGACCACGGAAGCAAACCACAAAACGAAGCAAAAGTGAACCCAAAACATTACGCATTCGTAGCCTCACCCGAGGCAAAGGTGGGTATCTCTCATAACTCATACTAAGCATAAATCATACTGGTCGTTCATGCATGCGCTCCGCTCCACTGCATTATGCGGAGTGCTTCGCCAACAATGCTCTTCTATCCCTATAAAACCTCTCCAAACAATCCCTCCTCTCCTCCTGACTCCACCCCTCCGCCACCAAAGCAAACTCCGAAACTTTTCCCTCATACCCATACATCTTGGCCATAGTACAGAATTGACGCATGCGGACGTCTTCCGGAGGACGGTATTTATACCGGATCTTGCCCAAACCGTCATCCAAGTCAATAGCGTCATCGTCATGGTCTTGTGGGTATGCAAATCCAGAGGCGGCGTCTTGGGAGTCTTGGGTAGCTTTGGCAAAAGCTCGTTCGTCGATGTAGTCGAGGTCATTGCCAGCTTTCTGCGCTCGGGAGGAGATCTTGGCTTCCCATTTTGACGTGCCGATGACTTCTGCATTCTCGTGGGTGTATTCCACACCAGCTGATGCCAGAATGGCTTTAACGGCGTCTTTCTTGGCGTTGTCTTGCTGTAATTTGCGCTTGCGGCTGGGTTCGTCGAGAATTTCTGCTGCGAGGTCACTGATTCCTGCTTCAGTCGCCTCTCTCTGCGCACGTCCCATTGCTTCGAATTCGTCTTCATCTCCTGCTGTTGATTCGAGCTCGAGGCCGGCGATCTCTACTCCTGCTCTGGCTTCGGCGATGTTGGTTTTGTTGACGATGTCTTGCAGCACGACATTTGTCTTCAGTGGGGCGAAAAGGTTCTTGAGGCCGAAAATCTCGCCTTTGTGCTGTGCCTGCCCTTGCACGCCTTTAAAGTAGCGTCGCTCGACCGATGCATTGTAGCCAATGTTGGCTTGTTGCTGCTTGTAGATCTGTCTGGCATATACAATCTCTTCGACTGTGCCGGCTGAGACAAGACGGAAAACCTCCACGTCTCTGGTCTGGCCGATTCGATATGCTCTGTCTTGTGCCTGTAAATCATATGCTGGATTCCAGTTCGGGTCCATGATGACGACCTTGTTGGCGCTCGTCACGTTGATCCCCATGCCTCCGGCTCTTGTAGAGATCAGGAAAACAAACTGGTTTGGGTCTGCATTGTAATCATCCACAGCTTCCTGTCGAGCCGCATAGTTCAAGCTTCCATCGAGATAGGACACATTGTAGGTAGTCGTGCTCTTGAAGAGTAGTTCGAGCATCGTGAGTAGCTTCACCGAGTGCGAGAAGACCAAGACTTTATCGCCATTGTCATACCAAAGCTTCAGCAACTTCTTCAATACCTTCCACTTGCCGCAAAATTCCGCATTTGCCTTGTGCGTAATATTATCGCGTGTCTGATACAAGTCTTTCCACAGATCTGGAAGGGCAATCTTCATTGCGTCAAGCTCTTTCTCGTGTTTCTCCGGGTCGGCAATGCCAGTCGGTAGCATGAGCGCGAGGTGGTTCGAAAGCTTCTGGATGGTGTGCAGCACCGGAAATACGAATAGATTCCAAGGCCCATATCCTTCGACGTATGCCATGCAGCACCAGCCTTGCTTCTTGCCAGAGCCGCAAAAGCATGGCTCTTGAGAATCGCGGATCGCGTGGACGAGTTCGTGGTCGACGAAGTTGTTGTACGCCTGAGCTTGCGTCTCGGTAAGGGGGCAAAACACGACTTGATCTGTCTTCTTTGGTAATTGATGTGCAATCAGTGCCTTGGTGCGGCGGAGGAAGAATCTCGGTAGCAGATTCTGCACAAGCTTCTTGGCCAGATCGCGGGCTCTCTTTAGCTGAGAGTTGGTCGCGTCATGGCTTTGTCCGAGCTTGAGCGGCACGCATATTCGGCGCTTCCATGAGGCGAGCGAGCTGACGCAGCCAGGATTAGTCCAATTGAGCAGTACCCACAGCTCTTCGTAGTTGTTCTGAATGGCGGTGCCAGTGAGGCCGATGCGGCAAAGCGCGTTGACGTTATTCATCGCTAGTGAACCTTCGGTTTTGTGGTTCTTAATGGAGTGGACCTCATCTGCGATTACGCAGTCCCATCTGATCTGGTTGATGTGGTCCTGGCTGTTTGTATAGGTCGTGTAGGTAGTCATCATGATCTCGAGACGGCCACTTGCTGCTGCGGCGATGGCTGAATCCTTCTCTGCGGCGCTTCCATGGTATGTGTAGACGTGCCACCATCCCCATCGGTCCAACTCGTTCTTCCAGTTCTCCATCAGGGTTCCAGGGCAGATGATGAGGACGCGCGGATACCAGAGGTCTTCGTACTTGTTGCGGAATACGCGCATCAGCTTAGCGTCTCTCTCGTCTGCTGTCTTGCCGAATGCCACTGTCAGGAAGGAGATGATCTGGATTGTCTTGCCTAGACCCATGTCGTCGCCGAGGATTCCGCCCTTCTGCGTGACGAACAGGCGGTGCAGCCACTCCGTGCCGTCGACCTGATAGGGTTTCAGGAATTTCGCTATAGGCGCTGGGATTCTGCCTATGCCGTCGAGCGTCGGTCGGTCTGCGTGAGCCTCTGGCGCAGTGAGGCCAGGCAATTGTGGCTTCTCCTTGAGGTCTGGTCGCCATTGCAGTTCTGGTTCGTCAGGAGGTAAAGGCGGCATTTTCAGCGCACCCTCACCCCCAGAGGCTTCCTCCTCTCTCTGCTCCGCTCTCCGCTGTTGTAGGTACTGTGGCAGCGTACTCTCGAGCATGTCATTGTCGTCGTCGCTTTCCACAAAGTCGTCATCGTGGCGGCGTCCCGCCCTCTTGCGCGTCTTCCTACTGCGGCGTCCCACAATGGAGGTCGACTTCGCCGTCGCGCGCCGCGAAGTCATGGTGGTGGTGGAGTGGGAGGGGAAGGCCTCTGGTGGCGCATGTTAGTGAGGTGTAGCAAGAAGAAAGAGAGCAAGCAAACGCGAGGGAAACGCAGAAGACGTGATGCGGGGAGCAAGCTTTCTCGGAAGCACGTGCCGAGATCGCGCTTTCACGTGGCAAAGCTTGGCAAGGAAGGGGCTTTTCACTTTCACGCAGTCGAGCAAGCAGCATCTCCAGGTAGCGTCGTGCATCCAGCAATCCATTTCTAGGCCAGTGGCAGTCCGTTAGAAGTCGCCTGTCTGGAACTCGAATGATCTGGGCAAAAAGCCAAACCACACCGTCCAGGAAAAGTACACCATCGGACCTGGATTCGTGCTCATGGAGTTGGAACATTCAGCAGAAGTCAGAGTACACGTTAAACGGTCAGTGGTGGTATCGTCTGTAAGGCGGCAGGCGGTGTCCTTGCGGTAGCAGACTAGACCGGGCAATGCTTCTCGAGCGTATCCATTTCCTGCTCTTTCTCAACGCTTGCATGTATGATGTATGCCGCAATATCTCATGCAGACCATCAAAACTTGGCAAACTTGGTTAGATCGAGGGACGACCTACCGAGATTGGGGGATCTCTGTGGCACGAACGACACACGCTTAAAACAGCAGCGCCTCCAGCATTCGTGTTTGTCTGAGCTGCGACGTTCTCTGACAGTATGCTGGCCTTCCGCAAGGCACCAGGAAGGAGCGGTGTAAACGTGAAGGTCATCCTTGATGGTAAAAAAATGGAGGCTCGGCGCTTGATTGTGGCTGTTCATGAAGAGTCGTTCCAGGTCGTTCCCGAGTTCGGCCTTGCGATGGGAACTGGATGTTTGAAGGCTTGCCAACGGAAGAGCGTTTTTAAGTGCGTGACCAGAGTCTGCCAATGCTGCGGGAAGTTCGGATGGACCTAGTGCAGCTGCCTTGGCGGACTCGGTAGACTCGACTTCGTGGCCATTTCGCAGACATGAATTGTCACTTCTCGGCTGCAACTGTGGTGGATAGGTGCGAGGGACCTCAAGGATTTCTGCGTGCGGCGTCTTCTTCCCCGTAACTCCACGATCCAAAGTAGCGCCGTTGACGCTGTGCTTTATTCGGAGCGATCGCTTGCCTGCGCGAGAAAGTCGCTGTGTGCGGTGCATCCACGTACCAGCTGATTCAAGCCCTTCTCGGATCTCAATCGTGCAGCACTGTCCAGAAGAGAGTCCAGCACTCTGGAGCTGGAGGCGGTCTTGGAAAACTGTTAGCGTCTGTGAGAGATGGACGACTGCTCAATGCGACGTGAGGACAGATGCTTCCCGGATTTTGATGTCGTTCCCATGTCGAGACGAGAAAGAGTGGCCTCAGAGACAGGTTATGGCCGGAGCGGAGGATAAGAATAGGCACTGCCAGTACCTGGGACCCTCTCATCTCTTGCAGGACACGCAAGAGCGAAGGGCGTATCGTAATTTAATCGCGCGCTAGGATGAATCCCTTGCAGACGACTTGGTCTTGGGCGGTGGTTAGGGAGAGGGAGGTCATGATTACAATACGATTCCAACCGCGTTCGCAGCTCCGATGCCGGCAGCCCCTCCAATGTTGTTTCTTACCGGAGGTACTGGAATCGGCCTGGGTGGAGTATAATAACACCCATGCGTATCAGAAATGTCGGATTCACCACGCAAAGCCTGAATAGGTCCCTCCGACGCTGCTGGCTCTGCGGATTCGCGAGGAGAGAAGTCGTTGCTCTTGATGAGACTCCGTCGCTGAGATTGCTGCTTGAATGTGTGGTCAAGGACATGCTTACCAACGAAGCGGTAAGTCCCTCGCTCCTGAAGGCTCAATCGTGCGGCATACGCGAGAAAAGAGGCCACGGGCTCTGATCGAAACCCACCACTGAGGGCGCTGCTTGACTATGTGGACAATGTGCGGCTCATCGATGAAGTGTCATGTCCCTTGTTCCAGCACGCTCGACCGCGCAGCATAACCGACAAGAGAAGCCGTGACCACTGAACAGGATATGGCATTGGAAGCGCTCCTTGAATGGGTTGACCACGTGCGGCTCACCGAGTAAGTACCACGCCCAATGCTTCCAGATGCTCGGCCGTGTGGCATATCCGAGGAGAAAAGTCGTGGCCGCGTCGGGAATGGCGCTCGGATGCGTAAATCGTGTGCGGCGCACTTATTAAGGGCAACGGCACTGCTCCGAAATCATCGACCATGCAGCATATCCGAGGAGGGAAGACGTGGCCTTGAAGAGGCTTTTGCACCTGAAACGCCGATTGCAAGTGTTCCCCTTGTGGCTCACCGCGGAAAGACCAAGCACATTGCTTCGAAACGATCGACCATGCGGCATACCCAAGGAGAGAAGCCATGACCTTGAGGAGAAGACAGCACTGGAGGCACCCTTCAGATGTTTATCTCATGTGATGCAACGCGGACAGGCCAAGTTCAATGCTTCCAGATCCTTGACTTTGCCTAACATGCGAGAAGAGAGGCCGGAAGCTCGGAAACGCGCTTGAAACTGGAGACCTTGAATGGTTTCGACCGTTTCGTGAGTGACTGCTATCTCTCGGGTCTCCAACCAGGCTGGATCTGTACTTCCACTCCTCCCAGCGGCCATGCTGTCCAGTGTAGAAAAGATAGACCAGTTCCTTGGAAGGCTATGGTCGGCGCAGATACTGCTTGCTGGACGGATCATTGTGATGCAACAAATGACCACCTGACAATGAGACGGGCTGATATTTGGCTTCTGCTCTTCTCATGGTCCATGCCGTCCAACGTAGGAAAAGTAGACCAGGTCCGTGGAATGGTATAATCCGCGGAGATACTGCTTGCCCGACTGACGATTGTGATACTACAGGTGAGTGCATGACCATGAACGGGGCTCTAACATACCACAAGCCGGTTCGCCACTCAAGCTCACCGAGAGGCGAGAGCCCTCCGGGAGCCTGGCGGCAGCTCCAGCAGAACGTCTCCGGCCGGAGGTCTGGTGCTTTGTACCAGACCGGCACGGAGGCGACATGGTTGCGGGCCCTATTCACTCACCAGTCAGTAATCTGTCTTCGCTCTTCAAAGCCCGAAATTGCACATACCAGCGGGCTTCCGGCGAGGGGCACTGCAACCACCCCCAAAGCCGAGAGGCGTGGTCGTTGCCGCCCATCCGCCAGTAGCATGGGCGCGAGGCGCGCGCCAAGAACTCGGTCTTGACGACCGAGCGGCAGTTTCCATTGCCGCAAAGAGTTCGGTACTCGCGAATATGGCACATCTGAGATATACATGGATCAGCATTGAGTCGCACAGCCTCGAACAAGCAACGGAATCGACACAACAAATAAACATCCTGTGAAGCCAGCGCATCATCTCACTGCAAACATTGTCGCAGGACCTCCGAACCAGGATCGAGTACCGATTACTCCGGAACAGAAACGAAGACCTTGGCCACTGGTAATCGATGGAGCCGAGGGATTTGCGACATGCTGATGATCGGGTTGGTCTTCAAGTTTGATTCTGAAATACTGTCTGAATCGTTCTGCCCTCCTTTCTTCAGGCTCCAGGAGAGCGGCGGAGATGGATATCGGCCGCACGGCAGGCGTTCGAATGACGAAGGTGCAAGTATTTGCTGGCATTTGGTGATCGATCGGCAATGTTCACTACCTGGCGCTTTCACCAATGACAACGACAGTCCTTGACTTGAAGTCTCCTGAACGAGGAACGGGGGCCGGGCAGAAAATTGTGATCGATTGAAGTATCGCTCTGTCTGATCCCATGCTGGAGTTCCGGTCTGACGCTTCGCTGGCGTTGCTCCTCCTCTTTCTTTGAAGTGCTTGGTTCATTGCATGTGAGATGTACTTACGTTCTTGCTGCTGCTGTTGTTGTTGTGGTGGTGCTGCTCAAGTTTGATCAGCATTGCTTCTAAAACCGCGCGATAGACACAAGCAATGAGCGAAGACCCTCAAGGCATCCAGACTGCGACCGGGTTGGAAGACTCCATTTGAGCCTTTGGAGGTGGCACCAATGGTTGCCACCCTCGACCTGATGCGTGCGTGGGTGATGGCTCCTCGTTCAAGGTATGGTGAGGGGATGTGATGGGGCAGAATGACTTACTGTGTCGTTGTGTCTGCTTATTTGACGCAAGAAGGTCAGTATTCAATCTCACAGTAGTCGTGCTGGTGGATATTTACATATGTGCCTGGTCGTCGCTCAAGAAAGAAGAAATCGAAAAGAAGCGCGGAATATACAAAGCTCGCCGCAGCGCAACGGCGGTTGCCAAGCCGCAGCATGCAGGCAATAACATCAATTCTCACGTCCAACAGTCGAGAGAAGGCAGCATACTACCGCAAGACAATCGATCAACATCGCGTCCATTATACAAGCCTTTCGCAGCACCGCACAGTGCAACCAGTGTCTCAGCCTCTCCCGCATCATCAAGAGCGACCTCAGCAGCAGAACGACCTACTCGCCACCATCATCCTCTCACAAACCAAATTATCGACAATGTGCTCAAAGCTCCAAGTCATTTATCGCTGCGGCCATCCAAAAGCGCCTGCAATTCTGCCACCGATCTGCAGTCCTCCCTGCCAGACGCCATCATATCTGTCTTGGCACGTCAAGGCTGTATGCCCCGACTGCATCGCATACGATGCAAAGATGAAGCCATCGTCTAAGCCAAAAGAAGCGAAATGAAGCTCTCGACGATCAATAATGATCTGACAGCTTCTGCATAGCTCTCCGGCAGCATGGAAGGCGTTCCGGAACGGAAGCGCTTGGGCCCGCAATTGGAAGCGTTTTTTTGGCTTTGCTTCTTTCGAAACCTCGTCGCACCGCAGCTCACAGGAGCTTGTGTATATGCTAGCAAGCAATGAAAAGATGAGTTGATGGAAGTGAGAATGAACGAATATCGCATCCAAGTCACGTCTTGCCCTTCCTTTCTTCCGCACGAATAGCTATTGTCCGCACTTCAGTAGCATTCTGCTTCGCTAACAGGATGGCAGGATCTTGGAAGCACAAGAAGCGCTTAAGGCCGAATCGAGACAGTTCGCAGGATATGTCAGCGCAGTGCAGCTCGTAGGAGACATGTATGGATGATCGCTGGAAGTATCAAGATGAGACGATGAAAGCGAGAATCAACAAGATCCGCATCGAAGTCACCATTTCGCCTCCAATCCTTCCGTAAGAATGGTCGTAAGTGCGCTCATCATTTCGGACTCGCCGCAACAATCAAAGAGTCCAACAGCGGAAGCACAAGTGGTCAAAAGAGCTGAATGAGTATGGCTTGCAGGATCAGCCTGTACAGCGCAGCTCTCCAGAGTTTGTGCACATGCTATTGAAATATGTCGAGCGGAAGCAACGACAGTGGAGAGAGCAAAGTATTGATACGAACTCACGTTGATGTCTGGCATTACTTCCACGACGATTGTCGAAGTCCGCATACCTCTGGAAATCTAGCTTGCTGATCGGATAAGTGGATGTCGGAAGCACAAGAAGTGGAAAGAACTGGATTACGGCGACTCACAGGGTACGTCAGCACCGCGCTGCTCGCAGGAGATCGTGTATATGCTGTCACAGTGTGTCAGAAGGAAGCGACCAGCGTGAGAAGTGGTGAAATCGTAGGGCGCTCATCGTCATGCCTACTACTACTTCTGTGAGAATGATCTTGGTGCGGTCCTTGGTGGAGACTACTTGATTGATCTCCAAATCTAATCTTGGAAGCAGAAGAGGTAAGGCGAGCTGGAAGGATAGGGTCCACAACATCTGATTTCATAGGAACGGCAATGGCGAACTCCTCGATGAAGACTTGCTTTGTACTCTGCGAACAGGAATTCAGAAGCATAAGAGGTGAGAAGAGCTGGATTGAGACGATTCTCATTGTCATCTTCCGCCGCGAGGCTCATTCTACAGTCCGCAGTGACAGTCTTCGGCATCAATTTGAAAAGTGGCTCGCGCAAGTTCAAGAGGTGAGATGACCCAGGTAGAGACAGCCTTCGATCTTGGAAATGACCAAGGTGCGCCACTGAGCGAAGATGTACTTCGACAAACCACAGTCAAGATATTGGATACACAGAAAGTCGACAGAGCTGGATCGGTATGGCTCGTGAGATAGGCTTCTGGCTAAACTGGAACGCTGCGCTATTCGAATCAAGCTGAGCCATTATGATGCAGATCTCAAGGCTCGAGTAAGAGATCGCAAATTCTCGAACATCATAGCATGGTCGAATGCGCTCCGCTCAAGGCAAGCCAGTCGGGCGACCTCAGAGCTTTCTGAATATCTCTGAGAAATCGTCCCGCGAGAGAAAAGGTCGCTGGGCGTGGCACAATCATGCTTGAAGTGTCTCTCATTCGAAAGACCATGTTGTGCTGTTGGGATTCGACTCAGCTCGACCAACACCGATCACACATTCAGAGCTCAGTCGTTCGAAACTCCAAATCAATATTTTGAATTCCCTTCAGATGTCTTCAAGGGCCCGTTAAGTCGCTCAATTATCGTCGTGTTTATCGTGCCTAATAATAGTCCAACTCTTTACTCAACTAAGGGCATTGTCTCTACTATTTATCGTCGCTTATAGGTACGCAATTACCACGATAATTAGTATTGTTATATCGCTTAGTTATCGTAGATCTCGTACCTATTAAGAGGCCTATTTTAGCATAGATTAACTAGCGGACTTCGCGTCTTATAAACGCGTAGATTAAGACCTTTATATAGTA
>JAASFE010002685.1:66287-126299 GCA_013365205.1 Pseudocercospora cruenta
TACACGGTTATCGTATACTTCTAGAAAACTGGCCTACGAAAACTGGACGACTTAACGGGCCCCAACTTTCGCATGGACTTCTCACTGCCAGCGCGTGATGTTGCTCGATGCCAAGTCCCACTGAATTGAGTTGCTTGGCGGGATCCACCTCTGGCGCTACTGCGAATGCGTGGCGGTGTCTCCATCGATCCTGCACACGCGATCCTTCGCAGCGCACTCCTTCCATCAGGCACCAGCCAGGCAAGGGATGCAAAAGTCCATCACCATGAGGATTTGTGGCTTCTCGACTTCATCTCTGTGTGCGGTGCGATAAGGATATGGCGCAGGTCGTGCTCGGCGGGACGCCTGACTACGGCGATATCATCGAACCTGGCAATGGAAGCCGCATTTGCTTCGGCAGACCTTGGATACAGGAAGAAGCGCGGTTCCGAGAATGTTTTCTGCCGGTCGTGGCTGCGATTCCGGCCATATTCGCAGCACTCGTGGTTCTAGGCCAATTCATTCGCTTCACAGCTCCGCGATCTTGGCAGCCTCGCTGGACGAGGCCATTTGTTCAGGAAGTCATTGAGCCAGTTCTCGACTTAGACCTTATTCCACGAAGAAGGTGGACCTTGCAGACGATTGGACTTGCGCTTACTTGCAGTCTTGGATTCTTGCTACATCTTCTGCCGATCTTGCTTTCTAGCAAACCACTTCTCTGGACTTTACCAGCTTTGGCAGCATGGCTAGTGGCAGCTCTCGAGGTGTATTTGTTCTTGCCAAGAACTATACCCTACTCAATTTTCACGATCATCGTACTCCAGTCACTATCCGAGGCCATCTTACTGGAATGGGCAGTGCGAGAACACTCTTCGCACCTACCTTTCTGGATCGCGACGACAGTTCTCGGAGTGTTGACAATACTTCTTGTTCTGACTATGCCATTTCGCGACCCACTCCTGCCTTCGAAAGATATCAGCATGCTAGGCACGACTCCTAGCTCGGCTCTACGCAGTCCAGAGGAGAATCTGAGCGTATTCCAGTTCATGACTGTCAGGTGGCTGATACCGATGCTGGATGTTGGCAGCAAGCGGCAGATGGAGGAGGAGGATGTCTGGTCTCTTCCGTACGAATTCCAACATCGACGGCTTCACGAGAACTTCCGCAAATTGCGAGGCACGGTCATCCAGCGCTTGATCAAGGCAAACGCTATTGATCTGATCATTATCACGACAATTGGTATCATTGACCAATTCGTGGACTACGGGGCACCGGTGTTTCTGCAGCTCATATTGAGCTCAATGGAAGATCCTGAACGGCCGAAGCGTGTAGCACTGACGTATGCTGCGTTTTCGCTGACGAACAGGCTTATTTCCGCCCAGCTGGATACCATGCAGATCTGGTTTGGCAGAAGATGTTACGAGCGCTGCCGAGGAGAGATGATCACGATGTTATACGAAAAGACACTGGGCAGGAAGATCGCATTCAAGGCGCCAGAGAAAAAAGAAGCGCAGCCAGAAGAAAGTGTGCCAATTGGCGCAGCGAATGGACAGTCCAGTCAATCTGGGAAGACGTGGTTCCAGAAGTTTTTCAAAACGAGCAAAGCGGCGCCTCCTGCCAAGGAACCTGCTTCGATGGGAAGAATCCTCAATTTGATGCGAAATGATGTTTATGAAGTCGCACAGCGGTTTTGGGAATTCGACTCCATCATTCGGAAGCCCATAGCGATCGTCTTGTCCATCAGTCTTGTGGTCAACTATCTTGGCTGGCCCTCTATGATGGCCGTCGGTCTTGTTTTCCTGGCTCAGATCATGAATGCTATTCTGGCTCGTATACTTGTGCATTATGAGAAGAAGCGACGCTTTGCCACAGATTCGAAACTGCAGATTGTGTCACAATTCGTGGAAGCGATACGACACTTGAGGTGGTATGGCTGGCAGGAGACCTGGCTGAACCAAGCTTTGACAGCCCGGCAGCGGGAATTGTTGCTTCGGGTCATCTCGAATTGCTGGAACTTGGTCATTGGCTTCGTTAATACCCTGTCGTACGATCTTGTTCCCGTAGTAGCATTCTTCAGCTACACTGTCATCGCGAAGAAAGAGCTTACTGTTGATATAGCGTTTCCTGCGCTACAACTGTTCGCAATGATGACCAGTCAGCTGCGCGAGCTTCCTGGCCTCATAGTCGCTCTAATCAATGCCTGGGTAGCTGTACAGCGTATCGAAGACTTCATGGCCGAACCAGAGCTACAGGAAATGGCCACAGAAGCTCTGATAGGCGACAAGCTTGCCGTTGACAAGGCGTCTTTTGCTTGGCCTGGCGCTTCCGAGCCTGCTCTGAAGAAGGTCAATATCTCCTTTCCAGAGGGCTTGACTGTCGTCTTTGGCGAAGTAGCATCGGGAAAGACTGCTCTGCTGCAAGCACTTCTCGGCGAGCTTGATATGCTTGATGGGCAGCTCATTCGACCTCCCGAGCCGATCGGGTACTGTGCTCAGACTCCATGGCTTCAAAGCATGAGCATTCGGGAGAACATACTGTTCTCTGCTCCATACGAGGACGAGAGGTATCGGGCTGTCCTTGATGCATGTGCTCTCACACCAGACCTGGCAGAGTTCAAAGCTGGCGACCTGTCCTTAATTGGCGAGAATGGGATTGGGCTCTCTGGTGGACAGCGGGCCCGAGTCGCTCTGGCTCGAGCTGTCTACAGCCGAACTAAGATTCTCCTTCTTGATGATCCACTCGCAGCGCTGGATCAGCAGACAGCGGAGTCAATTGTCCAGAAATGTTTCACTGGACCGCTTCTAAAAGGCCGAACCACTGTTCTAGTCACACATCGGACTGACCTCGTCTTAGGCGTCGCCGACCAACTTATCGAACTCACGGACGGCCAGGCAGCGGTCATTGATCACGATGCCGCGGAAGCTACCAGGACTCCCGTGGCAGAAGAGACCACAGAAGCTCAAGACGAAGACCAAAAGAAGAAGCAAAAGGCCGCTGCAGTACCCGAGAAGTTCATTGAAGACGAGCATCGTGCATACGGCGGAGTCAAAGCTTCGGTCTACTGGGAGTACATCAAAGCTGGAGACCTCCGTTTCTGGGCACTCACGGTCCTCGCGCTCATCAGCTATCGCGGCTTCGCTCTTGCTGAAGCGTGGTTTATCAAGTCCTGGGGAGAAGCGTACCAAACGAAAGCGAAAGCCGATGTCTTCATCTACAGAGACGATGTTGGGTACCATACTTCGGGTCTGTTCGATAGCCTGCCACCACCTGAGCTAAATATCAAGCCTTGGTTGATCACATTCCTCTTCTTGGCGATTGGACAATCACTCTCATACGTCGCCTCCCAAGGCATGCTTCTGGTCATCGTCTACACTGCAGCAAAGAACATGTTCCGCGACATCATGGAGAAAGTAGCGTATGCGACATTCCGCTTCTACGACACTACACCTGTAGGACGATTGATGAATCGCATGACTTCGGACATCGGCGTCATTGACGGCGGCATCAGCCAACAATTCTCGAGCATCTCCTGGCTAATGATCAGTTGGCTGTCAGCGGTGGTGGTGATTGCATCGATAACACCGGCATTTTTGGTCTTCACTATCATACTTGCGATACTGTTTGTTCTGATCTTCAGACGCTTCATTCCCACATCGCAGAATCTACGACGCCTGGAAATGGTATCTCTTACTCCTCTCATGTCGAATTTTGGAGAATTGCTGAACGGCCTGGCCACCGTCCGAGCTTTCTCCGCCCAGTCTCGCTTCCAGGATCGAGTCATCCAGGTAGTGGACACCTTTCAAAAGATGGACCACTTCTACTGGAGCACCCAGGCCTGGCTGATGTACAGATACGACGTCTTGGCATCCTTGGCGACCTTTCTGCTCTTTGTTCTTGCACTGGCAACGAATCTCTCGCCGGGCTTGACTGCATTCGCTCTGCTCTCTGCGACCAAGTTCGTCATCACCACACACGGCCTTTGCAGGCAGTATGGTCAGCTTCAGATGGAGTTCGTCTCCGTCGAGCGCGTAGTGGAGCTCCTACATCTGGAGCAGGAGCCGAAGGGAGATGTCAGTCCTCCTGCTTGGTGGCCTTCCTTCAACGGCGACGTGGTTTTCAAGGATGTGATTATCAAGTATGCTCCTCACCTCGACCCTGCTCTCGCAGGCATTTCTTTCACGATCAAAGGGGGCTCGAAGACTGCTATTATTGGTCGGACTGGGTCTGGTAAGAGCACGCTTGCGCTCTCCCTCCTGGCTACTATCATCCCAGAGATTGGAGATATCACTATCGACGAGATCAACCTAGCCGAGGTCGACAAGCAGCTCTTGCGAACCAGGGTTACATTCTTGGCCCAAGATCCTGTCCTGTTCCCTGGCACGATGCGCATGAATCTGGATCCTGTAAACCTGCACAGCGACGAAGAATGCGAGACAGTGCTCAATAGAGTATGTGAAAGACAGAACTGGAACCTTGACACAAACATCGAAGCAGGAGGCAAGAATCTGAGCCAAGGACAGCGCCAACTTGTCGGACTCGCACGCGCAGTCTTGAGGAGAAGTGCGATCATTATTCTAGACGAGGCAACAGCGTCAATCGATCGCGATACTGCCATGCAGATCCAGCAAGTCATGCACGAAGAGATGAAAGACAGCACTGTCATCACCATTGCCCATCGCCTTGAGGCTGTCAGGAACGCCGATTACTGCATTGTCCTCGGTAAAGGCAAGATCATTGAACAAGGTCCAGCGGCAGAGATGCTACGAGAACACAAGAGCGACATGGTTGAAAATGTTGATGAAGATGACGAATAGATGGTATGTAAACAAGATAGAACTGATACTCGACTCAAGCAGTACGACTAGAAGGTCACGTGCATGAAGCGGACCCCATCGGCGGGCGACCAGAGCTAGTTGCATGCTAACCAGATCCTTGCAGCAGCAGGATCGTCATCGTGCATCACGCAGGCTCGGGATCTGGAATGCTTGCGTGATGGTTCAGTGTCTTCGTAAGTAAAGCTTGACCTGAGCAACAGCCAACCTCAGCTTGACAAAGACGACGCTGAGGCGCCTCCAAATTGCTTTGCTACCTTGCGAGATCTCCAGATGATAAGAGCGACAATCCCTTCCAGAGGTCTTTGCACGGCTTTGAGATCTTACGCAACTTCGAGCAGAATGGCGAAGAACAAGTTCGATCATCTTCCGCTATCAACGACGGGACCGCAAGAGGTTGCTCTGAAGGTAAGCTTTCTTCGTGCGATATTCAGTTCAACCAAAAAGCGTGGCAATAGTACTGGTCGGGGCGGCGTGGGTAAACATATCGCAGGGAACAGCACTGCTGAACACGCCATATCTGAACAAAGGTACTGCATTTACGGAAGCTGAGCGAACTCAATTTGACCTACATGGCCTGCTTCCAGTCAGAGTCAATACTTTGGAAGAACAAGTGAAGCGAGCGTACGACCAGTACAATACCCATAAGACTGCTCTAGGAAAGAACACCTTCATGACGAGCATGAAGGAGCAAAATGAGGTTCTTTACTATCGCTTGATTTTAGATCACCTGAAGGAAATGTTTCCGATCATTTACACGCCTACCGAAGGTGATGCTATTGCCGATTATAGTCGCCTATTCCGACGTCCTGAAGGCTGCTTTCTGAACATCGAAGACCCCGATGCTATCGAGAAGGCACTCGATAGATACGGCTCACCCGAAGATATCGATATCATCGCTTGCAGCGACGGCGAGCAGATCCTTGGCATAGGTGACCAGGGCGTGGGTGGCATACTCATTAGTATCGCCAAGCTGGTCATCTACACTCTTTGCGCGGGCATTCATCCCAACCGTGTGCTGCCGGTCATCTTGGATGTAGGTACCGACAACCATGAGTTGCAGAATGATGAGCTGTATCTTGGTCTCAAGAGACCACGAGCGAGAGGAGAAAAGTATGACGAGTTCATCGATCGCTTCCTTCAAGCCGCAAGAAAGCGATACCCGAAAGCACATATTCACTTCGAAGACTTTGGCCTACCTAACGCCAGACGTATTCTCGACAAATATACTTCGAAGATTGCATGCTTCAACGATGATGTGCAAGGAACAGGATGTGTGACGATGGCAGCCATCTACGCCGCAGCTCACGTTGCCGACCTCAAAATTGCTGATCTCCGAGTAGTGATGTTTGGATCCGGATCAGCAGGTACAGGAATCGCCGACCAAATCCGAGATGCAATCGCAGTGGAAAGTGGAAAGTCGAAGGATGAAGCGACGAAGCAGATCTACTGCATCGACAAGTCAGGCCTGCTTCTCCAATCACAGAAAGACGACCTCACACCGGCCCAGCATCCATATGCCAAGCCAGACCAAGAGTGGGAGGGTGGTCAACATTCTCTACTAGACGTCGTTCGAAAAGTCAAACCTCACGTCCTAATCGGCACCTCCACAAAACCCAAAGCCTTTACGCAAGAGGTCGTCCAAGAAATGTCCAAACACGTCGACCGACCCATCGTCTTCCCACTCTCAAACCCAACCCGTCTCCACGAAGCCGACCCTAAAGACCTCCATGAATGGACAAACGGCAACGTCCTCACCGCTACCGGCTCACCTTTCCCACCCATCGATCTAGGAAATGGCAAAAAGCGAGAAATCGCAGAATGCAACAACTCCACAACATTTCCCGGCATTGGCCTCGGAGTCGTACTGAGTAGATCCAAACTTTTGACTACAGAGATGTTGGTGCAAGCGATCAAAGCTTTGGCATCGCAGGCTCCGGCGCTGAAAGATCCTGATGCGGGTTTACTTCCGGATGTGCAGGATGTGAGGGAGATTAGTGTTAAGATTGCTGCGGCTGTGATAAGGCAGGCCGTGAAGGAAGGGTTGAATCAGGAGAAAGAGATACCTGAGGATGATGGGGAATTGGAGGAGTGGATAAGAGCGCAGATGTGGGAGGCGAGGTATAGGGAGATGAAGCAGGTTGAGGTGGAGAATGCGAGTCGGGCTGCGAAGGGTGAGGCGGGGAGTAAAGGGATTGAGAGGACTGTGAGTAGATCTGGGGCTGAGACATAGGCTGGTTCAGCTTGCATGACTATCAAGACACTTGCTTCGTGGTCGATATCATGACTCTGGGGTTGCTAGGTATGGGATGTGCTATTCGTCTGCAGAGGGAGTTTTGGAGCGACGAACGAGGTAGACCGAACAATGACGAGGTGGGAGGGTTGGAAACTTGTCTTCTGGATAAGACATCTGCGAATTGACGACTTTGCAGTAGCTATTATGACTCTCCTTTCCATTTCCAAACTAGCCCCTCGCTTTAGCCTCGTCGTTCTACGACACAGAAGCTGCGCTAGGCACCTCAGACTGTGACAAGTCCGAAAGTCGTCTATGCTGCCTTCCACTCATAATGATGCTTACCAATATTCGGCAGACCCTCCTTATCCTGTCCCTTCACATCAAACATATGTCTCCCAAAATAGTCCAACTCAGCCTCCTGGAAAGAAGTCGGAAGGTCAGTACTGGTCATATACTTCATGTAATCCAGCGTCGACGACAAAGAAGGGATGACATGATCTGCCTCAGTAGCCTTCAGAATGACATTCTTCAATGGCTTGAAAGTCTTCTTGAGATCGTTCGCCACCGCAGGGACGTAAAGCGGATTCTTGTCGGTCATCGATTGGTAGTTCTTGTAATGCGGCATAAGAAGTTTCGAGGAGATGTAATCTGCTTGAATGATGCAGCCAGCGCGCCAGATTTGTAAGAGCTGGTAGTAGTCGACATTGAAGTGTTTTTCTTTGTCGGCTGCGTCGATTATGTTCATGCCTTGGATGTATGCGGCGAGACATGCTGAGTAGGTGGCTAAGCGAAGATCTTCAAGGAATGCCTTCTTGTCCTGTACGTTGAGCTTTTGGGGAGGGTAGTCGCCGCCGAAGTTCTTCTGGATGATGCGACGTTGGTGGAGGTCGGCGGATGCGAGGCGGAGGTAGTGAGCAGCAGTCAGTGTGGGTCCAGGGATGTGCTGGTCAATGGCCTCCGTGTTGGACCAGATACCAGTTCCTTCTTCGCCGCAGACATCCTGGACGACCTTGTCTTCAACCGTATCGAGAACTCGCACGCCATCTTTGTTTATGGTCTTGCCGATTTCAGCACCAATGCGGATAAGGAACGTGCCTGCAAGATGATGTTAGATGTGACGACGATTTGCTGCATGCTTGCCGGCGAAGAGGAGATGGCAGAGCAGACTTACCCTGAAGTTCGCCCTTTGCATTCCAGCTATTGAAGACATCGCCAACCTCATCCTCACTCATCCCCAAGCCTTTCTTCATAATAGCCCAAGCTTCGCAGATAGCAGACATCATGCCATGTTCGATGCCATTGTGAATCATCTTGCAATAATGGCCCGCGCCTCCAGTTCCGATGCGGCCGACACATGGAGAGCCATCAGGCGCCTTTGCAGCGGCCTTGCGGAGAAGCGGCAGAACGATGTCGAAGGTCTGGCTATCAGTTCCAGGACACATTGATGGGCCTCGACGTCTTGCAGAAATCAGCAATAAAGTCTGTATACTTTGGAGCATGAGAATTTCACCTACGCTGCCTGATACCCTCCGCTGACACCCATGCCGACATATCGAATACCTTTGGTCGTTGCTTTGCCGATACGTCGCTCAGTGTTCTCCCAGTGCTCATTGGCGCAGTCGATGATGATATCATCCTTTTTCAAGAAGGGCATGAGGCCATCGAGTACAGTGTCTCCGACATGACCATGTGGCAAAGACCAGAAAAAGACTTTTGGGCTGCTGCCAAAGGCCTGGTGAAAGTGAATCAGCTACCGAATTTTCCATATATTCGAGAAAATGCAAATGCTGCTGAGAAGTGTTTCGCGGTTCAACCACTCCAAAGCCATCACATACCTTGCATAGGGACTCATTGTCTTGATACTTGCTGAGCTTCTCACCAACATTGTCCTTCTTCGCCTGATCAAGCACTTTATTCATCGCCTCATTTGATGGGTCTCGGAGGAACACATCGCAACCATTCTCTGCGAATAGTAATGCCATGCCGCCGCCCATCGCACCGCACCCGATCATGGCGATCTTGTTGATGTCTGAATTTGACGCCATTTTGTGTATCTCAGTGGCAAACCGTCCTCGTTGTTCGCTCAATCCGACACTCGATAGTCAGTCAGCAGCTGTGAAGAAAAGTGCTTGAAACTGTTAAGTAGCTCGATGCAGTTTGCCAAGTGGAGTGACAGATTGGGTGTTTGGTCAAGCTTCGCAAGCTACTCTGAATGGTCATGGTGACATCAAGTCCGCGGCGTTCCCGAATGCACGCTGCTTGAACGTCGTCACGTGTCGGTCGTCCAGCGCTGTCAGTCAATAAAGAAGTTCATGATTACCACGTCTCTCAATGTTTGCCCGCATTCAGATATCAGGCAGAGGTAGAGCTGATGAAGCGCTCGTTGAGGGGCTTTGTGAGCTCGTTCACTTCTGCACCGGCCCACGGACCTCTCATCCTGCGCCAGATCGATCGTGGTAGGCGAAGCCATCGGGCGAGGGGGATTGAGTCGAAATACTGTCAGCCGCAGGCAAGCCCTTGTGTCATGCTTGATATTTTATGTGACAGCAAAGAAAGCCAGGAAGGAACTTGGACTTCAGCATGCCTACCGTCAGCAAGCCCGCATCTTGCTCAAGCTGCTCTGGATGGCGACCGTAGCGAGGAGTCCGCGACTCAGTCGTACTATACGGCGCGTCCAGGCGAGCTCGATGTCTGCTTAGTGTCAGACCTGACGCTGCTGCTGGCTATGGTGGTCGAAGGTCGTTTGGCCGGGAGCACTCTTGTTGCTGGGTGTTTGTGCTGGTGTAGCGGAGTGACATCGTGGCTGTTGCAGGTCCTTGTACGGTCTGCGAGCGTTCCTTTTAGATTCCAGACATCAGCAAAGACCTTGATTCGCTCCAACCAACCCTCTAGTAGCTTTCAAGTTGTTGACCACGTTCACTGAAGTCAAAGAAATGGAAGACCAGGAGATTGCGACGACGAAGCCAGACCAGAGATCCTTGGCGTGACTTTACTTCTCGCTTTGAAGCGACAGCTCATCAAGGCCATCAAATACACATCAAATGCACAATCTACAAATTCCATTCTCGTAAACACATGATCGTTCCTACATGATTCCATTTCTTTCCATGCACTATCTTCCCTAAACGCCAGAGGCTTCCTTCTAGTTATTATCCGCATCCCCATCAAAATTCCTCTCCCTAAAATCCCTATACAACAAATCCGCCCCTCGACAACTATCCTTCGCATTATTCTTCTGAATACAAACATGTACCCTCACCTTCCTAACATTCTTATCCTCATCCCAAATCCTCCAATCCTTTCTCGCGGAATGACCGCTCTCATCCACAATCAGCTTTTCACTATCTTGATGCGACTCATCATTGTCTCCTTCTCTGAAATACACAGCATAGAACCCATACACGGGATCGTTGTTCGAAGGGTTTTTGACACCGATTCGGACACGGATGCGTTGGCGGGAATTGCGACCTCAGAGTCATGCTCATGATGATAGACCACGAGCTCGGCTCGTATTACGAAGCTATCCTGTGCTCGTCCAGCTCGCCGTGCTCAACCTATGTGATGGCACGATCATACGTAATTCGGCAACCAGAGGGAGCGGAACAACCGGTCTTCGCTCATCTCACTCCAAGCATCTTGTCACCAAGAGTAAGGCTAAGTGCGGTGCTTGAATGCTGGATATTAACTCTTGGCAAGGCTGTGGTGGTCGCAATGGAGCAAGGTTGAATCGACATGGGTGTATGCGAACTACTGCAGCGTCCATCGAAAAGTCCAAGTCATCGCATGACTCTGTGTGAGACCGTTATACCTGCAGAACACTGTACGTCAACGAGCTGAACTCAAAGCTGATGCCTCGCCAGGATGCGCTTGAGTTGAGATTCGAAAGATTCAAGACCTGTCTTTGATCCAGAAAGTGCGGCAGAACCAGAGTGAATAGCAAGATCCTCACATCCTATCCCTCCAACTCCACCTCTTTTCCCACCGCTCCATCCGCTCCTGATACTCCCTCTCGTGCCGTTTGGCCGCAAACCGCAAACCAATCAAGAGACCACACGCCAAAACTCCTTGAGAAACACCAAACAGCCGCCACTGTATCCTCAGTGACTTCGGAAGGACCGGAATGTATTGGTGATCATACACAAAGTGGCGATTCATTTTGAGCCATCGTAGCTTATTTGTACCCGAGTTGATCTCAGTGCGAGTTGTCTTGAGCGTAGTTGGGGCTTCAGAGGTCTTGTTGTCGAGGTGCACGGCCCAGAAGCCCATGCCGACTTTTAGGCAGCCCCAGGTTACGAAGGTGTCGAGGATGTCCATTGCTGTGATCTTTATATCGAGGGATATGTTGATCAGTCGATCGAATGGCTTGCATGTATCCGGAAAATATTGCAAAGAACATGTGTCATCGCGCGGTTCTTGGTATAGTCTTGCCGGACCAAGCCTAACTTTAAACACTGTACCATTCTTCGTTGCGAAGGAATCGCTCGGTGGAAAAGCTGTTTACTTGTTGCCAAAGCGAGGCATCCGAGAAATGCCGGCTGCTGACCTCTGGCTCGCGTGTATTAGAGCTTGCCGTCTTGAGAAGACGTATTTGGCTGATGGACTGATCCTGATGCGCTCAATCACAAGAGACTGCACAGTTCGCAAGAGAATATGTCGGCGCCGCGAGGACGGGCTGCAAGGCACAAGCAAATGCATTTTGGGGTATCTTCGCTCGCTTCACTAATCCTCAACCTCATCTTCAGGCTCATCTTCTTCGTAGCCTTCTGCTTCAACACCACTGTCATCATCATAGTCGTCGTCTTTGACTTCACTCCAAGCAGCACTCTCTTCCATAGGCATGGGCTCAACTGCGCTAAGAACTTCTTCATCTTCTCGCTCTCGCTTCTCATCCTCAGCCTGCTGCATTTTGTCCTCAAGATCAAACATTACTGATTTCCGCCTATTGTTCGGACTGCCGCCTGTGCTTGTGCTACCGCTCAGTGTTCTCCTCTTCTCAATAAGTACATCTCCGTTCCAAGGTCGGCATTCCTTGACGACTTCTCCACATCGTAAGCATATGAACCCTTCGCCTTCTTCGGCTTCAATGCGTTGAGCGAGGCACACGAAACAATATATGCATCCGCAAGGATCTGCTTCGTACGGGTTTGTGATGTCTGTCTGTGCCGATCCAATAATACCAGAGTTCGCTCCAGCGCTCGATGCAAGTACGTCTTGTTCGCTTTGTCCGCCTGTGGGGTTCTGATCTTGATAGCATATTGCGCATGTTCTTTCGGGGAGGAAAGCCAGCTCTCCTTTCTTGATGTCTTCATCTTCATCGTCGATGCCGGCCTCGGTATTGCCTTTTGCCAGTTTCATCATGCCGATCTTCATCTTCTTCCATGCTCTTGATATCCATCGTCTCCATCTGCTGATTCCGACCAAGGGTAGTAAGAAAAGTAAGAACTCGGTGAATGCGTGCCAGACGAGCTGCCGATTGAGGAACTCGAAGGAGACTTCTCTGCTAGTCTGGTTGCTCGAAGGGACGAGTCTGAGGCGTAAGAGTCGATCGGTAAGTGTGCGGTAGCGTCCGTTGTAGAGGAACACCAGAAACGAAATGAAAGCTGCTATGTTGTGTGTGGTGGATAGGTATGTTGTCCATTGTGAGAGTCGCCGTATGAGGGGTGTGGGTTCGTCGTAACCATTCTCCAAGCTGCTGAGTCGGTCTTCCCAGCGCGCCCAGCCGTATCTGCCGCCCACTGATATGGTTCCGTAGAGTAGTCTTTGCCAAGTCGTCGCTTCTTTCCGTAATAATGTGTTGGGGTCGGGTTTCCCTCGCGCGTCAACGTACTTCAAGCCCTGTAAGCTTGCGCCGTATGATTGCCCGTGATCCCAGATGCTCAGCTTCCACATACATATTCGGAGTAGAAGAGTGATTTCGAGTGAGTAGTCGTCTTTGAGGTGTGCGCCGTAGAGCTTCAATCCTTCGCCTGCTTGTTTCTTGAGGAGATCGAGTAATGCTTCGTCGAGTAGTTCTGCGTCAACTTGTCCAACGCGGAAAGCTGGCCGCGTGCCGTATGGTGATTTGAGGAAGTCCCAGAGAGTAAGAAAGTCGAAGGCGTATGTGCGTAGCTGCGGTGGTAGTGCAGTCAGTTGTGCTGTGCGGGATTCTCGTGCTGCTGCGTTTACTGCTGTTAGTGCGGATTCTCGGGCTGCGCGTCTTTCCAGTATGCGTTTTTGCGCAGCGGCGAAGTCGGCCATAGTATGTTGAGGAGCATTGAGTAAAGCAAAGGGCAGAGAATTGGGAGAGAAAGGGAAGTGTGTGTATGTTTCTGTGATGAGTGATTCGGGCAGCGCTGGATCGCGTGAGAGCCGGACCGAGGTCCGCTCAGTCTGCCAAGCACAGTTGCTCGACTTCATTCTTTGTTGCGACTTCCAACTTACGTCTGCGGCAATGTTAGCAAGATCATCAGAAATCGAAACAGCATCTAGTGTGACGCTGCAGCTATGCTTGACGACGAGAGTGCCGTCGTGGCGAGGCCGAAGGCTGTGAAGATTCGGCGGTAAACTCCAGAGGTTTTGTCGACATTCTCAGATTTGTCCTCGAGATTTCGATCACGGTGAGCGCGAAGCAGTTGTAACGAAACATAATCGTGGTCGTGTAGCATGAGCCGATGCTGTCACCTCCAAGACTTCCGGCTTGCCCGCTGAATCCAGATCGGAGACGTATGATATGGCCTTTGAAATGCCGTCGAAACTGGCGAGATTGGCGTCAGACAGCGTTCCAGCTGAGCAACTTCGAACCATGTTCCGAAATCATCCCGATATCAAGCTCGCTGTCGCTGCGTCATTGTCGTTGCTGCTCTCGAGAATTGGGCGTTTCAGAAACCTGGTACTTGCATCTGGCCAAGTGCAGACTGTCTCGAGCCGCTTGGTCACCACCTTCTGGCAGAGGCGATGCATCAGGATCGTCGAACGGCGCAGACTTTTTCGTACTGCAAGGTCTCCCTGTGAGACTCCAGGGTTCCACTCAGCAGCTCAGTCGGAGCTCCAGGTCGGAAACCACACTCTCGTCATCAAGCACAGCTGCAAAAGTAGGTGAACACGACAGAAATGAACGATTCACTCACCAATCCATGTCCGCAATGACCGGCCAGGTCTCGAACCCGAGCACGCTCAGCCTTCCCACGACCAGCGTGGGCGCAGTCATCTGGACGAAGACCACGACAAAGCCGGGACCCCGTTCCACGAAGGTATGGAACTGGACAAGTCCAGCCCACGCGAAATCGCTATGCCACATATTAGTGGCGGGGCCTTGCTGGCGAGCCGGGTCTAGGACCGCCAAGATTGCCTGTGCCCACGCCGGCGGGGAGCGCGGCGCATCGACGGGCACGAGGGCCGCGTCTCTGAGGCTCAATGTTAGCTTGGAGCGTGCAGAGCAGGTATCAAGAGCAGAGAGACTTACAGGTCGATGAGCTCGGCTTCATCGTCGTTGTTGGGCCTGCTCACGAGAAGTATTAGTATTCAATGCATTTCTAATGACAAGAGAATGCCCGAGAATAGCTGAAAAGAATCCAGAAGCACGGAGAATGCTCGGTCCAAGAGTTGAGAAGGATAACCAGCCATTGACAAGTGTACGAACAACGGCCATTACCCTCAATCACCTCAGTGCACCTCTGCTAGGTTCAAGCTGCGTGAAGAACGAAACAAGAGTCAGAATGCATCGTCGGGACTGGCGATTGAGCAGGGTCGAGCAATTCCGCGGAGTTTTCTGCGAGGAAGTATACCCAATATATGAATCCCTCGACCCCGCGCTCCGTCTTTTGTCCTGTATTTGATATACGCGACCCGAGCCTCACGGCACCGACGTAGACGGATGCCGGAAACGGCATTTTGGAGCACCCATCCTGTGAGGCAAAGGCCGATGTGCCAGACTTTGGACTGGTATTCGATGCAGTCGCTCCTTTGCTGGCAGATCTTTGCGTCCTCTGGATCCGAAATGAACAGCTAAGTCCGGACATTCAGGGAGAGGGCTGGCATGCCAGGATTCGGTAGAACGGTGCAACATCGCACATCTCTTGCAGCAATGGGTCGTCGTTTCTAGCTCTTTGACGGAGCTGGCGTCTCCAGTGTAGAAATTGAAAGCATAGACTGTACAGAAAGAAGGACTTGTCAACTTACGGTGGTGCTGCCCAGTCGATCTCGACCGGCAAAGCCGGCCAGGGGCCATGTGGCTCGCTGATATCACATTAGCATGCTTACAACGACAACAATGAGCGATAGAACGTACCGGTGCAGGCGAAGGTTCACGATCGTGCACCGGGTCGCACGCGCTTCCAAAAAGATCGGCATGATTGCCGCTGCTGCTGTTCTTGTTGTCGGCGTGGTGGTGATAATGATGGTGGAAGCGTGAAAGTGAGGGCAACAGGGTGGATTTCATAAACGACATCATCGTTCACACAAGTGAGCTACAGATCTTACATGAGGAAGGAGCTGATACTGGACTACTGGGAATGGGATGGACAATCTGCGAGAACTCTTGGAATTGGTTGACTGGATACAATGCTACTCCATATAAGAGGGAATTCCGCATTGATAAGTGAAATGAGATGGAGACAAGATTTGAGAGCAACATCGTAAACGACACAATCTCGACAATGCAAACTACGTAAGTTGCGGCTATGAAACGGTCGGTCGGCATCGCGCTCACCTTTGCGAAGCACATACCCAAGTGACGCAACAAACAAACGCCTAGTATATGCTGACGGCGCTATGCAAGGGGAATAACCAGACGCACGATGCACCAAACGCGACATCACCAAAGCGCCGTGCGAGAGCGCTCGAGAAAGCTCGACTCATCTAGATATCCGCTCCGCGTACTCATCTTCGGACAAATCATCAGTATCAATAGACGCGTCCGAGTCATCATTATCACCCGGCTCAGGCTTCCTCTCGTACTCCACACCATCCTCGTTGTACAAGATCTGTTTCCCACCCAGACTTACCGTCAGACCGATCTCCTCGTGCTTCAGCTTCGGAAACTCCACCGCAGTCCAACCTTCAGGCTGATCGCCATCGAAGAACCGAGGCTCGCCTTTGCCGAACTCGACGATGAAACCTCCCTTACGAACGACCTTGTCAAGATACTTATCTCGCTTTTTCTTCTGGGTCTTAAGCCAACTCAGAAGACCAGAAAGCATGGCATCACCAACATACTGCTTACCTTCGATTCCAGATCGTGGACAAATCATGATCAGTGTCTTCCGCATGCGCTTACTCGGTCCATCTGGAAGAGCTTTATGCAAGCCTTCGTATGCCGAGTTATGGATTTCTCGGAAAAGCTTCTGCTTATCAGTGACATCGTCGAGGTCGATGCGCCAGACATCATGATCGTCCTGCGAATCAGGGTTAACCTCTCGCTTCACTTCTGTGTTGAAGTGTCCGAGGAAGTATGTATCTGGACCTGTTTCGAAATAGACGCCAATGCAGGTACGACAGCCTTTCGTGCCGATGAACGGGCCATGGTCGGAGACGGAGTACAGACCGCCGTAGCCTTCGGGCATGTTGTGATAATCTTTCTTGGCTGGTCGAGGTGGAGATGCTGGCTGGAGCTTGGCTCGGCGCTTCTTTTCCTTTGGTTGAAAGCGTGACCTGTCGTTCTCGGAGTCAGCGCTTCGGTCACGCTTGGAGGAGGGTCGAGTCGACATAATGGTTGATTGGACGGAAGTCGTGCAAAACTTGAACAATGGCGACTCGTGATCTTTCCAAAAGAGGTATGCAAAGTGACAAGGGGAGCAGTGGTAATAAGGCAGGGATCGACACGGTTTTAAAGATCAGGAACTCATCACCCGGGGTCACTGGTGAAGAAAGGCATTGTCAGCGACACAAGGCATTGTGATCGGCCACTGCGATGCTGAGCCAGGCATGCTCGCAAAGAGAATGGCTTTGTCTGTACTTCGGGCCGACATGACAGTCTACTGACATGGCGAATACTACGCGATGCGACTACGTTTCGACTACACGACGATTGTGAATGGGATATGGACATCGAGCACATCGTATGATCATAGTATGGAGCCATTGCAAGAGCAGAACAACGCGCTGTGATGAAGGCCGGGTCCTGGATCTTGCGAGCTAAGCAGTCATTGGAAGTTGATGTCCGGACGATAAAGCATACACGACCGGAACTAGGCACCACCTGATTCAAAATCAGCAAAGGCAATGAGCGCCGGATTTTCCCGCGAGTCTGAGCTTGTCAAAATATCGGGAGCTGTCGTCTACTGCGAAAGAGTTTTGTATTGCCGTCTGAAGCTCAAGGTCACATACGCCCTCTGAATTCGGTATACTGCACCAGTTCGCGCGCTCGAAGATCACCAGTTCGCCATGCTGAAACTGGGACCCGATATCGGATGTCCATGACGACTAGATGCGTCAGGCGTATCTCGATCATCGAGATCGCATACTTTCGAAGGCAACTCACCAGGGACACAACAAAGAAATGTCTTTGTCCGAGCGCATCCTCAAGACTGTCCCAGGCGCACCGAAGGCCAACTACAACGCCTATGCACTTGTCGTGCGCTCCGCTGGCGACATCATCCGGCTAGCTGGATGGATGGGAGATGATCTTGAGAGTGGCAAGATAGTGGAGGGCGGAATTGGAGCACAAGCCGTATGAGCTGCAAGCAGGATCACAAATGAAACCAAGCTGACTATCGCCCAACAGGAACAAGTGATGAAGAACATCAAAGCATGTCTCAAAGCAGCTGGCTCCAGTATGGACAAGATCGTCAGACGTCGAATGTACTTCATGGACATTAAGAACGACATCAAGCCTGTCATAGATGTTTGGAACAAATACGTCGGCCCTCAGCAAGCAGTCAGCACGGCAGTTCAGATTTCTGGTTTGGCGAAGGAGGGAGCATTGATTGAGGTTGAAGTAGAAGCTGAGCCATGAAGTCAATGCAACTTGTCCATATATTCATCTATTCTTCTTGCCGCTGTAATTTTCGCTCCAAACACCGCGCTCGCTAACATCCCTCGGTTTCACTTCGCCATCTCCAAGCCCCAATCACGCCTGCTCCATCCCTTCTACGACGAGAAGTAAGAAATCGCATCATCAAAATCAGCATCAATCTTCGCCTGCGCCGAATTCGCCGCAGCGGTCTTACCACTCGGCGTATTCTTCAGAAGCGCAGCCCCAAAATTATCGGTATTCGTCTTGGTATTCTTCAACCCATCAAGCGCAGTCTGACCATACCCATCACTCTGGAACTGAGACTTCTTGCTCTTCATAGCAGTCATAGCCTTCTTGATATTTGGCTCGAGAGTGTTGTTGATGTAATCGATAATGGACTGTGCTTCAGTGGCAGTTACGGCGCCGCTGTTTTGGGCATAAGTTGTAGAGGACTTGATGTCGTCGTTGAGATTGTTTTGGGCTTGGACGACGTCGAGGACGGTGAGACCTCCGACGTAGTTGTTGACTTTTTGGGTGAAGGTTACGGTGTCGGAGTTGATGTTGGTGAGGTTCTGTTGGGTTGACTTGGCGTCGCGCTCGATCAGCTCTGGGATGGCGAAGGCTGAGACGGCGGTCGTGAAGAGGAGGATGTTCTTGAGGGAGAGCATTTTGATATTTGATTGGTTGGTCCTGGGTTAAGGAGAGACGTCGGGCTTGAGAAGTCTGCTGGAATTGGATCTCTCTGCTGAGGTTCGAACTTCTTGCTGTGATGCTGCTGACAGCACTTTCGAGGAATCTCTTGCATCCTTTTATGCTGTGCACCTCGCGAGCTCCTGCCAGCTTTCATGTTGCTGCCTCGGCCTGATGACTGGGGTTATGGCAGAAAGTAGTGCGAAGTTCCTTAGGTATGCAAAGCCAGCACGAGTCCAATCTATCGAAGTCTGATTTAGCTCATGTTTTGGGGACGTTGATCATAGGGTCGTATTCGTTGATGAATACCAGCACGTTTCGATGGTACCACGTGAAATGATCTCGGTACGACCTGAACATACCTCGAGACAGCTTTCTTCTCTGTGGTTGGAAATGCCGAGTGACTTGCCTTAAACAGGAACGTGTGAAGTTGGACGAAAGTTTGCCCCAGATGGCGCCACACGGTGCCAACCGTAGTGCTTGTCGATCTGTAGATCTCATCCAGGAACAAGGACACTTTGCGGGGTATCAATTGCTAAGATTGTTTAAGACTGCTTAAGTACAAGCTTTTATCTTCGAAATCCTCCGAGAATGAACGAGATGTCCAATGATTGTTGTCGCCAAGACTTCTCTACTCTTTCCTAGATGCAAGCAACACAACCACAAACGAGGTCAGTCTTGTGCTTCAGCACTCTTGCATCGGACCATGAAATGGTGTGCTTACCAGATGGAGCCCGGTCGGTGTAATGATCACTTGTCATGCTGGAAATCCTGAGTCGACCAATGCAAGCGAATACTTCCCACAGTCCTCCTCGGATTCAAAGACAAACCATCAAGTCCAGCCGAGGAGCGCTCCGACGCTTCCTGGAAAGTCCAACGACCATCTGCTCACTTGGCGTCCTTGCATTAGAGCGACAACTGCGGTAATGCCTCGGAGTGATCAATCAAATCCCTCGACGTATGGCAGAGTGCGTTGAGATCTTCTCAGCACAAGTCAACCTACACCACCACTTGAATCCTCCTAAGCTCCTTTCACTGGCGAAGATGGCGTGCTTGTCTTGGCTTCCCAACTCCTCGAAAGGAGAGGTACTGAGCCTTCACACTTCGTCAAAGTGCAAGCACATCGTGAAGGTCGCCGCGGACGCGATGTCCCCAGCTCGTGTTTGTTTTCCGCTCCGAAGTTCACTCTTCGGCCTTTGTTATGGTCAGGGTCAAGTCTGCCTTCAATGTCGTCTGCTCTCTCATCTCTCCGTCGATCTGTCAATGATGTGGTTAGCGAAACCAGGGCACAGCGCAAAACAAAGGAGATGGGGACTGGAAGAAGAGAAGGATGATTCCAGAATCCAAGAGTCTCCAGATTGTCGATGGTACAAGAAAGGTCCAGCTGAGAGGGGTTCATAGGGTAATACTCGAAAAAGCAGCTCCACCAAAGAGGTTGCCATCGATGTCTGGGAATAGACCTCGTCGGCGTACGACGTACAAGGGAGTGGGGCTAGAGAGCTTCTCCAGGCCATCAGTCGATGAGGAGGCCGAAGAGGTATTTGTACCCCGAGATAGGCCTTCCGTATTGGCGAATTGATATAGTCACCATGATCGGAAATGGTGAGCCTCGCTGCCAGGTCACAATGGAGCGGTTGTTCTCTCGCGAAGAAAATGCTAAGCTCTGGCCGTGCTGTTCCGCCTGTCGTATGTCTCGGGCGGACAATAGCATCTCAGCTCGTAGCGTCTCGGCTTCGGTATGGTCGAATGCCACCAGAGATCCAAATTCAAGAGCGAAGAGAGTACAAGCGCCAGGATAGCGAACAGTGCCAAGATGCTTCCAAAACCTCTGGTCTGGCTGGAACTTCTGGCTCCCATGGTCGAAGCCCACGCTGCTTCCCAAGCTTGAAGCGCAGAGCGCACAAAGGATAATTGCGAGAGTACTTGGTGCCATCACTGCAGACACAGCTCTAACCGCTTTTGCGGCCATCCGATTCTTTCCTCGAGCCGGTGTGCTTGATGATCACGAGTTACTGGAAGGAATCGTGCTCCCATCAAGTGTCAGAGCTCCAGCGTGAAGGCAAGTATTGCACACTTCAGGACACTCTCGGACTGTACTGCTTTTGAAGTACTTCGTCGTCAGAGTCGGCTAGCATCCAGCACAGGTCGCGAGGGAGCCACGATGAAGGAAGATCCACTTTGAGAACCAATGTGTAAGTCACTACGAGGCTCTCGAGCTTGCCACTCCGGATAAAGAGCTGTTGTGGACAGTCGAGACTAAATATCGTTAACGCAAAACGAATCGACGAGCGGAAGCAGAGTCCATGTCGAAGACCATCAGATGAAGGGAGTGTAGAAGCTTAGGAGTGCCGCTCTCTGGTATGCCGCTTTCTATTCCGATTGAGACGGAAGTGACTTGCGTTGCCAATGCATCGCGAAAGAGCGTCAGTTGCGATACTTGTTGGTCGGGTGATCGAAGGACGCTCCACAAGCCACGATACAGGACGTCTGATTGCACTCAGGCGAGGCTTTTCGATGGAAGCTGATGCGATGACGGCGGCTCGGGAAGTGATGTAGAACTGAAATGCCGCAGATATAAGGTCTCAATCCAATGATCAGTGTGTTTAGCGATCACGAGGTCTTTGAAGTTGCGATTCCGGATGAGAAGCTGTCTCGAAATCTCGGACAAAGAACCTGGTTGCCACAAAATGAGCAGCTAAGTGAAGGCAAAGCCCGCGTCGAGGGATTTCGGTTGAGTGGAGGGCAGAAGCTGTTGAGTCTCACTCATGCATGCAAGTCTCCATTGCGGCCAAAACCGAAGGTATCAGCGTTGTTGATGCATTGCAACAGAGCACCGGTCGCAGTACTTGTACGCCGGATACCTTTCACGGTGGTAGAGTATCGGACGCAAAAATTGTCTTGTATTGTGCAACATTGCAAACCCCAATGCGCCAGGGCAACATCGGACACTCTGCCCTTGTATGCCATCTGAGACTTCTGCACATAGACTCTCAGACGGCGATCGACCTTGTCCATGAATTTTGGCATGTGAAAGACGGCTGGAGTTGACGGCTTGTAAAGGATGGCGTGGTTGCTCGACAATAGTCCAAGCTGGACATCGCGGACCATTTTCTTACACCCTGGGTGATTGAAGCACATGCCACTATGATCCAACATACGGCATTTGGCTCCACCCGGATCTTTTATCTGGGTAGAAGTAGAAGCGATAATGGCGGCTCGGAGGAACGTTCAGGACTGAGCTGCAACAGCCGTGAAGCCCAAAGCCAACGATGGATGAGAGGGCCACGAGAACTCTCCTTGAGTAGACTCCGCTGTGTTGAGGTGCTCCAAGATTTCCGGTCCGGATGTCCTGGGCGCAGGTCTAATGCCAGAATCGAGATGCAGCTAACATAAAACCCAATGCCAACGATGAGTTCGCGGACGAGAGATTCTCCTTGAGAAGCTTCCACTGCGTCCATGAACACAGAATATCCCGGCCTGGATGTTCCATGCACAGAGTTGGAGCCAGAATCGAGATGCAGCTGACATAAGGTCCAAATTCAACGACGGGTGAGCGGACCACGGATGCTCACCTTGAGTAGCTTCCAGGGTTTGCAGAGGTTCAAAGGGTTGCGGGTCGGATGCCCTGCCCACAGCGTTGAAGTCGGGTTTGAAATACAGCAGAATTCAGGGCCAAAGTCAGCAATGAACGGCCGGGCAAGGGAGGGTCCACTTGAGTTGCTTCCGCGGCGACCAGATGTATGAAAGATCCCGGTCCGGACGTCCTGGGCACACTTCGAAGTGTCAGAAAGAAAGAAAGGGCAACATACCTCAAGTGCTCTGCGTCTTCCGCCCAAGCAATGTCTCAGACCCGTCATTGATAGCCTTCAGGAGTTCCCTGAAGGCGAGACCATGCCCATCAGCTCCAAATACATGATCGAACTGCTGCTGACATTGCTGAGCGGGGCATATACCAGCACAGCTGTACACATTCAGCCATGCATGACAGCATTCATGCAGGATTGTGTCCAGGATATTGCTGGCCGTTTCTCCAATGCAGTTGATGGTGATCATATTGTGATCTCGATGGAACAGGCCGCAAGCTTTTCTCTCCAGAAGATTCGTGGCCCATCTGATGCTGATGCCCTCCAACTTGCCCCAAAACAGTGTCTTCCTGACCAAGTCAAAGCCTTCTTGCAAGCAGGTTTGTGCTCCGAAAAGATAAGGAAGCCTATCCCCTGGCTGTTCTGCCACAAGTCGCTCCAGACGAGAATACCATCTTCGAAAGCGTAGCCGGTTATGCAGTTGCTGGACCTTGCGCAGCGGGTGGAGTGCAAGAGGCGTTCCATAGCCTCTCCAGGAGGCGATGGTGGCATTCTTCAGCCTTGTCACATCATGCCGGCCGGGCGACACTGTCTTTGCGCTTGGCCATGGGTCGTTTGCGTGATTCATCTTCGGAAGCGTTTATTGAGGCTGCTATGCTGGAAGACGAATTGAGTTGCAGAGAAGGTATCCAAAGAATTGAGCGCAAGACGTACCGCGACCTAGACAATTCCCTCACCGCCGTTGCCATTTGAAGCTGAATGGAAAGTGAAACTCTAAATTGAAACGGTTATTGTATCTTTCTCAGCATAGATTCTGCTCTCGATTGCCCAAGGAGTCTTGATAATCATGTTCTATGCCTCATACAACATGTATATCAATGCCTTTGAAACGGAAAAGCTTCTCAAGTGTTCCAATTTCCCAGCAGAAGCACCATGACCCCTTCGATGAAATATGCGCATCACATTCACCCATGTCCAACCCGAGCTGCACCTGCCTATGCCGTTGGTCATCAGAAAGTAAAGTTTGCCGAGTGAATGGCTTGTGCACGCATCGAACGCTTGGGCTTTCCACGTCTCCCTCCTGAGAATATCGAGTCCCTGAGGTATTCTTGGTCGATATTGGACGTCTTTGTAAGCACGATAGCAATGTCAGTATCTCTGAATCTCAGCATTTAACAGTTATCAATGCTGAAAGAATGCCTGCCAAGTAAATGCTGCCGTCAGCACTCTGCATACGTGCCCCTGACTTCACTCACCACCCTTGCCATCACTCTGACGTGTCTTCCAACGGCTGAAGTGCACTTTGCTGCCTAGTAAAGCTCACCGCAAGGACCTGTTAGTGCCGGACCCTCCCGCCTGTCGCAGGTATATCTTCTCGTCGCCCCTTCGCTCAACTTCAACTTTTCTTCTTCAAGCATTCGCCGGTAAGTCAACCACCACCACTTACTTTCAGCACCCACACCCCTCTTCCTTATCTGTCATCACCACTCTCGTCTCTAGACATCGCTGACAATCATCACAGTAGAGTAGTTAGGTGGCACCGTGCCACTGCGGATGTCTGCCGTTGCCATCGTGAGGCTGCACTATCAGGAGACTTTGGAAAGGGCCCCATCATTTCCTGCGATACTGCTAACACTGTCAGGCACCTGGGGATTCTGTGTTGTCAACGGTGAGAAGTTGACACCAGGGGTAGCCGGCCAGCGCCCATCAATGAGGACTTTTCCGAGATGGATGCCGAGAGTGCAGACAGAGACAGCACAACCTCATCGCTGTTAGGCTCGCTGGAGCGTGGGTTCTCTGTGATAGCGGCACTCTCGAGGAACCAGCGGCTGGGCACAGTCTTCGGACAGCACACCGCACGAATGGTGCAAATTTTTGGAACTTTTCACATCTTTTCATCATGCGTCCGCCGCGGCAGACACTTGGAGAAGAGTATAGATTCGGCCTTGTAGCTTCCACCGACAGTCACGCATTCACATACGACGCACGTCTGTTGACAACACAGCAAAATTGCGACACGCCCGCTCCGCTGAACACGCCACCAGACTTCTTGCGCGTCCACATGAACCTGAAATTACGACACAGATCGCTGGCAGTGGCCAGCAATGCACAGCATGTTACAAAAGTGGATAGGAGAGACGCATCGTCCTTCGAATTGTTGTATACCAAGCGAAGATACTGTAGTATCGACCACACTGATGACCAGATCTGTCAGATCAACGCTTACCGACGGAGACACCACTGGCGACAAGACTTCCAAGCATTTTAATAAGCGCCAAGTTGTATGCTCTGAAACAGGCTCGGCGCAGGCACCGCTCCTCACACGCACTGTACAAATGTCCACGAGCTAATTCGCGATCTGATTCCCCGTTTCCTTTCTCGACCGACATAACAAAGGACCCGATGTTTTACAAGCGACAAAGACGATCTCATACTTCCCATCGACTCGCCGCTGGCAAAGAGACTCTTCGGAAACAATGAGTTCGCCGCCTACGCACGAGTCAAACCTCGACAGCCTAGGAGTGAGGCTCCGCACGCTCCAGACATGCACGGCGCGGTTGCGATCTTGGACGACGTACAGGTGCTCCGCACCCATCAACATCTACATTGCAAACGAGACACAGCGCGAGAGGGAATCGGTCGGCTTGGCCAAGCGAAACATCAGCCATCCATCCTCGGCGGCCGAAGCACCGGGAAGGATATCGTGGAGCTCACGAAATCGATTCCTGAGCTGCGAGATGCACAGAAAAGTTTTGAGACCACAGACAAGACGATGAACATTTGAAAGTCAACCGCAGGACGGGCATCGCATGGGAACAGCGCAGCACTTACGAAGTCGTTCAAATGAGCTCCCAGTGAGGCACTTCCCAATGGAACGGCAAGTGGTGCCCTTTCCTGGCATGAAGGAGAGGCGCTCGCTTGGAAGAACGAAATGAAAAGCTGTATGCTGGCGTTCACCTAGCCTAATGGGATCCGAAGCAGCAATTTGGACCACTGGGGTTGCATATGGCGCTTGCCACTGTACGCTATGGGGACCGTCGACCGATGAACATGTTTAGTTCGTCAGCATTGGATCACAACCTTGTCGAACTCATCCCAGCCGTCGAGCTTCACACAAGTATCAGGTACCTACACCAGTGCTTAGCAAGCAATGGCATGCTTGAGGTCCCGTGCCAATATCTGTCGGACTTTCTGAAAAAGCGATCTGGCCGTGACTTCCGTTCTGGTCCATAGTCTTGAGTCTGGTACTCACCGTATCTTTCCAATGGTAATGTCTCTCGCGCCATACAAACTTGCTATCCTCTGCACCCTGTGCACATTGTACCAAGTCCAAGGCGAGACGACTACACTGTTTCCATACGCTGACTGGTCGACAGAAGCACAGCATGGCACAAATAGTACTTCAGATCAAGCAGGCTTCTACGCCAACGCGGTTAATGCCAGTGAGCTTCGGCGGTGGATCCATTGCACTTGGCGAGAAGCACTGCCGATGGCCCTGTGCAGATTATGACCACTCACTGGCAGTGAAACATTAAAAACTTGAGACGGTACTCACGCCACTTGAACTAAGAAGCTGCCCTCTCCACTGCATGCATGGTGGTTATGAGAGGCCATTGGGCCAGCCAAGTAGCTCGTGCCCCATGTCACTACTTTAGTCGCGTCGATCACTGTCATACAATACTCACATGGTGGCTCGAGAGCAAACCTCTGTCAAAGTGATTCGAGTGTTGAGCGTGACGACCTTCGAAGGCGAAACATGAAAGAGAAGGTGCACAGATACAAAAAGAAGGGAAACAAGGACAGAGAGCTACAGTATCTGATGACTGTCTCGAAGATGATACATCGTTGCATGCCAGAATGGAGAGCTCTAAGAAAGCAAGACGCAAGGCAGACTTTACCGTACTCGTGGCCTCGCTTTCCCGTGCAAGACTCTTCAAAGATCTCAATTCCTACCCGATTCTTACTCTGAGACCCTGCCATCGTCTTCATAAGGCCGAGCGCCGATGCCGTACACTCGCATTGCAGTGACTCGCCAACGGCTATGCCGTCACAGCGACTGTTTTACAATTGCCTCGCGCGACAAGCTCACCATCTCGTACCACAATACGTTGCTGGAAACACCAAACTCATTATCATCATCTCCAAGATATCATTACGCGGCATGCTCATCAATCATCAACATCTCCTTGTTAGAGTGAGTTCCTCCTTGCTGCTCTCTCGATACATCGCAATGATGAAGACACCCTGAACTTCTGCCAAAGACCATGCGGCGCATTCAGAACTGTCAGGTACTGAGCGAATACGAAAGAATCCTTTTGCAGTACGACACGGATAACAAAGTCCATTGCTGACAATGCTTATGCCAGACGAGCCGAACGAAGCATTGACTCGAACGCAAAGTGGTAAGTCAGCTACGATGTATCAAAAGCAAGCGACAGCGCTGTCTGATGAAAGCAAGAACTTCACAGCAACGACGACAAAGAGGCTAGGGGCACTTCGCGGGTATCTGATGATCTTGTTGTCCGCGGAGCCCTTTCATCAATGTCGAAATGTTCGGAGCAGACAAATACTGAAACACAGGCGCTACATTCATTGCAATTTCGAGAGCACACTCGCAGGGACTCTACGCTGACAGTGGTAATACAGGCAAATTTTCGGTGAGACGATCGAAAGGCCAACACTAGAAGAGGTATGTTCCCACTTAGGACCTTTCTTGCACTCCGCTGATGAGATTCAACACTTCTACCGAGCTCCCTTGCTCGACCACAACATGCTACTGTTCTGATCGGCTGTGGTACCGAGCTTGTGAGATTTGCGGTTCACCGTACATGGCGTAAGTCGGTTCATTCTTATCAGAGCTTGGATAGCCTTACACATCCTAATTTGGCCTGTTGAATTTTTCACTAATCTGGGGTTTCTGTGCAGTGAGTTTACGAAAATCAACGCAAATGAGCGCCCTCCTTCCACAACGTCTACTCCTCGACTTCTGTGTACGAGTTCTGCGATATGATGCTGCTTGTTGCTTTCGCCTACGCGTTGCTTGTCGTGCCCGTTTCCGGCGAACGAATACCGTTCTTTCATGCGAACAACAAAGCGTCCCAAGTAGACACTCTGGTTTCCAGGCTATGTCTAGCAATCTACATCACTGTCTGAAACCTGTTCTCGGTGTTCATAATTGGAAGCGATCAAGCATAATGGGAGGAACACGAGCAGCAAACGCACGATCGCCTACGCCAGCGAGAGAACCAGAAACCCCAAAACCAGAGTTTACCGCAGCTGGAGTCGTCAAAAAGAAAGGCAAGAATAACCTCGCCGTCATCCGCAGATATGGAATGGTTCGAGAAGATCAATGGGATGACCGCAAGCAGCTGCTGGAGGACGGAGAAGTGCAAGCTGCTGAGCCAGATGGTCCACTGAAGCTGGATCAGAAAGTACAACAGCGCCTGGAGAACATTTGCACACAGCTGGCAGCTGTTCGAGATCTCCTCAATCTGGAGGACCAGAAGGTTGTCAAGCCCGTCGTTACAACATTGAGTAGCGCGGTGAAGCAGCTTTGGACGTTGACTGGTGAAGTGACTGGCGACAATCCGGACGACTTGTCGTCGCCAGTTGTTCCTAATAGCTCATGAAATGATACCGTCACTTTCAGCTCTCCGGACATGCTCAGAGCTCTATCGTCAAATGAACATATAGTCCCAGACTTATGGTTGATCGGCGAACGTGTCTCTGACAACTTTGCAATAGCGGTGCACGGTTCGGCCCACATCTGAGAGGCAACAAGCTCACGATCAGTATTGGTATATAGAGCTGTCTTATTGGAAAGCGACCCAGGTCATGCGCTTCATACATATCGTTACGAAACAAAACGCTCTGACTGTTGACATCTTTGGCGCTCAGAGCAATGCGCCAAGGCTGTGAACCAACACATCCTTTGTTCAGCAATACTTGGTTTGTTGGGCTGGCTGTTTTCGGACAATCTCTTACATGGCTTTGTCTCTATGCATACGCTCCACATGCATGTCCGATGTTGAAGGAATGGTAATAAACCACTCAACCTACAGTGATCATTCATATCAGAGCCGGGGAAAAGATTTGCAGAGCTCGACATGCCACCCAAGAAAAGTCGAAAAGAGAAAGCCGACGCAGTCGCGCCACATGGGTACGACGAGAACGGTCGACCCATAGAGAAGTACGGACGCAATCTTGACGGGTCAATTCGTAAAGTTGCAAAACGTACACCTGCAACAGCCGGGGCAGCTCAAGTCAACGCGACCTCGGGTCCTGGGACGACCGCAGCGAGTTCCAGACCTACCCGAAACCAGAGCGAAGCTGCTCAGCAGGCTACAGAGGAGCAACAAGCCGATGTGCCTACCGTCAGTGATCGACCTAGACGCGGCGTCAGGGACAGAAGACCAGATCCCAATGCTGCCAGTGGATTGGATCTCCCCCCGGTGGTCGAGAAGGGTCCTCGGGCCTCCAAGGTCAAGAAGAATAAGAAGACTCCGGCCTCTGTAGAGACCGCCAGAAGAATCGCCTGCATCCAGAAGATAGTTGTTGCTAGTAGAAGCGCTCTACGAGGCGAGGAAATAAAAGGACTCAAGGGTGTAGTGGACATCTTGGCTACGGTGATCGATCAGCTGGACGACCTGAGCAAGAATGCGGAGGTAGAAAGCTAGCATATAAAGAGTATGCTTCTCAAACCAAGTCGAGGATCGTCATAGCCAATGTCTCCTGCAAATGCTCTCAGATAGCTGCATTGGACTTTGAGAGCCATTCCATTGACTGCTGCAGCACAAGGAAGGGTTCGTCGAGTACATAGTGAAGTGATGCAAAGCTCTGCTGTCATCAGATGCCGAAGAGAGGTTTCCCTGCTCTTGGCCTTTCACTACTCATTCTCCCACTTCGATTGCTCGCGAGGAAGAATGCGTGCTTCTCGCATCTGCTTTATCTTCGCGTGTAGAAATTCGAGCTCAGATGCGTACTCGGGCCACCAGATATCGAAGCGCATCATGACCTGCTTGGTAGATGTGACAGACTGGCTGTCACGGAACACCGCTCCGAAAACTGCCTCCACAATTGTTGCCTTCTCCCAGACGGCCATTGCTCCGACTTGGCCTTCTGGCTGAATGTACCTCAAGATCCCGCTTTTCTCCGCTACGTACGCAAGGTATGCATTTGTCTTCATGCCGTTACCGCAGAGGCGCTGCCAGTCATCTAATAAGGTACATGTGTTAGCAATGTCATTCAGACCCTCATTGATAGCGGTACCATACCTGTGCTATAACTCTGGTCCAAGAATACACCACTGAGTACGGTCTCCAGAATCTTATCGCCATGGATTGCTATCTTCTGATTTGGGTACCTTGCGCCTTGCACCAAGCCACGCAAAGTCATAGCCTCTCTGAGCAGTCCAGGGCGGGCGAAGGTATAATACCAGCCATCAGTGAAAGTAAGACGGCCATTGCTCAAGTCTACCGAGGGTACGGGGACGAGGGAGGGAATTGAGCGGCGTGCAGGTATGTTGCTCGAGTTCGAAGCAGCCAGAGAAGTAACAGTTCTGGAATGAACTTGCGATGATGAGTCGGCCATTGTGGTTGTACGCCTGCGCAGAATCTTGAGAGCGGATTGTGGCTGTTGTGCTTGCTGAAAATGCTCATTGAATGTTTGCGATGTCTTGATCCTGCGGAAACTGCTCTGCTATCGTTTCGAATCGTCTTACTTGCTTCGTTGAGCCACAGAGTCTGCGTAGCAACCGTTGCCAAGCCCAGAATACTTCTATGCCAGTTGAGAAGACACCGTATACAATTTTCTGGCACGTACTCAGCTTGCATTACTACCCAGGCGAATGTTGATACATAAAGGGAACTCAAGCACGACGAGGGTTGCATTTTCTAATCGAGGCTCGTCAATCACTATCTCAAGACAGTCAGCCGGCTTTTCAAAAGCAATGACCTCTTCTAGGCCGGCAGGACATCGTTGATTGCAATAGCATCGTCTGAGGGTTCGGGGGATCGTGAAGCTGATCCGTTTTTGATCTTGACGATGACACTCTGCATTCGTGCATGCAGTAGCATTCCTTGTTGTAGATGGCGTTCTGTTGGTTGAAGGCTCAATGCATGATGATCCCTGTCCGACCGTTGAGACTACCAGAAGTCAAGCTCGTCACAATGGTAGGTGTATGTCTTCCGCTACGACACGAACAAGAACCAGAATTTGCAATCATTCGCCGCGAACACACCCATCAAAATGGCATTTCCAATCGTCCTCCTACCGAAAAAGAAAGAGCTGAAGCTGATGCCAGACACGAGCCAAGACGAATTGCAAGCGAAGATATACGACAGTTGCCAGGCCCTGATCACCACCCTCAATGCTGTCAATGCCGCTCTGAGAAAGCTGGACGGCAAGGCATACCAGTTCTCGCCTGTGTTGCGCAATTGGCGAACTCTGCGCTGGAAGAAGCTCTTTTGTGGCCGACACGGGCGATCACGTCAGGCTGGCGAGCCTCGCTGGATGAAGAGCATTCGCGTCAGGTGCACAGTACTAGAGGTCTACCAGAGAGGCTTTTGGGCCGACTACACTCGAAGTGGAGAGCAAGCCGAGTTCACCGCTGCTGTGTGTGCTCTCTTCGCTGAGTATGTGTCTGAGGTCACCGGCATCCGACCAGTAGTGCTGATTACTGCTACAGAGCACGAAAGCTTCCTCACTTCTTGGCGGCGGAGCGCGTGACGCTTCGCCAAAAGATCCGAGCTTCTCTGCTCTCAGGCGTAGATCCACGGCAGTTAAGCGACCTGCAGGACCTCTGGAAGGACCTAGTCGACCTTCGAAGTGATCTGTCGCGTACAATCACATCTTGCGCTGGAGACATCGCTCGAGTTCATGGCTTCACACCATGAAGCTCGTCTCGCTTTTGCGGCTTGGAGAGCACAACGATTGTTTGGAAGGCAGGATGGCATCCCGAAAGCCGAAAAATGGGCGGTACCTCTTCGCCGTGGAGCTTGGGAGAGGAGCGTCCTGTTTCGCTAATAAGCAGGTACATATCTATTGCTAGCCTTTGAGAAGGCGGCAGACGTGTAGGGAAGTCGAGGCTTTGTACCTCCACGCGGTTCTTCCTGGGCAATGCCTGCAGAGACACATTTCTTTGCAGGTAGCCAAAGTAAGGTCACCTCTAAGCATGCTCCAGCTTTCGCACCAAGCACATCAACTCCAGCTCTACCGTTCGAGGTTGCATCATTCGAGAAGCTCCTTGCGTTTACTGAACGACCAAATGTGTCTCCGCTACATATCCGCCTTCAAAGGAACCATATATTTTACGAACCCACAAGAAACTTTTGCCAGCAGGGAGCTGCCATACCTCGAATTGATCAATGCGAAAATCCGCTCCTGCCTTCTCGCTGTGTCGTGGTACCAACGTCGAACTGAGTCAATCCCATGAACATAACTCTTGGAGGAGGAGGCGAACAGCATTGCATTACACCAGGGCTCCGGACTGAAGATTATGAGGTCACGCGGCTCGTGACCTGCTCCAAAGAATCTGCCAACGGGCTTTTCATGGTGGCCTTTTGTCCTGTCAACATCTGCAACGGGCCAGACATGGCACTATCTTGGGGCTTGGACAAACAGCACCATGGGACTATGTGGAGCTCGACGAGCTCTCCGGCGCGCATCGGAGCTTTGAACCTCGAACATTCCCCTTCAGCTGCAGAAAGATCTCATTTCACCCGGACCAGCACAGATCACTGAGGTTCTAGCGACTCTGATGCTGCCCAAGGACCATTCACAGTTGAGTATCTGTCTCGAGTCAGTTTAAGTCAATGCACTGCCATCGACTTGGTTGATCTGGCGACATCCCATCTGTTCTAAGCATTCGCCCTCTCTGATACTGTCTCGGCACTTCGGATCTTCCGGTCTGATCAGTCTGCTGTCGGAACTGAGCAGCGTGAGTACATTCAGGTAGGCGCATCCTCATACCGCCTCTGTCCACCACTTCAATTGCCAACATCGACTTCCTTGCCAGTGCTAAGGGTTTTCGGCAGCGCGCTTTTCAATCTGCAGCATCTCAATACTGCATGGAGTTCCACAGTACGTGTGCAAATCTCCCGCCTGGAGCAAGGTTCCACATGCTCAAGCTCTGCATCTCTTGATCGGCAGCCTTGAGGTCTTGCGTTGAACAGCTTGTCTTGGCAATTCCCAAAAGGGAAGGTCGAGTGAGAAGAGCGACGACCAGCACAATCTGCTCTAAGAATCAAATGTACAGCAGAAGCATTGCCTGAGACTGGACCCGGCTTTGACAGCATGTCTGAACTCTTGCTGCAAGGATCACGAAGCACTCTCGATGATGGACAGACTGCATTGAGGAGAGGCAGATGGTAGAAGCATTGTCACAGGACAAAAGAGGAAGCAACAAAAGCATATGTATCACAGAACAAGAAAATCTCAAACAAAGAAATGTTGTTCTGTTGAGAACCAACATTCCGATGAGCAGTCTCCAGCAGATCACCAGAGACGTACTGATGGGCAGGAAAGATGGGCACCGAACATCGTCTGAAACGCAAGTCTTGTGGCTGCTCGAACCGCAGACTACGTGGGAGGCAGCCCATTAACGACGAAAGTTGCGATAGAGTCAAAATTACTATATAATACTCGGTACGATCTGTGTTTAGTTGCGCATTGCGTGTTCTTTGAGTACATCACTCAAAAGCAGAATACTTGCCTCTTCTTACTGCTCTAGACTAAATCAGCAGCACTCGAATGATGAATCTCAAGCTGCGTTGCCGTGCTGTCGGGTTTTGTGATCGTGTGAAAGAGCCCATGTTCACTTCTGTTGGAACTTGATTGTCGGACACGAATATCGCTAACCTGTGCATCTACCACTTGGTTTCAGGAGATGCTGGAATGTAAGTGAAGGACCACGAGCAACACAGTTGGCGTTTTGCCTGTATAGTGCTCCAGTAACATACAAAGTATGATGATCTTGTTATTAGTGCTTGAAGGAGCAGACTCTCAGGCCGGCCTTGGATATGCATGCTGCGTAGCAGCAGGCAATATGGCGTTGCTTGCAAGACTTGTCAAGAAGCTCATTGGGCAGCGTCGGCGGCGTGCTGCATGTGAGGCAGATCAATTGTCTATGCATTGGATCCCCAACCCACCACATAGCCGGCGATAACAGACTGGGAGCAGTGGTTCCCACGACCGTATCTTCAGCGTACGCTTGAGGAAGGTTGGGGTGAATTAAAGCAAATGGGTTCAGCAACACGATAACTCAGGGGCGTTCCTTGAGTCGAAAGAAGTGCAGATGTCATGGATGTTCGATGTTTTCATTCGGCAAGGACTCAAAGCCAGATGGTGAATTCTCCACGAGCTTGATCACTAGCATGATCTCCGTCCACGACAAGAGCGCGAAGAGGCAGGAGCGCGCGTCTCTGAGCGAAAGTGCTTGGCATCAGCCCACAAATCTTTGTAGGCGAAGAGCTTTGTTTTGATTCTTTCTCTTTCCCTTCAACTTCGCGACACCCACACACAACAAGTCTCCAACACCTCTCTTCTCTATGCACAAATCTCGATCTGGCAGTTACCAAACTCACAAAGGCTGTCACGCAAGCACCGCCAAAGGCTTCACTAGCTATCCACCGGACAGGCGTCTCGTGGATGTCCATCAATGCCCCTGAGCACCTCCAGAGCAGTATTTGCAAACAGGTATCGACTGTCTACGACTACCTGGCTCATGCTAACATTCCGACAGATTGGCACGCCAAAGCGGCCGGAGCACTCATCGCCACCTTCTCTTGCTACTGCTGGTGCCTCACGCAGACTGACGCGTCGTCTCGCAACACTGTTCTACAATCATCGGCAAGCTCGCTTCATCGTCGCAGCATCTCAATTGCTCTGGCACTTCTCACTTGCCGAAGATCAAGACAACATCATTGGCGGCGCGACGTATCGCGGTTGTTGCGGCTCACGCATCGACCTCAACCGTTGCGCAACATACACTCCCTTCCACGCTCCGTCCGCTCCATTCCGACTCTCAGCTAACAAAATCAGCAGAGACGCACAATCAGACCGGCACCTGCCGAGGAGACGGACTTTGCTAGCACGTGCCGTCCTCCTGCCGTTGATCAGCCGAAGATTAAAGCACGTGTGGTGTCCACCGGCGGCGGCGCTGCTGACTGCCTCGACCGGGTCTGAAGCGCCTGAGCGACTGCACGACACATCCATCTTCTTTCATCGTTGTCTTCACGAACGAACAGAGCATGGGATGCGGAGAAGGAAACCAAACCATCATTGCCCGTACACAAGGAGGCCAGGCTTATTTTCATGCCGACGCCCGTGCGAGATGCGGCAGATCGATAGTCGTGGAATCCAGTGTCGAAGTCGGGACTGACTGGTGTAGCGCTTCACGGCCTTACCTTGTTGTGTCAGCTGGCTTCCGAGATGAATGTGATCGCGGCACATCCCTTCTCTCTTTCTTCATCGTGCCTCGCCAGCATTATCGTGACACGGAGAAGAAGCCAGCCATGCTTGCAAGACGTACTGACTGTTCCGAACTCACAGGAGTTCCACCGGCATCGACATAAGACCAGGCCTCTCAATGCCGACGTCTTGCGCAAGTTGCCGAAGATTGATGCAGATGAACGCAGGTTGTTGAGTCCTTCTATGACTTCCTCAACCTTAATCCGTCTGCGACATACCTTTTCATCGCCTTTGAGCCTTTCGAGCCTTGAAGACGGAGAAGAGGGTATGATCACCACTTCCGCGCGACGCGAACAATCGAGGGTCTCAATCGTCAAGCATGTACCTCTACCACTGTCGCACACCAAGAGCTAGCTACGTATGAGGTAAAGAGGGAATCTCCTGCGCCTTGATCGCTTATACAAGCTCACGACAGATAGGATGCTGGCGTTCGCGAACTTCAACGATACACCTTGATATGCTTGACTGGTCATATGCTTTCATTACTACCGCTTGCGGAGCGTGCTATTCATGAGGTGAAGAGGGCATTCTCAGCGCCTCATTCTCTCGTCTCTCTTCGTGTCCAGCTCTCCATCAAGTCTCATCTGCCCGATGTAGCGAGCGAGCGTAGCAGCTTGGACGTCATTCTCCGGCCAGAAGACCCCCATTCTCCTCGTGACTTGCCGCAATTTCTTGCAGCTTTCTTCACTGTCTTGCCAAACCGCACCAAACAAAGCTTCCACAGCAGTCGCCTTGCACTTCACTCCCCATTCGCTCGACCAGGCAGTCTTGTATCCTCTCGGGTCGTTGAAGTAGTTGGCATCTGCCGGAACTTCGAGTACCGAGTTGCCATTGATCTCGCAATGCTTCCAAAATCCGGTTGCATCTGCCATGTGGGCTAGATACTTGCCCATCCCAAGGCCGCGGTCGTGCAGGTTCTCCCAGATATCTATGAGATCTCGATCAGCTTTTTGAAACCTCCCAGGCTTGTTCAAGATAAATACCCATCGGATTGTTGTTGGCATGCCAGATGCCAAGCATGCTCGTCTTCATGGCACTGTCGCCGAGTTTTGCGAGTCTATGATTGAATGTAGGCATCTGCTGCGTACCGATTGGAGCCCACTTGACTGTCAATGCCTCTTTTAAGAGCTCTGGGTGCGAGAATGTGTACAAGAAGCCGTCGGAGAAGATAAGATTGCAGCCATCGATCGTGACTGTCATATGGTGTTCGGTGTCTGCGATCGAGTGCGAGTCCATTGTTGAGACTGGTGGCTTTGATGGCACTTGTATCGAGTTTGATGCGATATGCGGTATGGCTCACAGTCGACTCTGTGAAGAATGGGAGAGCAGGTGTATCTCGACTACGAGTGCAGAATTCTTGGTGACGTGAGCTTTTGCTGTGTTTCATGCACGTTCTCAACGGCTGCTGTTCACAGCGTGGCCGGCCATTCGTGGCAACACAATTGTTGAAGACGCATAGGCCAAAGATAGAAGCATTCAGATTGCAAGACACGTGAAAGAAAACACCTATTCCGAGGACAGCCCGAAGCATTGGACCGGTGGAAGGGAACTCAAGAATGGGTATGGACAAGCATGCCATTAAGGCCTCTCCACCTGTCCCTGCGACATCGACCCCATGGGTGGAAAGAAGCTGGACCAACAACGTGTCAGACAGCACGTGTAGTTGACTCAGTATCTCAAGAGCTGTATGTGTCAAGCCTCTGTCTTCAGGGGCGTTGGCTGAGGTAGAGGCAGCTCAGGTGTCTTCTTAGTCCCACCATATTCTCGATCCCGTGCCCCAGCTTCACAGCAACTGTTGAAAAGATCAAAGGGCAAGCTTGCCGAAACGGCGGCTCCCGCAATAGCATAGATAAGCGGAGTGAAATTACGGTCAATCACCACACGGGAGAAGCTTAAGCCACTTCTCTCGTGTGGGTTAAGTAAACACTCACTAACAGTTCACAGGTCGAAGGACGTAGCCTTAGTAGATCCCGTTCTACTAGGGTGAACCTTTTTGATCTTTTTTTTGATTCATTCGTAGCTCAGAGCGCATCGTGAAGATGACAAAGTCCTCATGCCGTTGTTTTGATAGCATGTCTTTTTGAAGCTGCGCGCGGTTTTCGAACAGTGATCAACGTTTCAGCCTTCGATTAGTACACTTTACACTATACAAATGCGCCACTTCACTGCTTTTGACTTTGAGAACTTGTCAATCTTTCATTTTGTTGAGATAATCATTTGTCGACTTCGTTTATGTCAAGCGTACCTCTGCACAGGCGCTTGCGTTTTGCTTTTGATGAGTATTTGGAACAGTCTTTCGACATTCGATGCCTTGGCTTCCGCTACGCCAAGACATCTTTATGCACCACAAAGAATGTATACAATTGCTTTGTTCCGACTCCGCTAAAGACTTCAGGATGTAGTCAGGCGCTCCGAATCTGCACAAATGCAGGAGATCTTTTGAGCTTGTCTGTGAAGGTTGATGGGAAGCAAGCCTGATGCATGTGAAAACCCTGATCAATCTTCAAACGTTTTGAGCCTCTGATCAACAACTGCCGCGCTTGATTCACGACAGTCGCTCCAACTTGCGTCTTGTTCGCCGCTGGAAAAAGTTCTGCTCATCTACGTACAAGGCTCGTTCAGACCAGCCAAGTCTGGTCACATCTAGACGGACATGAACGAAGACGTCCTTTGAAGCAAAGAACACAGCCATCCTACCGTCCTCACCACGATCTTATCTCCTTCTCATGCAGAGTACACTGATTTGCTTGCTGACCTGACTGCGCCCATCGTATCTTACATCGAAGGCGTGCAAACTTCACAGACTCTGCTCTCCGTCTCCCAGTCTCGCGGATATCATCGAGAGGGCGGAAGAGAGTGAAAGCGTCGTCGTCGACTCCGCGTTTGAGACCTTCACAGCTCCTATCGCCGTCGATTCTAGCGGCTCATTCTTTCATTCCGCCGTGGTCTACTGAAGACTGAAGTTCATCGCTCCAGGCCAAGAAATCTTCGCTTGGGGGACGGGGTAGGCGTGCTTCCGTTGTACAGTAGCGGAGTTTGAGTCGTAGGCAACGATGATGTATGTGGATTGCTTCACGACTCACCCCATTGTTCGTATACCAAAATCAGCTCCATCTCTAGGGCCAAGTCAGGGGCTCCAGGTCGAAGTAACCTTACGGCGAAGCCACGATGCCAAAAGAATGAATGATCTCGTTCAGTCTGTTGTTGATATGTTCATGACATGCCCTTCAGAGCTTGAAATTGAACACGGCCAGGATCGAATGTGTTGTTAAGAGCGCGGTTGACGTCGATCGCTTTCTATCCCACACGGCTCGGAGATGGATCAAGAGAGCTCGCCAGATGATTCACGCCCGGCACTAGGAGGTAATGTCAGCTCCACAGCGTCTGGTGGGCCGCGCTCGCCAAGCAAAAGCCAACTCATGATGTATCTTCCAACATGCTTCTTCGTAAACGATAAGAAGTGATGTAGCAGCAGTCTGCTGGCCCCAGACACTGGCTGAAGCTCTTCTGCCTTCAATACACGATTGGTCACATGAGAGAATTCGATTGCGGTCTGAGAACGGCCAACGGGAGCGGCAGAGCAATTTTGACTTATGTGAGCCGACCTGGATTGAACTACGTGGGCTAAATCATGCACAAATCTCTTTCGACTTCGACGTTCGACTGGGAACAAGAAGGATGTCGAGGGCAACGTGGAAGATTTCGGCAAGAGTGACAAATGGGTGTCACGGGTGTGATCGATAGAGTCTGTCTCCTGGCCTCAATTCAGAGCCCTGAACCTGCAGCAGCTCATCTGGAAGTCGGAGATCAGGTCCACAAGTGCTCATGGCGAATCCAGTAGTAATGGTAGAGACGCGAGGGAGTTCTCTGCCGATCTCAGCAGGTGATCAGCTAGCCTCTCTACCAAGTAGGCTTACGCTCCATAGCGCTCGAACTTCTTGTTTGGCACATCTCATCTCGACTGGCAGGCTGAGAGCGCAGGAGGCGATTGGAAATGGAGACAGCAAGGGTGCGTCGCAGGTAGTGATGAAGCAGCGGCCCACTTGTGGTACATACTGTCTGAAGCTCCTCAGGCTCGGACACAGGCGTCGGAGTATGAAGGACGCTGGTAGCGTCGACAAAAGTCGTGAAGAGAGCGGGATCGAGATGTGGCCAATACGGTCGCTGTGCAGGTTGTTCACGTACTGCCAACCATGGCTGAAGCTCTTTCCCCCTGTCTGTCCAGCTTGCAGGATGAGAGAGACCGACAGCAAAGAGGAGGACGTAGTTGAGAGCGACGTCGAGGATGTCGCATGTGTGATCGACTAGAAATCTGTCGTTGGCTTCGCTTCTGTACGCTGGCTCTGCGTCAGCTCCATAGAATGCTGAAGTCCAAGGCCGTATGAGCGAAGGAGGGAAGGGATAGCGAAGATTCGAGAGTTGAGAAAACAGCACCACGTGCTTCTAGTGAGACTATACGCGGTCCACCTTCTAGCTCTGAGATGTTTGGCACTCCGGTGTCTCGGCTGGCACAGCTCATTCCGGCTTTGAGGCTCGTAGCATTGGATGCGATCGGTTTTGAAAGTATTGAGGTCCGATACTAGGTTAAATATCTGTAAGGCTCTCATCAGCAAGAGTTGTCTCAATCGACTCTGAGAATGGTTATGAAACAGAATGGTCCGAGTTGGAGTCGTTGCGCGAGGTCGGTGCCTCCAGCGCGGAAATGCTTATGGTATTTGAGCGAGGTAGGAGAGGTGTTTCCACGCTCTCCTCCTCCTCACGTCGCTATCGCTCTCACAAATTGAACATCTGCCGCAGCGCGGCTTTCTCTTGATCTGCGTAGGGCCACAAGATGCCCAGAGCGCCCATCACCTTCGCGATCGTTGGGTGGTGGAATTGGCAGTCCACCGCCACAGCTCCCACCAGCGCTTCCAGCGTCGTCGACTTCTCTCGTGCTGTCGGTGGCGCACCGGACAGCACCAAGTTGTTCGGGGCGTCGAAGAGTCCGAGCTGGTCGACTCGCCAAGCCTGGTATCGCTGCGTGGCGAGGATTCGGCTGTACCAAAAGTGCCAGCCAGCTACAACTTACATCAGCATATGTCCTCGATACTCGAAGATTTATTGAATGATGTTACCCGTGTTGTACTGCTCGCTGTCATCAATCCATTGTGCAGCCAGCTTTGTCTTGATCTCGGCATCGCCAGTGATGGCCAAGAGCTGATTTGGGCTGCGCCTATCGTAATCGCGATATTCGACAGCGCGATGGAGGAGGTGGTGGCGGATAAAGACGTACTCGTACCCGTCCGAGAAGGTCAACTTTGCCAGCGAGGAGGACGAGGGAGTCATCAAGGTCACAACGACCGTTGTTGGAGCGAAGGCAGGTGGTGCTGGTTGTTGTGGTGGCAGCTGTGCGGTAGCCATTGTGTCTCTTGTGATGGGCGAGAACACTGTAGAATCGATTGAGGCGACGAGAAAACAAGATTGATGGTGTTGACGCTGCTGTAACTGCGGTGTGCTGTCCTCGTTGTGCGTGAATTCGTCGAAGTCGCGGAGCAGCTGTAAAGCTGCGAGATCACAACAACAGCCAGACCGACGTTGAGCCAGCCAGAGACCAAGAGACAATCGACTTCTTCTCCAGGCTCTTCCTTGTGACCGGAACATGATGAAAAAAGGATGGTCTCAATGCGAGACTAGAGTGCCGGTGGCTACTCAATGAATTGTGTTCCCATCTGTTGGTCTCCTGGTAACCCATTCTGCCACTGAGCAAAGCAGTCATGAAGTGACGCCGACAGTCGGGCTTACCCTTGAAAGGATCCAGTTTGTTCAATCTTGAGCCGACTGTATACACCTTTCCCGAAGGTCGGCTGTATGTTACGTCTAGCATGCCCACCTGTAGGGTCATACATAAACTCGTTGTTGTTGGCAGAAGGAAGAAGACTCAGCGGCACAGAAGGACAGTCAGAGCTTGAGAGATACGTCAGAGGACTGTGGCAACCATGCAGGCTCAACGGCCGTTGCTAGGCATCGATAAGCTGAAGTGATGCGAGTGCTTGTGCTGGACCGTGGAGGATAGAAAGTGTTGGTTTTCTCGTGGAGATTGAGACCATTGATTGCCTTGTCGAATTTCAACGATACTAAAGGTCAACCCATCATTGCCCGGAAGATTCAGAAAGATCTAGCTGCATACTCATATCGCCCCAGCATCCCGGCGGCATGAGCACAGGGCTTCTGAGGCTGTGTACTGAGCCTCTCCCGAGCGACACCCACTAGCTCCCGGTACTCCGAGCCATTCAGCTAGATACAGTGAGCTTGTTATTGTGGCTGTTGCGCTCTTATCGTTTCAGATAGCGTTGCGAACTTCACATCCTTCCACTTCCTCATCAGCCTACTTCTTCTCACGACTCTTTCGAAGTGCCTAGTGCTTTCTTCAATCACCTCCTTCACAACTATCACCATTCATCGGATCATCACAACGACACATTGCAATGGCGCCACTGCGCTGCTCTACAGCAGACCTTGCAAGTCGTCGCCGTACGCGCGTCAACAGCAATGACTGAGATGTCTGCCATCAACACATTCGAGCCTGCAAGACGCAGCTGCACCGCAGTGAGTCATCTACGAGTTCTCTTATCTTCAAGCAGGTCGTCGTTCGTGGCGCCGCTCCACACTGATCATCCACGTCAAGAGTGCGGCTGACATCTGCCATCAGCGTTCCATCACCCTGCCTTCAAGACGTGGCCGTCGCATTGGTAAGTCCTCGCCCTACCTGCTCCAACCAACCGCCAGTTCATATAAGTCCCACTCAACTCCATGTGGCGAGGCGTAAAATTGATGGCGAAGATCAACATCTGCTTGCAAAGCCAACGCAGAGGTGCTCAAGCCTTCATGGTTCGATACCGATGCAACGGTGAAGCGGCAGTGTCGCGAACGAAGGGCTAGCACCCGTAGCCGGCGTCCAGCTCAGCCATTGCACATCGGTCGAGCAGGAATCGGGCGCTGGTAGGGAATTCGCGAACATACCAAGCGGAGATTTTAGTCAAAGCATGACTGACATGCGAGTGCTTGCCAGAATTGCCGTCACCTATAGAGGTGCTGAGCTCTACAGCATCCATTGGAAAACGTCTACTGACTAGCGTCTCAATACAGATAACAACGACAAACATGCCGCCAGCAGCATCTCATTAGTCTCAGCAAGTATGCCAACACCTCTCCGAGAGCTTGTTGTTCTACAAAGCACCCAAGAGTCGTCATCATCGTCAGCACCTGCGATGACTGGTCTCCTACTGTATCCAGAGCTGGCGCAAACAGCCACTCACAAGGCTTGACAGGAGGTGCAATGTTGGCGCTCGAAGGTAAGCACAGCAAGGGCAGACACCCAACACCTGACCCTCTCGGTTGCCTGGCTTGTCTACCCCCATGACATTTCAGATCTCTTTGAGAGGGAAGATCAAACAATCTGTCTCGAAAGCGCCAGAGAAACTCCTCAGCCTTTCATGGTTGAGAGCGGACATGGCGCGGCAGAGCAGGAACTGTGCGGTGCTCGAACCCTACCTTACCTTGTTTCGCACCAAGTGTGCATCTGATACCAGCACAGACATTTCTCACCATGCAAAGCAATATCGCATTCGAACAAAGAACGTCCACTGACATGTTTCATAGATTCCAGCAATCTTTCTCTCTTGCCCTCCTCTATCGCGTCAATTTGCTGCCTTCCATAGCATCTTGACTTAAGCACTTCGGAGGAAGATCAAACCATGCTGTAGCTCGATGCCAGTCAGCCCGGCTAGAGTTGGCGATCTTGCAAGGCAACCAAATCTTGAGAGTTCTCATCGCTCCTGAGACGGCAATCTTGCATACATTCCTTGCTTTGACGTTGCCGACAGTCTCTCACACAGACGATGCCTTTCGCTGACTTCTTGAACAGGTCCAGAGCCTCTTCGCCGCATCACAACTGCGCGTTCGACATGTCTACTGCGACTTCTCGCCAATCTATTCACGGCGCCTGCATCTTCATCTCCATCTCGCCTCCTCTCGACACCGTGGCATTGGATCCGGCTCTTGCCTCATCTCCAGCTTCTCCCATCGAAATCTTCGACATCTCCTCGCTACCTCCGATCCGAGCTTGACCTGGCCCGTCCTTCAATGACGCCGCAGCGGTCGGACGAAGGAAGAGGAGACATTGGTTCTACGAAGCCCGTCGCAAGTGGTTCCGAGAATCTTTGTAATGCACTATTGAAGCACGGATGCGTTGGGCTCAATCGTACTGGGTGGAACAGAGTCGCAAACATATCACTTGACTGCACAAGCCGCGAAAACATTGTCAAGAAGAAGGCTGATGGAGTACAGTAGCAACAGAACAACGGCAACCCGACCATCCCGCGCCGTTCGATACTACACATTCGGCTTGTCCCTCCATGACATGTCGGCTCTGGGACGAAGGCAGAACAGAGCTTGACGGATTTCGCAAGCTGTGCGAGGTCAACACTCAGTATTATCTCCTCCGATCATTGAGGTCAATTGATCTGAGCCATTCTACTGGCATACATCCCAGGATCTACCCGCGGACGAGGCTAACGTTGTGCTGCAACAGGAACATCGATCCCAACCTTCGTCCCTGCCAAGAAACTCATTCTGCCGACTCGTCCTTCTCATGACTTGTTGGTTCCAGGACAGAAGGAAGAGCGAAGCTTGACGAAACCCTGCAGTGGTTCCGCAACGCACGCGATGAACTGGCCCCAATGCTAGGAGCTCATTGCATTGGGAAGGATAAATCGCATACATACCCATTCCCTCTCCCTCACCCAGAACCATTCTTCGGAGCTATGCTAACGGCAGACCCAGGTAATATATCACCTTCGTCTCTACCAAGCCTTTCAAAGCGGCCGACCTGTCTTTCCCATGATTTGTTGGTTCCGAACCGGAAGGCAGAGCAAAGATGCATCACAAATGCCCTGAGCGTGCTTGGTACAATCGCATCGGGCAGGCAGATCGCAAACATGCATTACCCCTTCTCTCTTCTACCTTTTTGAAAACCGCTCTCAATCCAATGACATGGCTGACTTCGACCCCAGGCAATCGAACATCTTCGTCTCTACCAGGGCGCCGATCCGCCGACCTGTCCTCATGGCTTGTTGGATCGAAGATGAAAGGAAGAACAAAGATGCGACACAAATATCCCGAGCGTGCTGAGGTCACTTGCTTCGGGCAGGCAGATCGCATACACGCCTCCACCCTTCTCCATCTTCTCCTTCCACAACGCCCTCGACTCAAGGACATGGCTGACTACGGTTACAGGCACCCGATCGCCTTCGTCTCTACCTTGCCGGCTGGTCCTTCTTCATGACTTGTTGGCCCGAGGACGAAGGCAGAGCAAAGATGCAGCCAAATACCTCGAGCGTGCTGGCTTCAAGCGCAACGGGCAGGCGGATCGCATACATAGCCCTTCCTTCTTCAGAGCGCCTCTTACTTGGATGTGGACTGACCGAGATAACGGGAAATCGACTGCCTTCATTATTGCCAGGATCCGCAGCCGACCACCTTGCGCTCTCCATAAGAACATGTCGCCAGGACGAAAGGCAAGTGAAGCCTCACGAGTGGATCGTAAGCTGCAGCGGACCTCTCTTTCGGATGGAAAGTGGGCATAGAAGGAGCTCGAGTCCGTTGGCCTTCGTCTCTACCTTGCCGACTGGTCTTCCTCCATGACTTGTCGATCTGAGGACGAAGGCAGATCAAACTCATGCGCCCAGTAACCTCGCCGCGATCACACATATCGCGCTGAGAAGGACAAATCGCATACATACCACTCCGCCACGCCCAACTTTCATCACGAACTGAGCTAACTTCGCGATGCAGCAGGAAACCAGATTGGCCTTCGTCATACTTTGCCGACAAGTCTTCCCATGACTTGTTGGCTTTCGGACGAAGGCAGAGCGAAGTTAGATGGGCAAGCGACAAGAGAATCTGGAGCGTCGAGGTCAATCGTTTTGGAGATTCAAAGCCGCAGACAAACCGTACCCTGCTCCGCCTGTCATCCTCTACTGCGTGCCACGCTGACTCTTGTACTCAACAGGAACGCGAATTGAATGCCGTTGGTTTCCACCTGCCGACCCTATCTCTTCATTCTATGGCGAAGGCAAAGTGACTCTTGAAGCGACAGGGAACTCTGGATACTGAGGTCAAGTGCTTTGCGGAAGAGAAATCGTACACATACCTCCTCATCTCGCCCAAATCACATCAAGGTAGGAGCCGACCTCAAGCAGAAACAACCGACGCCAAAGATCCTTCGCCTACACTTGCCAACTTGTCGTTCTCCATGACTTGTCGGTTCCAAGGCGAAGGAAGATCGAATCACAGCTGACGAACCTGGCTGCGTATCTGAACGGCTGATTGACTTGTCACCGCCGGCAGTAAAAGACTTCTGAAGCTGGCGAATGTATTACCTCTCGTGCATTGATCTCGTTGCATTGGGAGCATCTGTGTTCGCGGACATACCTCATCATCCTCCGCAACTTTCATCGAGTACTCAGCTAACGTTGGCGCACAGTAGAGTCTCGAACTCAACCCTATCACCTTCGCCTTCACCCTTCGACTTGTCTCTTCCCATGACTTGTCGGTTCTGAGGCGGAGGGAGATCGAACGGCTGCGAACCAACGCACCTGGATGCATTTTGCTCATTGCTCCGGGAGAAATTGTTCGCACACATACTCAGTCGCAGTATCAGGTAGAATGAGACCGCAACTTTCAAGCTTTACCATCATCATGGAATCGTTACTGTCTACTTTCTGCCTTTCTACTCAGCTCACTACCTTGCAGTGAACATCTCTCATACACCATCCAAGTCTCACAGAACTTCCCAATGAGCTCCACCAACCACGCCTACTCGCCATCACTGAGCATCAATTCTCCACCACTACGTCAAGTCCTGATCAGCAAGAACTCCAAAGACGAAGCGATTTCTACTCACCTGACAAGCATTCCTCCCATATCTCGCACCATTAGCTCCAGCGGCATTACCTTGAACACAAAGCGTATAGAACTGAGACTTGCAATACTCTACTACACATCAGCACACCATTCACCATATCCCAGGTCTCGCGTTTCTCTACTCACTCTGCGGGACCCACTGCGCAGGGTTACAATCTCCATTGATCCTCACAGTCGCACGACGGTTGTTCGACTTGACTCCATTGCGAGAGTAAGTTGATCCCACAACCAAATTGGTCTTGGAGCAGAACTTGTTGATCGCCTCGTAGACGGCGGCGTTCTTGCCTTTGCAGAAGGGCCCGGGGGCGATTTTGATGCCGCCTGCGGAAGCGAGCTGCGGGATGGCGAGGGCGAGGAGTGCCAGCAACAAGAGGGGAATGGAGAAGGATCTCATCGTGCCGGTTTGTGATACTGCGGATCAAGCGGCAAGTTTGGGCAAGGAAGTGGAAACATGATGGAGAGAGAGCTGGACTTTGAGTGGTTGCCAAGGATTATTGAGGGTGGTATGCGGAGAGCTTGGATGTGGGTTTGGGCCGGATTGTGCTGACAATGGGACAAAGCAACTAAGAAAATTGTGGTGCCAAGACAACAAGGCCTTCGAGGCGGCGATTGAAGGAGTGCTCTGAGCTCTGTACGCTCTAAAGAGCATCGGAAGGAGGTTGAAGGCGGCCGCAAACGTCCTGAGATTGCGGGAAGCTGCAGCTTCTCATCACCAGGACTGGCGCCAAGACCACGACAAATCCTGCTTCCTCGCAATCGGCGCATCGCGCAACGATGGCAGTGTCCTCAGCACCGGCGCACCTGCCAGGATGGCATCCAAGGCGGCGAGAAGGGTATTTTTCATGCAATAAAGCAACCTGCATGCAATGCTGTCTTCTTCCACACGTATATTTGTTTAAGGACGAAGGATGAGCTGAAGTCGGATTTCACTTCAAGGTTCGGAGACAGTCTTGGCACATGCCTCAGGCCAGAGTCACCTGACTCAAAACTGCGGCTGAACCAGCCGAATCTCCACAGCTTCTCCATCTTTCGGTGTCATCACGGTCGTCTTCCTCGCTCTCCAACGCCGAGTGTAGCCGCCATTAGCATTCACCAGTGCCACCATTCTGTACCTGCTGGTTAGCTTGTGATAAGAAATGGCGGGCACAGGCTCCGAATGGTATATGTATTTGAAGGAACCGTGATGACGCGAATGGCAGTGATAAGTACACAAGTCTCTCTTTGTCCTCAGTCGCCCTCACCTATTCCTACAACAACTACACGCCCCTCGCAAGACAGGCTATGGCTACAGCAATGAGATCAACCAGAGCGCTGCGAGCGGAAGCACGTTCGGCCGAGCGTAGAGCTACCAGACACACTCCGAAAATCTGCAGAGCGTCAGCTTCTGCTACACAGCGACGACAGCAATCAACAAAGCGACGACTACATTCCACATCTCAAAATGAACATGCAGTACCTCTCTCCGTACCGTCCGCCGCCGAGTCGACGTTCTCGTACGCAGAAAGACTGCCAACCATGGCACCTCTCTCGGCGCTACCCATCTCCCAGATTCTCCGTTCATACTTGATCACCACCATGTCCAGCCACCCGACTCTTTTCTCTGCCTCGACAGGTCTCCTACGACAGATGCTCGAGTCTCCGAACCCGCTTCTCAACCTCAGAAATCCTCTCATGCGAGCAGTACTTTGGGAAACATTTTACAAGCAGTTCTGCGCAGGCGAGAACCAGGCGCAGATCTCACAGCGGTGCGAGGAGATTCGAAGATTGGGCTACAGTGGAGTCATTCTCGAGTACGCGAAAGAAGTGCTGAAGGAGGGCAAGACAGATGAGCTTCAAGATGTGGCGACTTGGCGCAAAGGCATGCTTGATACAATTTCCATTGCTGCTGAGGGCGATTTCTGCGCTTTGAAGTGGAGTGGCATGGGACCAGCAGCAATGCGCAGAATGGCGGAGGAAAAGGCTCCAAGCAAGGAAATGGATGAAGCCATGCACGCCATTACTTCCGCCGCCGCCGCGAAGAACATTTCCTTGCTACCCAGCGCCGAAGAGACCTGGAACTTGAACGGCTACCAGGACTGGACACTGCGCATGCAAAGAGCGTACAACACCGGCGGCAAGAGTGTAGTCTACAACACCTACCAAATGTACCTGAAGGAGATGCCCGGCAGGATCGCAAAGCACTTGGAGGTCGCAAAGGCCGAAGGCTTCACACTCGGCGCGAAACTGGTACGAGGCGCATACCTAGGCTCAGAGAAACGTAGCCTCATCCACGACACCATCCAAGACACCCACAACGCCTACGACTCCGCCGCGGCCGCCCTTCTCCAAAGACACTACAACTCCTTCCTCCGCCCCACCACCTCCGGCCAAGACAAGATCCAAGACAGCATGAACGTCATGATCGCCTCCCACAACGCCGTCACAGTTGAAAAAGCCCAAGAACTTCGACGCCAACAAAAGAAGCGCGGTGAAGAACTCACACCCCTCGCATTCGCACAACTCCAAGGCATGGCGGATGAAGTCAGCTGTACTCTCCTCGCAGCGGCACGCGCAAGCAAAGATGACCCGAATGCTGTTCAGGAGAAAGTCTTCAAGTGTACGCCGTGGGGAAGCATGCAGGAATGTTTGAATTATTTGCTGAGACGAGCGGCGGAGAATAAGGATGCTGCGGGCAGGACTTGGGAGACACGGAAGGCTATGGGTGCGGAGATTGGGAGGAGGATGAGAGCTTCTTTGGGGATGAAGGCGTAAGGGGATGAGCGTTGAAATGTTACTGTATGAATGGCGTTTTGCGATGGCATGGGGAAGCTCGGTCAGGATGATCTTGAGCGCACGACATGAGTTACGGGTTTGCCGTTGATGAGCGTTCTGTTTGCATTGCATTGCATTTCGAGGAGTAGCATACCTAGTAAAGAAGGATATTGGTATTTACAGCATATTGAATGATGGCTTTCATGGCTATTCATTCCGGAAGACTGCTCCAGTCAGCTTTCAAATTCCTGCAATCTCGCCACAATTCATCGAAGCTCTGCAATACACTCCATGCATCAGGTATCTTGGTTTGCCCAACACACGTACCGTACCAAAGCCATGTGCCAACCTGCCCGAGACCAGCGCACCAGTCGTTGGGCTCTTTGTGAGCACCAGCTTCCGATCCCGGACGATAGCTCGAGCTCGGCTTTATGCGGCTTTCGCAAGCTCCTCGGACACGGACACCGAAGCTTATTCTGCGCGCCGAGAATTCACCTTTCTCATGTGTCTTGATATACATGGGTCTTATAAGACGGCCGTGAGTAGCCGGCATCGTACGAGAGATCTGGTGCGAAAAGATGAGGCTGGAGATCGTGGTTGGGAAGTTCAAATGAGAAGTTCAAATTCGTGAATGAAGTCACACAAGACTGAGAAGCGTTGCAGAATTGTTTATTCTTGTCACTGACAAGGAGAAAATAACTTGCTTCATTCTTGACATGGCAGTCTCTTCCTCTTACAGTGATACCCGTTCAATGCTCTGTTCGCCTTGTTCGAGAAAATCCAAACGCGCACAAGATCAATGAGCTCGTGTCTCTGGTATTTGCGACGGTGTACGTTCTTAGATCTCTTCTCGGCGCGGTCTACTTTCGGTAATGTCGCTTGGTGATACGCGCAATGAATCTCTGGACATTGTCCTGCTACCGAAAGGCATCAGCTCTCGTAAGCGGAGCTCAAATTTCTTGGCCTCTAATTCTCGTGAGCTGGAGTGCGCCAAAGGCTCTCAAAAGACGAAGATCTCGATTCTCTTCCCAAGCGGATCATCTTTGTGCGATCTCTTGCTCTTTCCTTGGATATTCTGAGCATCGTAATCCATGCGCGAGACCGACTGGAGACCGGATCTTCATAAGCGACTCTGATCATCTTCGACACATATTGTCCTGCTCTCAGTGTGGTGCTCGAGGTCGTGGAACACGAAGCGACGCACAAGAGATGCTAAATTGTGCATGATGGCGGCGTAGCAGAGACTGAGTTCTGCTGCCTCCTTTCAGCTCCAGAGTTAGTAGAATGACGTTGGTAATTCGTGGACGAGGAGGAGGACTAAGCTGTTCGCAGCTCTCTGCAGGTCCTAGAGTCGTGCTTGTCTCAAGAGAGAGAGAGCCGTCGCGTGGTTGTTACTGTGTTTCGGAAGCAAGGGGTGTTCTTGTGAAGAATGCGTAAGCCGGCCGCTGCTGTACATACCAAATCTGCTTAGGTGTCCTCATGCTCGCACAGAGTGTCAAGTCTCTTCCCATCAGTCCACTTGCCGCCCTAACATAAAGCGCATCTACGGCCTGATCTCCTCTGCGTAACACAACCCGCCTGTCATGATCTCTTGTCACTTGGCCCGTCTCCTTCCCTGCCGCTGCCACGAGTCCGTCTGCTAGATGAAGTCAATTTAAGAGCTGGAAGTCCGTAGTGGTCCTTGAGTCGGTCGTGAGAGTCGGTGTGGTGTGTGCCTTCGTACGACTGGGTTGTACGTGCTGCCGATACTGCTTTGGCTAAAGACATCGACATTAGACACAGGTTGCCAATTGGTAGAATTTGGTGGAGAGAGGATTCGACATCCAAGCCTCTCGCTGCGACACACCGTCTGAGGCTGAACATATTTTCGAGCATGGTGGCTTTGGTGGCGAGAAGACATGAACGCTTCTACCTATCGACACGGGCCTCGACTTTATCGGTTCGTCGTAGGCTATAGCACAAGGAACAATGGATGCTCTACGAAGGTACGCCGGCGGTTGTCGAGGCATGGAAGTGCTGTTGGCGGTCAGCAGCCCCTTTGATGCGCCTTCTTAGCTACGCCGCCGAATTTCAAGTCGCGATGTCGTGACGCTGGCATCTCTCTGTGGTTTTGCAGACCTGGTACCAGTACTGCTGACTTCGGAGGAGTTGTGTTTGCCACTATAGGTCATTTGCAGTCTACAGCTATCCTCGTCGTCAATGTCAGAGGCCTCTATGAGTGGCGCCCAGTATGCATTGTGCCGGAGGGCTACACTGCCATTCGCGAAAAGTTTCAGTGCTTACCAGTCGAGGCGTTGTAGTGCTTTGTGCCGCGTAAAGGTCTTCCCTCGTCCCTCGTTTGCCACATACTTACATGCTGGATATTGAAGAAGATGCTGTCGAGGCTGTATGTTCTTTGTTCTTTGTTGACTAGCGCCACTCTCAGTGTGTGTGCAGATTGGCCTTGTACGCAGGGCTGTCGCCGCAATTGCTCTGAAGGGCTGAGTGCTGAAGGTTGGGAGAGAAGTTGTCATATGCCGCGGTCTGGTGCTGCTGCTGAGGTCGCGATAATGTCTTCGCTCGTCCCTCTCTGGCCACATACTCGTCCGTTGAGTATCTCAGAAGTTGCTATCGACATTGAGGCCCATTTGTAGTACATCGCGATCCTCCGCATGTATGTAAGAAGGCCGTGTGGGCAGTAATGTCGCTGTGATGGCTCTGGAGGGCTACAAGGTCAGCTTCGGGAGGGCAGTTGCCCTGTGTGGCGATCTGCTGGTGGAGCGGCAGATGTCTTTCTCGTGCCTCGCCGGCCACATACTCATGTGATAGACGCCGGAGAAATTGCTATCGACTTTGTGGCCCATCTGTGACTTATCGCGACCCTTCGCGTGCATATAGCAGGCCTGTGTGAGCAGCATTACTGCCGTGATCGCTCTGTAGGCTACATGGTGAGCTGCGGCAGGGTCCTGCCAGTTGCGGCGTTTCGCTGCTGAAGCTGCGAGGATTTCTTCGCCCTCCCTCGCTCGCCACACACACACACGTGCTGGACACCGGACAACTTCGTATCGATTCTGCGGTGCATACTGGCCATATTGCGACCCTCAGCGAGCATATTATGTGCTTGTGTTGGTGCAGTAGAGCCCACAATAGCACCAGGAGGCAGCTCAGAAGGCGCGGCTTGGCGGCAGGCTTGAGCTTCCCAAACACAATCCAGCTTTCCTCACCCGACAACCAACACCTTCTTCACAATAGACATCACAACTACACCATTTGCACCCTCAGAAACACGCATATCCTCGCGACAATGCATTGCAATGCCTGTCAGCGTGATTTGATGTGATCTCTGCAAGATTTGGGCGGTTGGCGGCCAAGCAAAGGCTCCACCACGAAGCCCGCCGCAACAACGGCATATCGCCTCACATTGCCAACGACACAGGCCAGCGACACCCTTCGCGGCAACGAGACATCGGTAGGTACCATCATGACCTCCTCTCACATTAATCTCATGTGTACAGCTCATCGGCGTGGCTGGTTTTGGTCGGTGGTGTGCCATGCCACTTCCGCTTGCCAGCCGCTCCACCACCGCCATATTCAGCGACGGCGAGGTCCAGCAACCTCTGCGACTACTGATGAGTATGACAGACGCTTCAAAGGCATCTTCCGCCCGAGCGCTGCAAGTTTGGTGTCAGCAGTCACTGGCGCCGCCGATTCACAAGCCCTTGGCTTCGGTGATTCGGACACTCGACCACTCCTTCACCAGTCGGCTGGCGGCGACGAGGTGTATCACCCTTGCGCCATATCAATTCGCCTGCTCAGCACTAATACGCCCTTTCAGCACGACTGGCAGCGATATCTGGTATGTCCATTGCCCTCAATGCTCATCCACCTCCGCATGACTACCGAGCCTTCACCCATCGCTTGACAAACGTCGGCTTCGGCAAGCTGCAGACGCTGACCACCACTGACAGACTTCAACAGACCTTCAATATGCCAGCGAGGCATCGCCAGAAACGCTGCCCATGTTGTCGCCTTGCCGACCGCCTACCAGCTCACCACCTCTGAGCGACAAGCACACCACAGTCACTGCTCATGGCCAGCATGCTGAGCCCAACAGGCAGCAAATGCTGGCACCAGCGAGGTATGTTCAACCCTCACCCACCAACCAAGGCGGTACTATGCTAACAAAGAAGCCATTGACAGACTCGATCACCTCCGCCGTCGCCGCCTGCTCGAGGCAGATTTGAAGAGCCAAAGGACCGAAGCAAAATTCACAAACCTAATACCACTTGGCAGAGCATGAGAAGCATGTATTTCTTGCCTGAAAGAGCTGGATATGGCTGGCCATCTGGACACTGGCACACACGTCGAGGTGTGGTTCCACCACGTGATCTCGGCAGATCAAGCTTTCACACCTCCGCCCAGCTGTCCACATCTTCGCAGGACAGCATGACTTGGCTTCTACACGTCACCGGACAAGACAAAAACATCTTCTGGACATCATGCAGCTTCGCTCCGCCGTCATCACCTCTCGCCCAAGTGGGTGGAGGTGGAGGTGGCAGTGACCTCCGTAAGATGCACGACCACTGTGCGCATCTGTGAGCTGGTTCGCCGGCCGGTGTAAGTCGCCCTTCCGTTCTTGTCGACTACCTTGGTAGACGCTACGGTTGACTCTTTCGTATCTCTCTGGCTTTTTGGGACTGGCGGCCGAGAGCTGTCTGACAGCCGGCATCTGCACACCAGTGTTCTATCTCTGTCAGCACTTTGGTGTCAGGCGCCTTCCCTCTGGCATCCGCGAGCTGCTTGCAGCCGGTGTAAGTCCCTTCCAATCTTGTCGACTACTTTGGTAGACGCTTGGCCGGTCGCTTTCGTATGTCCTCTGCTGCGTCCTGCATTTTCTTTCGGCACCTGCGAGCTGCTTGCGGCCGGGATAAGTCCACATCTGGCCTTGTCGACTACTCTGGTAGACGCTTGGCTGATGCTTTCGTATGTCCTTCGCTGCGTTCTGTATTTGCTTTTGGCTGACACTGGCGAGCCTCGTGCCCGGTTCAGTCAACTTCTGGCCTTGTCGACTACTCTGGTAGACGCTTGATTGGGAGCTCTCCTTTGTCATTTGCTGCGTTCATTTCCTTAGACACATCGGCACCGGCGAGCTTCCAGCCCGGGTGAGTCCGATTCACCACCGCTGCACAGCTCTGCCTGCATCAGCGACGCATCTCTTCACAGATGGGAGCCGAACTCAGGTACCTCTTGCGACACGGAAGACATCACACAGTGAACACTTCTGAACTGCTCTGAGGCCTGCACTGGACTCCACGAAAACCTTTGCACTAGCATCCACTTCACGCAATGGGGCCTCTAGGTTACCTCGAGTATGGCTATGCCCTTGCCGGCTGTGGTTTGCGAAACCGTGTCTGAAAGCCAGGCTTGCTTGGATGAGTACGCACATGTTGGGTATCTGGGGCGAATTCAAGATCTCCTTGATCTTGAGAGCTGACTTCCTTGGAAGTGCCTTGCTCGACAACGATATTGACGGAAACTTGGTCTCTGGAGCATTGTCGCTGGTCTCTCGAAGCTGCGCCTGCTGTGCTTCCTTGGAAGCTATCTGGTCGGCAGTGGAAAGGGCCTTTGACCTGGATGACTGCTTTGGCTGTCTCCTCCTCTGCTCTTGAGCCTTTGCTGCTTGCTTGGCGAGACTTCGCTTGCTGTACAGCTCTTGGCTGTCTCTTGCATTGGCGAACCCTGCTTGCCGGCATGCGTAGATTCTGCGCTCGAAGACACTAACGCCAGCAGCTTCGAAAGCAACTACAACGGCAGGTCAACTTGTTTCCTTTGTCAGCACCCGGACGAGTCGCTCTGCAACTGTGCGACATGCTCCAGACTTGTCGACTTTCAACAATGTTGACACCGCCAATGGACAAGAAGAACGAGATGAGAACTCGAACGATTCAATGACACAGCAGCGGACGGCCCAGCTTCAGCTTTTGGAGGGGCCGACGCAATGCCACGCGATGGTAGGGGCGTGGCCGAGTAAGTCACATCGCCTTCACCTCGTCCTCTCCTTGCGCTTGGCCCGTGATGATGTTCGCTTGCGGCATCGAGCGGTGAGCTGTATGCGCGTTGCACATGTTCTCCTCTCCCTTCTTGGCAAGGGCTCTTCGGATGTCCTGGTGGTGGTGTAGACTACCTTGGTAGACTCACCCAGCGCCACCCCAAATCCTCGTCGTCGCTCTCATTACTCTCCATGGACACCAGGCTGGCAGTGGCAGCCAGCCTGCGTGCTTGTTGACATTCGGGTAGGCAGCTTTTGGTGCTACCCATATTCCTCGACTGGCTTGGGCCGACCACGCTGCAACTTTTCCTTCGCTTTGGCTTCCGTATCGTCAACATTTGTCAGCTGGGCCGGTTGCAGAAGCTTCTCTGTAACCGCGAGCCCTTTTCGTATCTCCTCTCCAACCTTTCTTTCGAAGACCCGAGCTCTCCCGGCGAGCCGCCTGGTTGCAGATCTGATTGTAGACTACTCCTGGTAGACTCTTTCAAAATCGAGCGACTTTGGCATCTTCATGGGATTGCACGTGGCGGAGGCGGAGGATGCAGACGTTTTGGACAAGCAGGTCTCGAAATCTTGGCAAGTCTACGAGCACCAGACCCTCCGAGTGAGCCGCCCAGTCGGAGATATGATTGCAGACTACTCTTGGTAGACTCTTTCAGGATCGAGCGACTTCGGCTTCCTGGAGGATTGCATCTGGCGGCCGATGCTGAGTTTCTGGGAAAGCAAGCTTTGACATCTCGACAACTCTACGAACTGTCGAGCAAGCCGTGAGCCGTACGGCCGGCCTTGACAGCACGAAGAGTCGAGAAGGCGGAGCAGATGAACACACCAGTGGAGGATCCGATCAAGCCAGTTGGAACGTCTCAACATCACGAGCATTCAAGCAGGCCATGAGCTGTATGGCCGGCCCGGACAGCACGAGCAGATCGACACCGAAGCAGAAAGGATTGCGGCGGATGCTGAATGGGCCATGATCAGAATCAGGAGATGGAAGCGTCGGTGGCAGTGTGGTACAGTTTCCTTGCCAGAATCAAGAAGAGTGTGTACTCGCTGTGGTGGCTTCTGAGGAGATGAGGAACAGGGTGCTGCTGGCGTGGATGCGGTCGAGATGGTCATGGCGATGGACGGCATTGAAGAGGATTGCAACTGGGTCGAGGGCATGCTGGTGTGGCTAGATTTCCTTGCGAAGGTGCAAGACGATTTGTATGCTCTGCCAGATGAAGGCCAATGCGGATGACAAGAGAGACTGTATTGCTGGGGTGGAGGACCTTCTTGTGCTGGACCAACGCAGAATGTGACTGGATTGAAGATATCTGCTGGCGCAAAGGACGACTCTGGGCTCGAAGAATGCTTCTGTGTCTTACGGGAAAGGGTTCTCGCCAGGTCGGTCCTGTATTTCTCATATCATTGTTGCCGCACCTGGCTTTGCATACACTGCTTCTTGCTCTTCTCCGTCTCTTGCTGTAGAATCCTGCTGACCTGGCTGACCTTCAGGAGGTCTCTCGGCCAAGACATTCCCCAATTGTGCGACGCTGCTCTGGCTGGATAGCAAAGAAGCCTTCGACCTTCTGCTGCCACAAAGTATCCTTGCTCTTGCGGTAGATCCCTACACTGTACATGGCCTCTTGGTCCCATTATGCCGACACCTCGCTGCCCCTACTTCGATGCTCCGGCCCTGCCGACCTGTACTCCACCGCCTGAGAACTTTCATAGCTGTGAAGATCGTCTAATGCTGAGATCTCTTGCGGTTGCCCGCAGCAAAAAGCTATCATCCCAGTCGGTGGGTACTGGCAGAACTCTACTAGTGCTCTTCAGCTCCTCCTTGCTGCTCTGCTCGGCTGTTGGCAATGCTGTGGATGCACAATGTTGTTCGGGAGGGCTTGTCGTACTGCTACTTGCCAAACTCCTGCGCTTCTCTGCCCCATAGGCATGAGAGGTACGATAGCCCCCAGACTTCTCCACAAGACCTGACCTGGGCATCGTGGCATGCTGCTGCGCGTTTGGGTATCGATCTTTCGCTGCTGCGTCTTCGAGTTCCCGAGAGAAGTTCGCTATCACCTTGCTGCTCTCCATCTACCGGTATGGTCACTGGCAGTCCTCGATTCCTTCCCGCTTCTACTCATACAGAGCTTCACGGCGACCTTTGAGTTCTTTCGAGATGGTGGGTGCGCTTTCTGGGTGTCTCGAAGATGCTGCTGCAGCTTTTGCGATTGCTCGAATGTGCCTTGAGGTGCAGCAAACAACATTGGCAAGCCGGAAGACATCGTGCGCTTGCTACCCCAATGGCGGCCATCCGCCTCATCGTCGTCGCTGCTTCTCCGCGGGTCTTCGAGCGTTGTGGTGTTTCTGGTGCTGTCGAGAAATCCATGCACTGGCATGGCGGTGGTCGTTGGACGGAGCTGGGGCTGGCATGCAAGGCGTGAGTTAGCTTCTTGTGAGTACATCGAGGAGAGTGCTGTGGATAGCATGCTGCTCGTTCTTGGGCGATATGAAGGCAGAGTGTTTACACTTGTGTTTCTGCATCAGCGTTGGCCGCGGGAAACACTTCTCCAGCTTTGAGCTTTCGGCGAGCTGGAGCTTTTGCAGCATGTATACAACTACCACTTCCTACGACACCCTTCCGAGCCCCAAAATATGCCACGGGAGCGAACATGATACAGTATCCTCACTGATCAGCAGCATCAGAACGTACCACCGCAAGCCTGGACGAACGGCCGCAACGACGCCTTGAAGGATTCCGAGCCCAATCCGCACCCTTCCACTTTGCGATGCGAGCACTTCATCTTCGACAAGTCGTTCCTACTGCGCCATCGAGTACCTGCCCAGCGGGATTAGTGGGATGACACACTTTCCTGGTGATACGGGAAGGATGAGCAGCAGGACGAATGACATTAACATACGAGGACCACACAGGTTCCGTGGGCTTGACAGACAAGACATACAGCCTTGCTCAAGGGCTTATGCTGTATCATGAAGCCCGAGGCGCATTGAAGAAGCCAAGGACGGAATGCAGTGATTGGAGCAGCATGCTGTGAGAAGCAGAGCAACGCAGCATGCATGGGCGAGCCAGTGTCTACAAAAAAAGCTACATACGTTTTGCTATCCGTCTCAAACTCATTCATCGCGCAGAGCATGGCTTACGCGTTGACATCCATTGAACGCAAGGGCCATCTCGGTAAATCGCGAGCCTGCTGCCACACTGCTGAGGCTACTGGATATGTTTGGAAAGCTGGACATGAGCAAGAGCAAAGACCGAGATCAGCAGCAAGAACAGGCGGCAAGACTCAGTCATGGGTGAGAACTGCGCCATCACACCTGGCAAATGATGCTTTGCTTCCTACCGGGCAATACAACTCAAAGCAAGTGCAACTCCATCTGTATGCACTGATTAGCTTTCGTGGAAGAGCATTGAAGCGATTTTCATTCTGCCCTCTAGTGCTTTCGAAGAGACGCGGATGTCATGACAGGCAATGGATTCCAAAGCAAGTGCCAAAGTGTAGAACAAGTAGTGTTCGGGCTTTAGAGGCTATTGAGGCTCGTGTTCTTCAGCCTGCCCTTTGCATTCTTCTTGCCTACCACAAGGCGGAATTCGTTGAGAGTCCACAGAGAGAGCCAGCAATCGAGGGAAGCACTAGTCGAGCTCATAAGGCCACCAAACACTCATGCCACTCGGCTGGTCTTCTCCTGCCCTAGTGCCTACAGCAGAGAACAGCCCACGTTCTCAGGGACAAAGCTTCAAGAAGGAGCCAGCACGTAAGGCAAGCACTGATCACGAGGTCGGTAAACAAAGGGTCCTTCATATCTTCAAGCTTCTCCTCTTCTTTTCTACTCTCTTTTACACCACACGCCATCACGAGCGTTCTTCAAAACCCGATCATGAGTTGGAAAGCTTTTTTAGCTTCCTCTTGAGATCATTCTTATTCCAGCATTCTTCGACCATATTCTTCCCCGGCGCGTACGTTCCCACATCCGCTCTACACTGGCCATACATCTGACTGACACGACCTCAGAGTTCCGCCGGACTGGGCGCCTTCGGGCTTGTCTGGTGATCGACTCTTCCCATCTCATGCCAAACGCGATGCTGACAATCACAGCTCGGCGAAGGACCAGCTCATTCTTCCTCAACATCATACCTCCACGAAGATGCCGCACGAAGAGACATCGGCGGCAGTCGCCAGTATACTGCGCGTCCGGGCTGGTCTGGCGAGCAACCTCGCCCATCGGATCTCAGACGCACTGCTGACGACTTCACAGCTCCGCAAAGAACCAGCTCATTCCTATCCGACGTCATTCCCTCGCCACCTTTACCGTCCACAGCATCGCCTCAGCGCGTAATGATAATGAGAAAGAGATCATGAAGCCATTCAGCACTGGACAGAAATCACATTGTATCAACATCACTCAAGACGCTGCTCAACGCTGTTCGGGCCCCATTGCCAAAGGATACAGGTGATGGCACATATCTACCACAGGCCGAAAACGAAACGGTACTGGGAGAGATCAACGATGTCATACGAGATCTCGCACAACAAGACATCAAGGATATTGCTGGACATCGACGAGTGCCCGGATGTCGCTCAAGAGCTTTCAGTTCAGGCCATGCCAACCTTCTTCCTCTTCGAGAACGGCGAGGTCGTTGGTGCCAACTCAGCTGCCCTCGAGAAGCGCCAGCCTGTCCCTCCACCGCTATCGAGCAGAACTTGTAGACGGAAGGTACGTTCCAACGCTCTCAACCTTGTCGACATATGCTGACATCCTCACAGCTCGGCAAAGGACCAGCTCATTCTTCTTCAGCATCATCACCAACATCAGTACCAGTCCTTCTTGTGGCAGACAAGACTCTCGGCGGCAGTGGCTCCCTCAAGACCTTCCTGGACCAGTCCGAAGGCCTCACTGAGCCACTCAAGCTGGACAAAGGGCGCCAAGTCGCAGTACGACCTCCTGCCTCTGCCATTTGAAGACGAGCACCGCTCCAGTCCATTCACTGCTTACGCTCATCACCAAGTGCAAGAACGCAACAACTTTCTCATCCGCGCTTCCATCTTTCGAGTCCCAACAGCTATGCTCTTACTCAAATCCATCCGAGGACATCAGGATCGGTCGAGACCGAGACGTTGTTGCGAAAGTTCTATCACGACAACGGATCTGGTCCTTCATAGATCCACGAGGACTTGCACTGGAAGGAGTCTGGGTCTAAGTGGCGCTCGCGGCGAGAACTGTCTGAAGTCATTCAGGATGGTGGTTGGCTTGGCGAAAAGTTGATGTACGGATCAGTGAGTGTATTGGTGTGGTGGATTTGGTTAGTGGACGGTTAATGGTTGGTTAGTAATTGG
>JAASFE010002685.1:126388-155881 GCA_013365205.1 Pseudocercospora cruenta
ACGTCATCCCCCGCGTTTTAGCGTGGCGCTAAGTCTTATCTCTGCTTATCTATTTGTTCGGAGTCCGGCACGGAAGCTGGCAGCACCCGCGCTTGCCTCGAGAACTTCGAAAACACCCTCTCCAAATTTAATAGTATAGACCCACATATACTCTCTTACTAACAACAACCTCTCAGCTTATCTAAGACAACTCTACGAGATGGAATTCATTCTATTACATGATCGGCCGGGCTCTAAGCATCAAAGAGCGCATCAACAAGTTCTATCGCGACCAGATCGAGCACAAAACTATCAAAGACAACATACTAAGCATGAACGACTAGAATTAGCTCGATCGCTTACACAACGCACTCCAGCTCTTCGAGGTGTCGACAATAGCGACTCAAGGCACTAAAAAGTACCTATACGACTAGTATCCGACCCTTCACTTTATGCTCGATTATATTAACAATTTCCGCGTCGAATTCGAATAGGAAGCCGTAATCGACGATTCCTTCGAATACCTGTCCGCTTACTGCCAGCACTCGTGGCTCAAGACCGAGAAATACTTCCGCCTAGCAGATGATATTCCTATCGTCTATGCCGCCGTCGTACTCAATCTAACACAAAAGATGGGCTGGTTTAATAATCGATAGGCAGAAGGGACTAAAGAACAACAATCATGGCTTCCGGCAGTTAGAAAGTAGGTAATAACGCTCTAGCGTGACTACTATCGACTACAGACAACTAGCAACCGTCCTGCCACGATCAACGACAATAATAAGCGTAAGATTGGCCTCCGAGACCGCTTCGAAGAGTTTAAGCGCCGCAAGTTGAACAGTAGCGATATTGTACCTCAAATCGACCCTCTCGAAGACTTCCTTACTTCCGACTACCTACCTAACCCTCAGATCGACAACGACGGCAATCTCGACAATACAAGAGCCCTATTCAACGTACTACAGTATTGGTACGAGCGCCGTCATACGCAGCCAGAATTGGCCAAATTTGCCTTCGACATACTCGCTATACCATTAATGAGTGACGCTCCGGAGCGCTCGTTTAGTGCCGGCAGAGACCTCATTACCTACCGTCGTTCAAACCTTCTCGATAGCGTTACAGAAGCCTGCAATTTACTAAAGAATTGGTACGGCGGAGACACAAACGAGTACTTTGATGAGGAAGAGACGATTGATAAGTAGTACTAGCAGATTGGTAGTGAGACAATAACAACACCTTCGGAAGAGCCGGAAGTGCCTATACCAGTCGACAACGACGACGAGGTATCAGACGAGTTACTACATTAGGAAATTGGTCACCAATATGTACTGTTGGTATACAAATTAGGCGGCGTTGGTATGGTATGGTGAGCCATCTCCTGGACCGGTAACCAAACCAATAACCTCACTGGTACGGATTCTCCTAACGACTTCCTGCATGGGTAGTTCGAGCATCACTTCATCGAGGAGCTTGAGAAGACTGAGCCTGGAGAGGGACTTGATAGCTGTTCATTTCAATGGAAATCAGATTGTCATGTCATTGCTTCTGTCGCTCTGAATGCCATCTCACCTTCCAATATCTTGCCTTCGCACGCCGAGCCAGACTCGCAACTTTTTGCATGAGTGCCGGAATCGCGATCTTGCAGTGTAGGTGACTGTCTCCAAAGGCAGATTCGTGCTCACTTGCTCTCGGCTTCAGCAACATTCTTCTGAGTGCTGCCTTGTATGCTGCGCTGTACCCTGCGCTGTACCAAATCCGCTCATGATGGGGCTATCTCAAGGGCAGATTTAACTTAGCAGCAACAACGATGATTGCTAAGCAATATCCTTGGGAGACCGCATGTAGGAAAGAGCATTTAGGCACGGCAAGAGCCACAAGCTTCGCACGCCGGAAGGCTTTCAAGCGTTTGCGGCGAGATCATGGAGGCGACGACGAGATTTGGAAAGAAAAGTGAAGATCGCATTCAATCAACTTGAATTCGTTCTGTATTGGCTTTGACCACCAGCTCTGCCCTCTCACGGATCTCACTCGGTCATGTAGTATTCTCCTGACTTCCCCCCTCCTCTCCTAGACGCCATCCTTGGCCTCCTCACCACCACCCACAAGCCAAGTCTTGTATGGGTCCTCTTGATCATCGCCTTGTGATATGGCTTCTGGCGGTACACCATCAGGTGGCTTCTCTGCACTCGCACTGGGGCGCCGGAAGGACAGTTGGCTGGGTGTGAGTCCAGCGCCCCAGTGCTGCAAGCGGTCGTAATCAGCAGCAGCACCTCCTCTGCACATCTGCAACTGCAAACGGTTGTGATCGGCAGCAGTACCTCCAGTCGTACCTTGGATTCCGAGATGTGCAGACGAGGTCGCTGAGGAGTATCGTCGTAGCCAGTGTAGGTACTTGTCGTTCGTGGCGTTGTGGAGCGGCAGAGGAGATCTGACAGAATCAAATGTTAGTCGAAGTCTTTGTGCAGTGTGACTTTGAACCGGATGTCTGGAGGACATGGTGGTCAGAGCTGAAGTTTCCTCACAAGGAGTAGGACTGGAATGAGTTTCAACAAGGTAAGTACGGTTGGATCATCATTGAAGTGTTCGAAGGAGAATTGGAATAGGAATGTGACTTACGCACCGTGCTGAATCGACGGAGATCCAAGGAGCCGGCCGGCCAGCACCCATACCACATTCGACTCTTCTCAGAAGAGATCGTTGGCAAGAGCGCCGGCCAGCCGACCGGACCATACCACATGCGAACACCCTTGGTCCATGTGGTACCGTCGACCGGCCGACGCCCATACCACATTCGACTCTTCTCAGAAGAAGTCATTGGCAAGAGCGCCGGACCGGCCGACTGATGCTGATACCACATGCGACCACCTGTGAAAAGATGGATTAGCAGATGAATTTGCAAGAGGAAGAGAAGAGAGCGATGGAGGAGTGGTGCTCGGAGACCTGTTCGCGAGGACAGCCAAGGCCATCACATGCTCGCCAGGTGGGTCGGAGTATAAATGTGAACTGAAATTTGCCACTCTCGATGATCATCATCGGCACGATGGCGAAGTGGTAAGGCGTGCGTGCATGTTCATCATGCTATAAGTCATAAAAGGTTCAACTTACCATGGCCGCAAGCGGCCGACCAACACCATCCCTCCAGTACATAAGTACCGGGAACTGTGTGAAGGCAAGCCGTAAACCATCGAGCCGGTGGTGGTTGTCAAACTTTTGGCCGCCGCGGTCCATCTGTGTGGTGAATCTGGTGTGGTAAGGTATCGTTTTGTGGCGACAGACCGCGGCGGCGTGGGCTTATGTTGTCTGTGTCTTGCTCTTTGGGCTAGTGCGCCATCTTTTGCTCTTGTCATGGAGACTGGAGTGATTGCTCTTGAAGACTGATTGTGACGATGCTTTCGATTCGTGTCTGGCTTGCGTTGGAGACGTAGGCCAGATAAAGGGAAGATGGTGAGCCTGTGACAATGATCAGAACGTTTACATCAATTGCTTCGATGGAGTGATACTGACGACGGCGCCAGACTTGCGCCTGAGGTGAAGTGCGACTCTGCTCGTGGTGAACGACGGGTGAGGCTGAGAAAATGATCAGTCCATTTACTTTTGTCGCTTCGGTGGCAATAATACTGACATTGCCGCTGAGCTTGTGCTTGGTGTGGATCGAGACTTGGCCTCGTGGGAAGTAGACAGAATAGCCTGCGTGGCTGGTCAGCGTGTGCACTTCTAAGGCCTCGACGGTGCGATTATTACCAAGCTGCTCGCTACGAGCATGATGTGAGAGCTTGAAGTTGATTTGATGAAGGCCAAGCGAGTGAGCCAAGAGCCTGTAGCGAGATTCTCGTCGTCGCTGTTGTTGCTTCGATGGGATGCCACTGACATTGCGGCCCATGTTGAGCTCGCCATTAGCCGAGAAAGCTCGACGCTCTGGGCGATGGAGATCTATTGACGTGTCAGTCAGAGTCCTCGTTCACTGATGGCAAAAGGTTGCAGACCTTGGTGATGATGAGGGTGCGCTTGAAATACTCGGCGCCGGCAGACCACTTGGTGCAGGCCTGGTCGTTCTTCTTGTCTCAGAGTTGAGTGCGTTAGAAAAGGGCTCGATGGCGAAGTAAGGCCTGCAAAGTTGTCGAGATCGTTCGAGAGGCAGCAACAATGGTGAATATTGGGGATGCTCACGATGATGAATGCGTTGAAAGATGTTCTGATGATCATCTTGTATGCTCGCCGGCGAAAGCAGACGTGGAGGAGTTGATGTTGTGTTGCCGGCTCGAAGTGGATGGAAAAGTGAGGCAAAGCAAAGAGTCAGAAAGAAAGAGCTTGCGAGCAAAGTCTGCGAAGGCAACAGCACGGACTTGCCCCAACTCATCCCTGTCACGACTCAAAGCTTTTGAAGCTTAGACCATTTCGTTGTTGCCCTTATGAGGCCGACATCGATCGACGCATGCTTCTCTGCGATGAATAGCACAGAGATGACGGTAGCATACTACTTGGAAAATGAAGCCTTCCTTTGACTTCCTTCAAGTTTTCTCGGACGAAGGTAAAGCATGCATTGAAGAAAAGCGGCTCGAACGCCTTCCTCGGTCATCTGGACGCTATCCATTACGCATCTATTCATAGTCGGACTTTAAAGTTCTTGCCACAGGATCAAGGTTCTCAAGTACCATCTCAGATTCTTGAGTATCATCTTAGTTTAACCTCTCTCGATTCAGGACTCCTGCAACAATGAGCGTTAGAAATCCACTGCTCAATGGCGAGGAGTATTTCGCGTCCTATTCCAGAGATCGATGCCGACCTCTGCGCTGGAATTCTCTCTTTCATAACCTGCCTGGAATATCAGTAGCATTGGAATGAGTGGTTCGATGAGAGACGGGATGTGTTTAAGATGCCAGTGGCTTTTTGCTTTCCGGAACGCTCGACTCCAATCCTGATACTTCCTGCACATGCCAAAACTCCATCGTAGTACTTGGAGCAATTGCATTGATGGAGCAGAAGTGGCACGGGCAGATAGTTGCAACATTACCGGAGACTCCGGTGGTCTCTGATCTCTGCAGAGGTGCTTTAGGGAAGACCAGCACGCGGCAAGTGAAGTAGATGAGGGACAGCATGCATTTGATCATTTCATTCAATTCATAGTGCTGGGATCTTACTAGTTTCCACCTAACTCCATGCTCTCATTCCCGCTGAAGCTCGCTGGAAACGCTCAGAACACCCTACCAAGCTCTTTCCCCAAAGATACAAGATTCGTCCAGTCCCCCGGATTTCATGCATTACAAAGTCTCTCCATACCGTCTCAGCTTCTAGCTCTTGTTGATCCGCAACTCCTTCTTGGGCTTCTTGCGGCACTCAGGGCATAGCCACTCTCCCGTCGGCTCCTCAGTGACACCCACGCACTTATAGTGGAACCACTGGTACGGACAGTTGTCGTTGTCGCAGCCCACCATGTCGCCGTAGCTGACTTTCTTGCAGAAGCAGTACAGTGTCTCATCATCTTCGTTGTCATCACCACCATCAGCAGCACCATCAGCCTGGCTGCGTTGGATGGACGATGGCGTTGGAGAGGCGGAGTCGTCATCAGAATCGTCAGAAAGCGAGGCATTCGTGCTAGGAGTGGCGCGGTCTCTGGTGAGCTGGCGGCGACGGTCAGACTTCTTGTGTCCACATGGGCGGGAGCGGTTGGACTTCTTGGAAGGTGGAGGCGCGACCTTTCGGCTGCCAGCTGGTGGATGCGCGCCTTTCTTTTGGGCTGCGGTGGGTTGTGCAGAACCAGCGCGCGACGATACGACGCCAGTGGGTGCGGGGGTGCCAGCTTTTGGTGTGCCTGGTCCGAGAGAAGATTGGCGCAAGCTGCTGTTCGGTAGAGATCCCAGCGACACATTCAGCTTTCTCTTCTTAACATCGCTGCTACCTTCGCGCTGACTTCTTGGTAATGTGGTTGGTGTTTGGCCGCCGGTTGGTGTGCCGCGAGCAGTGGAGCGGGCGTTGGCAGCCATTTGTAGTTGCGCGACGTTTGGCATACCACCAGTTGAACCAATGTTGCCACTGACAGCTTGAAGCGGCATGCTGGTGGTTGTGCCGGCGACTGGTGTGTTGACTCCGGTAGCGGCGCCGCTGCCAGTCAGGAGAGATGGCCCATTCCAATCCGATGGAAACTGTTCAGTCTGCGCAAGTCCCTTCAAGCCGATGTCAAGACGCTTGATTTGACGGTCAAGGATGATTTGGGCCTTCTCTGCGAGACCGCACTTCTCTGCTTGCAGAATCTCCATCTTGTCGTAGCATTCGCTGATGGTTTTGGAGAAGGCTTCTTCTTTCGGGTTAAGTACGTGACCTCCGTTGACTCTCACCCACTTCTGGATCTGGCTGTCTCGCTTGACAATCTCGTCTCTGAAGGCACTGATTTGGATGTCCTTGGCTTGGATTTCTTCCATCAGATGAGTGATTTCAGCCGGAACGTTGGCGACTGATTCCTCGAAGTCAGCAAGAAAGTCCTCAAGGTCAGGACACGTCGAAGGGAGATGGTCGTAGACCACTTTGACTTGGTCGACGATGCTCTTGGAGATGAACTCGGCCATTTCACTTGGGGACATCTCCAAAGAGAGGGACTGAATAGACTCCAACACCTGCGCCGAGACGGGCTGCGAGGGTGGATCCATCGTTCAGTGCATTTGAAATCTTGGCTGAACTTACCATCGTGAACGAATTGCTCCAGCACAGACGCCGCGTCTTCAGGCTGACTAAGTGCGCCGGCCATCCCGAAGTTCTGCCGGCGCAAGTCGCGGGCTTCGCAGTCTTCAACGGTCGCGCAGGTGGTGAGCGCTCCCGATACAGCGCCGCGATGCTTGAACTTTTACTTGCGGAGACTTTGGGGTATTCAGATGTAGGCGGAATAATTTTCGCGATGCCAAAAATTGGCGAAGGTGGTTGTGTGGTGGTGTTGCTGACTGCGCGCAGGAGGCGACGTTGGATTTTGGTCGGCTGACTTGCCTCAGATGAGATGGAGCAGGGTTTTTAGCTTTCCCGCTCTCCCGCAGAGCCTCACTCCAGCTTTTGAGAGATCGAACGCACTCAGTTCCAACTTCATAGGAGCAGCCATCTCACCACCAAAATCCTCGATATCGCCATCGCCACCCATATATACGTAGACCGCCACCTCCCATATCTGGACCTTTCAGTGGAGCTTCTCGCGCACGGTAAACGATAGTCTCGTTACCTGTTAGAGAGGGAAATCCTCGCAAGAGAGGACGCCCACCGGGCAAGAAGAAAGGCCAAGGACGAGAGCGGAAAGACTCAAAGGCTCCCACAGTCCACTTCAGCAGCGAAGTAACCTATTTCGGCGACGACGACGACGATGATCCTGGTCCTATGGCCGGTTTCAACCCACGCGCCTCGGTCCGAAACGACATAGTCCAGCAATGGAATGGCGACAACCTCTCTCCGCGCTCCGGTTCGCGGACGCCCGCATACGAGAATGGCAATCACGACCGCACTTGTGGCATGGAGATTGATACTCCTGCTACCCCGCCGACGACTGAAGAAGATGAGCGATTGCTGGAGGATCTGACACTCCGGCAGAATATATGGGAGCAGGTCGAGAACAACAGCATACAACGTCCGAAAGGCCACAAGGTATCCTTTCACTACAGCAGTCGTGTCGAGGATATGCATTTTGGCAGGACCCATCCCATGAAGCCCTGGCGTCTTACTTTGACGAAGCATCTCGTCTTGGGATTTGGTCTGCATCATGCTATGGACACCTACGAAGCCGTCAGTGCTGGCAAGGATGAGGTATGCCAATTCCACGACCCAGATTATGTCGACTTCCTGTCGCAAGTGTCGCCCGGTACCTTTAAGAAACTGTCCGAAGAGCCGCGCTTCCGACGAGCCACGCCGCCGAAGCATGATGGAGATAGTGTCGAATTAGGCCCGTTCAATCTTAGTATGAGTCCGGGCGCTGACTGTCCTGTCTTCGACGGCATGTCGACGTATCTGTTCTTGTATACTGGGGCTACGCTCGGCGCCACCCAGAAGATTACCTCCGGTGAGAGCGACATTGCCATTAACTGGAGCGGAGGTCTTCATCACGCCCACAAGTCTGAAGCCAGTGGTTTCTGCTACATCAATGACATCGTCCTCTCTATTCTGGACATGCTTCGAGTCTTTCCGCGCGTTCTGTACATTGACATTGATGTCCATCATGGTGATGGTGTGGAAGAGGCATTTCAGCGGCAGTCTCGAGTCATGACGCTGTCCTATCATCGATATGGTCCGTATGATGAGACTGGACACAAGTTCTTTCCTGGCACTGGAGACATCTCAGACATCGGACTTCGAGGCACCAAAGGAGAGCATTTTGCCCTGAACGTCCCAATTGCAAGCGGCATTGACGACAGACAGTACAAGAAGCTCTTCGAAAGTGTGACCGGCGCCACGATAGAAGCCTTCAAGCCCAGCGCCATCGTCCTGCAGTGTGGTGCCGACTCGCTGGGAGGAGATCGTCTTGGGCAGTTCAACATAAACATCAAGCAGCATGGCGAGTGCGTATCTTTTGTGAAGAAGACTGGTCTGCCACTTCTGCTGCTTGGCGGAGGAGGCTACACCGCACGCAATGTCGCTCGTGCATGGACGCATGAGACCGCCATCTGCACTGACAATGAGCTTCCGGATAAGATCCCCATGCACATTGTGCCGCGACCAGAAGCCTTCCATGGCCGACCTCACGGCGATGGCAAGATGTATCCCAGCTTCGAGCGCTTGCACAAGAATGAGTGCAAAGACAGCGGACCTGAGGGCATTGACACTATGATTGCAAAGCTCAGGGAGGAGCTGAAGTATGTGCGAAACAGTCCTTGGGTGAAATGCGAGCAGTTACCTACTGGAACCAAGATGGACGAGATCATGGCCAGAGTTGATGAGGAGCGCCGCAACAGGAAGCAGCTCGAGCGCAATGCCGGAGGAAGAGGCGAGCTGAGATGAGAGCAAAGAAGAGACTTGTGTCGTAGCAGAATGCCACGAACATCGCTGTGATTGGGCTGCGGCCGAGATACGCAGCGCCTGGGATATGTGACTTGGGAAATCGCGGAGCTGACTCCGCTGCCAAGATTCACATGATTTTTGCATTTCCTCAGCAGACTCTCGGGCACCACGTCACGTTTTGGACGACTACTGGACAGTCCATCAGATTATAAAATGAAAATCCCATGGATCTGCTTCCCTGCTTCAACTATATTGCTCTGTACATCTTTGCGCTCAACTTCCTTAAGCCTGAACTCCCGAACGAAGCTCTGACAGGAAGTTCTAGCCCCAGCTCATGGCGATCACGTCTAACATGGCACAATTCTTGCAAAGGCCTTGCGCTGCACTTCATGATGGAGAGGGATTATCTCGAGATTAAATCGTCAATTGGCTTCATGCCCGTGCAAGATCCATTGGCTTGTCACAGATCTACTTCCAGCACCCTTGTTTCCCACCTCTTCAGCCGTGGTTGAACCTCTGCCGACCTTTTTGAGGTCGCTACGTCCACGAGTGTCTCAAGCAGATTCCAGAGATCTGGAAACATGAATCTGAACCACAATTCTCAAGTTCTGTGATGTCACCAATAGAAGTTGGGGCGACTTCAGATATCTGAGCACAGGCTCAGCTGTGCAGTAGACTTCCTGTCTGGGTACAGAGATCAGCGGAAGAGATGAACGCAGTCTAGTGCAATGGGCTCCTGATCGAAGACACAGACCTTGCTCATTGTTGAAGCGCCTCGTAGAGCAAGAAGCTGAACTCGTTCTTCATGTCGCAAAAGCTGCCCGAACAGAGTCGTATCTGGTGGCCTCGCTGGAGGTTTGACGGAAGAGGTCATCTCAGCAGCAATCAGATCCAGGTGCGCGCTGCCTAGCCTTTGACGCAATCGGTGAGAGTCGATGTTGGAGAAGAGGAGGATACTACTCAAGCTAGGCTCACGTTATGCAAAGCTTCCCGCCTGTTCGAGACGCTGTCTCAACACCCAAGCGGAGAGTTTGGGTGCTCAACAGCTGGTACAAGGCACAGTCATTGGAAGCAGGTCTCCGAGAATAGACGGATTATGCTAAAGATATGGTGACTTCTCTCAACAGCTTCCACTTCGCTTGGGTATTTTGCAGACACCACGGCAGACAGTGAAACCTCAGTTGCGGTCATGAAATTGAAAGAGATGTGATCGAGACGGTGGTGATATTGAAGTCTGAGTGCTTTCTTGGAGGGCTTCAGTATGACTTGGTAGAGCTCGCAGCAGTCCGACAAGACACTGGAGGCTTGGTCGCAGTCGTGATGCGAGAAGGAGTTGAACAGAGCGGCAGTGCAGCCATCGTATCTCTCATATTGAGAAAGACGATTGAAGCTCTTTTTCTGCGAAATGAACTACTGCCAAGGGTCTTGATGGACTACCAGCTACAACTTGGCTTTCCAGGGCGACCGGTGCAATACCAGGTGATCTACGTAATTTGCACACTTTCTTGACCGTTCAAGAGCGACTCTATTTGTTGGCAGGCATGGAACAGTGCAAGCGAGCTTTGAGATGCGTCGGATCTGCAGAACTCATTGAGTTTGGCATACGTGATCTCAATCGATCTCACAATTTGCCGCGCAGAATTTGGCTCAACTCTTCGACTTAATAGCACGCTAACGGGCGCCATTGAGATGTATCCGCAGCTACCAAGATGAGCTTCATCGAGTTGTGCTGAGGTGATGCTGCCTTAAGATCCACCTGAATCCATGCCCTCAAAACCTCTCGAAGTAGTCAGAGACCTGCAAAGTATGCCAATGGACTTTCAAAATGGACTGGAAGTAATGAATTGGCTGAGCGAATGGAGAGTAGTGCCACTGTCTACTTTACCTCAATCTGCAACGAACTGGGTGGTTCATCTCCGGCGGCGCTACGCAGGCATGCCATGAGCTTTTGTTACTAACGGTGCAAGACGACGACTTTGAAAGCACTGTTGGAAGCCCAGGTGATTCATCCCTCAGCCGTCTGGATTGCAATCTGTTGTACCAGCTCGAGCTTCTGAATGCCAACAAAAAGCAGTACCAGAATTCCGGTGTCAAATGAGGGCAGACATCAGGCGGAGAGACTTATTGGTGATGCTGCTATCTTCCACGCCCTGAATTTGAACCTTCTGTCGTTTCCGTCAAGAACGAGGGTCTAAGGGTGTGCTATCTGCTTCTGTTGCCTGCCGTTCAAGTATTCAGATCGAAGGGTAAACGATGTGTTCTATGTCCCGATTCACCTGATGTAGATGGTGTTGGCCCAGCTTGAGCTGCTGACTGTGGACAAAGCGAAGGGGTGGACTTTGGGTGTCGAATGTGGCCGGCCATCAGGCTGAGAGTGTTTTGGGTGATGCTTCCGAGCTCTTTACGTCAAAGATCCCCCCTCTGGCCCTTCCATTCATATCGCCAGTTCAAAGGTGTGGTATAAAGTCTTGTCGCCAGCTATACAAGTGCAAGGTCCTAAGAGTCACGGAGGTGGATGGCATCTCATGCCACCTGAATTGAATGGTGCTGGGCCAACTCGAGCGCTTGAATTGAGAGAAGCAAAGCAGTAGACTTCGAATTACAGACAAGGATGTTCATCAGGCTGAGCGTGCTGTGGGCGATGTCGTCGAGCTCTTTACCTCGTTCTGCGTTGTTCTTGTGACTCTTCGTAAGGGAGGTGGCAAAGCATTGGATTTACTCCTCGATAATGGCTCTTGAAGCAGAAGACGCCGGGTATGCTAAAAGTGAGATGTTCATCCAGTACACATGTTTTGTAAATGTTTCCCCGTCCATGAGGACACAGAGTAGTTTTGTGTCCTTTTGGCCATCGATACGGCTTCGAAGCTGTGCTGAGCGTATATAGGTGGTGCCCGTGCTGGCGTCACTTGTTTCAGGGGCTGCAGAGCGTCTCGTCAGCACATCTGTTGTTCGGCAATGGCACAACCTTCTAGCAGTAGCTGCTGAAGCACGAAAGGCTGAGCTCATTAAGTGTGATATTGCCGCTCTCTTCACCGCATCGTAGGTGTTGTAATGAGCTCAGATATCTGGAGGAGTGTCAAGCCAGACAATGGAGCTTCAGCTGCAGCTCTTGCCACGGGAGAGGCCGAGTATGCAGGCTCAACGGTCGTGGTGAGGTTGTGTATACAGTCAAATTTGCTGCACGGCATCACTTCTTCTTCTTCACGCTCAGCTCGCAGACGATATTGCTTCCTTGCTTCCACGATCGAATCCGCTTCCCTTCGACCCATCTTCTGCGACTGAGCGACGATGAAGCATCTTCCGGTGACGACAGCAGACGCCCTGGAGTTCGAGGCTCACAAACCCCTGGAGCTGGTCGATTTTGCCGTACGCTCCATACGGAATGACATGACTACGGAGCTGGAGGCCTGGATGTCGGATCTTGTTGAGGAGATCGATGTTCGAGAGGCCAACGACACCGCAGAAGCGAGGGCTTTGCTTCGTCGCGGCAAATTACTCATGAGCAAAGTTTACTTCCTGGGCACGCTCGATACCGTGCCACTCATCATTATCCCAGGGCTTCCAGAGTCCGAGCAGGCATACGGATGGACTGAAGGCTCAGGTCCAGATGTGAGCATCACGATCGATTCACGCCCAAGTGACCTCGTCACTGCCGACCACATCGCTTCCACTTTGCTGCATGAGCTGTGCCACGCATTTATAAGGCGATACAGCTGCAGAAATAAACTTTGCGGAGAAGACGTCTGCATGGGCAGCCGGACCACTCAACATGGTACCGGAGGACATGGTCTCTCGTGGAATTTGCTCGCTTTTGGCGTGGAGGAGGCCGCCAAGCGTCACATGAACTGTGGCTACTGCACGATCGCTCTGAAACGAGCCTTCGGCAGCGCCAACGAAGTCGATTTCGTTGCTGAATACGGCGAACTTTTCGCGGAGAAATACCCTGGGTGAGGACCACCAGGCTCACGCTTTTTGACAAATCCTCCGGGTGCGGCTATATGTCGTGGGTGACGGGAGCTGGTCACTCCTGGACCCCGAATGGGATCACAAGTCCTACTTTACACCTCCCCGTGGTTGGTCCCGGGCAATGCTTGCGAAGTGGCAAGCAGCTAAGTAAAGAGGCAAGCAGTTTTTGGAAGCAACTGCAAGGAAGTGGAGGCGACCATCATTGCAAGCACCTTCACGACATCACAAATCGACCATCGACTCGACGCACAGTACCGCATCACGCTAGCGATGTCACAACAGCGAGATGAGCAAGCCAGCAATTTTTGCAAGCGACTGCAAAGAAGTGGAGGTGTACATTATCGCAAGCACCTTCAAGGCATCACAACTTGACCTTCGACTCGACGCACACTATAGCATCACGCTAGCGATATTACAATCAGCGATATGAGCAAGTCAGCAGTTCTTGGAAGCGACTACCAAAAGCGAAGGCGAACATCACTGTGGCACATTCTCGACATCACAAAGTCGACCATCGACTCGACTTCCATTACAGTACCATGCCAGCGGCGTCACAACCGGCGATATGAGCAGGTAAGCAGCTCTTAGAAGCGACAGCAAGGAAGCGACGGTAAATATTGCGGCGTACCTCCACAATATCAAAAACTCGACTATCGACTCGACGTACATTTCAACTCAAAGGAAGCGAAGTTGCGAGCATCAACACGAGCAGACAAATCTTTTCTGGAAGCGACTGCTGAGAGTCGAAAACAGACATCATGGTGTACCTTGATGACATCACAACTTCGATCATCTACTCAACTTTCATCTCAAGACCATGCCAGCGGCGTTTCAGGCAGCGAAATGGGCAGAGAAACAGCTCTTGGAAGCACTTTGCGATAGGAGCCATGGTGCACGTCATTGCAACCTCACAAGATCAACCCATTGACCATCAACTCAAACGAGGGTTCACATGTAAGGCAAATGAAATTCCAGCTGGCGGAATGCAGAAGCAAGCAGTTCTTGGAAGCGACTGCTGGATGAGTGATGATGCACATTCTGGCATACTCACGACATGAAGTATCGGCTTTCGACTCCGTCTTCGACCAACACGGATGCAATTGGAGTTTCAAGCAGAGGAATACAGCAGCGAGTAGTTGTCGGAAGCGGCTGCAGAGGGAGCGGTAACGCCCATCGCTGGACCTCACGACATGAGGAGACCAGCTGTCGACTCGATCTTCGATCAAAGTACATTGCAGTAGCAGTGGAATCAAGAGAAGTACAGCGGCAAGCAGTCTACGGAAGCGTGCTGCAGAAAGACAAAGGTAAAATCACACAGCCTTACAATGGTGAAATATTCTTCACGAGATTGAGCATGGCGGAAAACACTATCGTCAATGGTCTCCAGCAGGGAGACCACACGAGTTGGTCGGAGTTCTTCAATTTGCCGGGGCTTTGCTGGTTTGTCGACCGCACGGTCGATGCATTCCTCCACCCTGACAAGCGACGCTACCTAGTCCGTCTGCCAGACGCTTAGCACGCTAAGCTCTTCTGCGACCTATACGCCATGCGACTCGACACTGGCCAGGATGCTGTGCGGTTGGGTTTCCAAGCAGCGAAATGTATCGGCAACTAGTCTACAGAAGCGGACTACCAGATAGCATAGGTGTACATCGTACACCGTTCGCTACATCGACAGATACGGCCAACGACTCGATGCTGATCACGACACAGCGCCATCCGAGCTTCATGCAGGTCATTACAGCGGCAAGCTATCTATGGAAGAAATCTACGAGACTGCGAGGGGTGAACATCAGAGGGCACTTACGGGATCGTAAATTCCGCCAATGATTCGATGTCGACCACGGTCCAGTGCCGTCAGAGCTCCAAACAGCGAAGAGTGGCAACAAGCAGGATTTGGAGCGAGAGGCGAAGATGCCGTTCTTGAGCATCACGAGATCTCCACCACTGTAGTTTTTCCGACTATCGACTCGACATTCGAACACCATACGACACCACCAAAGCCTGGAGCAGCTACATGAATAGCCAAGCGGTTCCCGGAAGTAGACTACGGAGGAAAAGAAGATAGACCTCGTGGCTTCTCCACGATCTCACGATTCTCTGACCAACGTTTCAATTGTCTGGCACCATAAGATGCTGCGGATATTGCAGACAGCGAACTCGGCAGGCAAGCAGCCGCTGGAAGCGGAGCGTGAAAGGAAGGAGATGGCAGTGCGGCATGTTCGTAATATCAACACTTCCAAACAATGTTTCGATCTTGCAGTACTACGTTGTTCTGCGAATGTTGCAGGCAGTGAACTGGAGAGGCACGCATCTCTCGAAAGCGAGCTGCGATGGGAAGCAAAATGACAGTACGACATCCTTCCAACGTCACTACCTTTGGCCGACGTCTCTACTACTGAGCACTATGTAACGCTACAGATGTCTCAAGCAGTGCAATCAGGAGCCAAGCAGTCCTTGGAAGCGGACTGCGAAGGGAAGACAGATGGATGAAAGGGCATCTCCACGGAGCCACCATTTGACCACCGTCTCCATCATCCAGCATGATGCAATGGCAATCAAAGCACATTCGGCATGAAATTCAGGATTACGAGGCTCAGAGAGGCCTCTAGAAGATCAGGACAGTATTCAGCTTGTAACGATCTCATTCGGCCGACAACTCTGCCCCGAACATTGTATGATGCGAGCGAAGTCACGGCCAATGTTCGTGCGCATCACAAAGAGCGAGGAGCGGCCTCATATGATCAATCTCACCGGTATTGGAGGCGTCTACCTGAAGGTCTGTCGCCCGGACGGCGACTGAGCTTGAAGCCCCTCTTCCTATCTATTAGCGACATTGTGCCAGTTCAAGAGGTAGTGCCGCCGGTAAGGTGCTCAGAGAGAAGCCAGACGGTGCAATCAAGGAAGCTAAAATGGATTCGGAAAAGGCTTTGCCTCATTCTTGTTGCCAATCCTTTCGCAGGACTGATCGCGCACTGCGGATACCGACACAGAACCGATCAGCACCGTAGTCTGGAAAAGCTTCGAGGCAGCATATGTGAGGGATATCAGGACACTCACGCGCCACGACAGTCGCTCTCAAGATTTTGATATGCCAGGGCGCTGTAAGACCATTCATCTCAAGATAGTTCTGCAATGGTTCTGGCAAGTCCCATCGGATTTGACAGCTCGAAGAGTCTTCGCTAGTCTTCTTCGACTGTGCTTCTAGACGCTTTGATGTCCCGCACGACATCGATAGCAATCATCAGATGTTTGATACCAAAGTCTTTGTGCTGGAAACATACATCAGACGCCCAGCATGCCACCATGCGTAACCATCACAGATTCGTCCCAACTTGAATCGCAACATGGCATCTCTCATCACAACAGAAGCCCAAGCAAGCGACCTCATCGTCCAATTGCAACTCAGCATCGACAAGACCAAGTCCGATCCGAAACTCACTACCGAGACCACCGGCTATGAACGCCTCAACATCATCCTCGAAGACACTGCAAAAAGAAGCCAGGAGAACAACAAGACCGATATCGAAGACACTCGCCACTGGCTGTTGAAAGAGTTCGACAATCGCAGCACGCTGAAGACAGATGTCGTTGATAAGATTTTGCTGACGCTTCTGGTCCAGCTCTGCGAGGAGAAGCTGCCAGAAGAAAACTCCGACATCCTGAAGAAGCGTCTGGTGGAATTCTGTGAGAGTGTTCGAGCAGCACAGGATCCGGATAAGGAGGGATCTGAAGTGCCAGAGAATATGCGGACTACGATTGGAGAAACTCAACAAGAGAAGGTGCTCGGGAAATGGTTATGATGTCGTTAGCGTTGTAGCGAGAGAGCTCGTGAGCGGCCTGATAACAGATGAGAATTTGGAAGAAAACACTCCCACTATGTTCGAAGACAATCCGCCAGAAATAGCTGTCAGGTAGTAGTGGTCGTACCATCGATAGTGTCGTAATTATCCTCGCGAGAGGTGAGCTTGCGTCTTGTATGTAATATCAAGGTGCGCTGCTGCGAGTCATCACCTTACGAGATTCTGCATATGGCGCACATCGACCTTGGGTCAGATTCGGTATCGAAAGCTGCGAGACGACTCTCCATCAGAGCTCTTCGATCTCTTGGTCTCCTCTGCAGTGCCGCCGCAGATGCACGACTGGGAAAGTCTTGAAACAAGATGCTGCGCAGATCCCAGCAGCCGTTGTGCAGGACCTGGCCTGTGCATCAGCTCCCGCACAATAAACATCAAATGTTCACATCGAATTACTCTCTTCACGCGCATCACACTCTCACACTCGCCGCTTCGCTTCGCCCTCTTCAGAACCACCAAGCCAACCACCTGACAACCAGCACCGGCAGCATCATCATCAACAATGGAGCGCGGCGAGCAGATCAGCCTGCCCTTCAGGGTTCAGGCACCCCCAGCACCACCGCAGCAGCAGCAGGCACCACGTATGTGAACAGTCCTTGTTGATTCGATGCTTCACACCACTGACTCCGTCGAGTAGCACCAACCCAAGACTGGCAGAGCATTGCCATCACGCTGCACGAAGAGCTCGAGCGCAGAAATGCCCAGCTCCAGCAGCTCCAGCAAGACCGCGCCGCCCACGAGGCACAGGCTGCGGCCCTCATCCAGCGTCTCGAAGCCGAGAACGCCACCATCGCTGGCGGCAACATGCGCTTGGCCAGCGAGAACAGCCTCCTCCGCTCCGCCTCCGACCGCATCACCACTGCCAACCAAGCTGCTCTCACTGGCGTTGTGGTCTCTTTTCGTCGCGTGTGGGATGCCGCCGTGGAGGTGGTCAACCTGGTCCGAGGTCGGGAGAGGGACCTCGAGGAGGAAGAGGCCGTCATGCGCCTCGACAATGCTCTGCACCAGAATCGCCCACGATAGATGCGAGGGCTAGATGGGGATAAAACGGCGTGAGGGCACCCCATAGTCACATACATAGGCATGAAAGCAACGATGTTCGCCTCTTCCGCTCTGCGCTTTCGTAGTCTTCGAGGGCTCCTGTTCGAATCTGTTGCAAGTTGTGGTGATCCGTATACTGAGAGCTGCATCCGCCACAATTGTGACTTTGCTGACTTCACATGAAAGCAACGATGTTCGCCTCTTCCGCTTAACGACAGGACTACTTCCCAGGACTCCAGCTCTTCGTTGTTCATGGCTGTGATGCTTGAAAGTGCCGAGTGATCTCGATAAAGATCTAAAGCGACTTCGCTAATGCTCTCTGGAAAGAACAATATTCGGCTTATCCACTCCATGACCATGCTGATACCAAAGACCCCATCTCGAACCCGATGTCCGCTGTGCGATCAAGGTCATAGGAGATAGGTAAAGGTGAATACTGACAGAGCTTTACATTATCTGCAGTCTGTGGCAACTCTTTCCGGCCTACTATGACCTCTTCGTGCGTGTGGATTTCTAGTCGCGACCAAGCTGTCCTAAATGCCTGTGAGCAAAACGTCAGAAGTGCGTAGAGCAATGCAAAATGAGGAGTATGCATCAGTACACTCACCCAAGTAACCTGGCAGACAGACTCCGAGCCGTCATTGACATCAAGCGCTTGAATTTGGCGGCCATTCGTGCTGTGGATGTGCTTAGTAGAGAGAGCGGCGAGAAGGGTCGCAATGAGCCAAGGCCAGTTTTACTGGTTTTGCAGAAGATGTCTATCGTTTGGGTATCTCGTCCTGTGTGCCAAAGAAATGCTTTCCAGTACCTCGCGGTAACGCCTGCTATGTTCCTGCGCCAGTGCCGGGAGCCTGACAAAATCCAACAACCAAGGCCCGGTCATCTATACCATCAGCAGATTGTTGATCACCACGCCCATGCTCTCGAACCAGTATCTCCGTTTCACTCCCAAACCGGTGCCCAGGTGGACCTTGTTCTTGCCATCGCCAGCACCTGTTCTCCTGGCTTCGGCCAGCTTGCCATCGACGAAGCGACCAGAGGCGGAGGCAACTCGTTTGAGCAGATCTTCAGTGTCGTGCGACATGCTGTTTGGGGCATTTCCAACAGCCTTCGCTGCGCCGTTGACCATACACATCGCGATTGGATGTCTTCGCTCGATGCCAGTGGGTGTAAGCTGAGCCTGGTCGAGAAGAGGCCGGATCAAAGTACCTTCTTGTGAACCTGCATCTTCAGGACCGCTGATGACGATGACCAGCTGAAGTGAGTTTGGGTGGGGTGCAAAGGCTGGGATGTTGGCCAGCTTGTCGTTGAAACTGCAGCTTCCGCGCCGGATGATCAGAATCTGATAGCTCTTTGGAATGGAGGCAGGCAGTCGGTGGTCACAAAGTTCATCGTCGAGAAAGAAGATCTTATCATGCGGAAGTTGTCCAGAAGGCACCGCAAGTGGATCAATGTCCATGCCGGCTGGCGGTGGCGCGGCTCCAGGACCCGTCGGCAGGATTGCCGGCAAGTACTGCCTCAGCAGCGTCGGATTGCCACTAGCATCAACTGCTGGAGTACGGGCAGGCTGCGCGGTACTTGTAGAGACCGAAAACAGACTTGAGATCATGCCTTGAAGCTCTTCCATCAGCGAGTCCATTGTGGCATTTTCGACTCCTTCAAGCTCAAATTCGCCAAGTCCTCCAATTGAATTTCCCTCGGCTAGTATGGGAACATCCAGAACAAGATCAATCATCTCCAAGTCCTTGACACGTGTGAAGTGAGGATCGGTAGGGCTGACACCCTTCAAAGCTTCGCCGCTGAGCAGGACTTTCTCGTCTCGTCCAAGGGCCCAGTTCGCAATCCCATGGATCCGGAACTCGTCGCTAACAGGCTGCTCGATAAGGACGCCACGATTGTCTGGGAGCAACAGGCTCTTCGGCTCTTGCACCATGTTGAGACGCAGATTCGAAAGTGAGTTGATAAGCACGCCATCCACGATCTTCTGCAAGGCACCAAGCGAGATCAGGCCTTTTTCTGCACCTTCATTAGTGGTGCCGGCCAAGTTCGGAAAGGTGAGTGTGCTGATAATTGGGCTGAGTATGGGCGAAGAAAGGCCTTTTGCGGGTATGAGCGTTTTTGGCAGTGTCCACGGGTAGAAAGTGTAGTTTGTCGGACTGCGCACATCAGCGAAGGATATTCCTGGGCTCTCTTCGGACAACTCTGTCAGTGGTGAAGAGCGAGCTGGGTCCTGTCGGGTCAAGTGTAGCAGAGCCATGGCCGATGCATGGAAGAGATCAGCCCGGTTCGCAGTGTTACTCGCTGTAAGTGGCAAAGCAGGAAGTGGTGCTGGGCAAGTCGCTGCAGGCAGGACCTGCTGTCTCTCCCATAGCCGTGTTTGACGGAGAACGTCAGTGTCTTTGGGCGGAGTTCTGATGCGGTCAGGGATGATCATGGGATGGCCCTCGGTCGTGAAAACGAAAGGCTTGTCAAGTTTGTTGAGTGGGTGGTCCTCGGTGAAGAGCAGATAAAGGTACTTCGCAGTCTCGCCAAGGAAGAAGCTCTCCATGCGGTCTCGCTGTTCGCCAGTTGTAACATCCGCCAGGTCAGCCCAGCCACATTTCGTCCAGCATCGCCTCCGAATGTCGCGCAAGGTCATCTCGCCGACGTGAAGATAGTATGGATCCTTGGTCGCTTGATACAAGTAGAAAGTGCTTTCGATGAACTCCGGTCGCCCTACCCAATGTTTGAAGTTCTGGTCGATGAAATTGCTGGCCACGTTGTAGCGTTCCGGTAAGGCTCCGAATCGGGTCCAGAGAGCGCTGTACAGAAGATGCGATTCAATCGCTTCCTCGAGCTCACCAGCCAAGACCAGCAAGCCCGGGTAGTAGGCGGACAAATTGTCGATCCAAGCGTAGCGAGGTGCACCACTTGCCCAGTCGACTTGGCCATAGTATGGGTGTTTTTCTTGATTGCTGTTGTGATAGACATGGTGCTTGACAGCAGAATGAGCCTGTTCCCACGAGGTCAAGAAACTCTCTGGGGAATTGCCAAGATGGTCGCTAATGTTGTAAGGCAGGTTCGAAAGCAGAATGTGCGACTTGATAGAATACTCGAAGAATGAATCGATGCCAGCGCCGATGCCAGATAGAGGAGGATGTGTCCAAAGGCCGCTTTCGGCGTCAACACCATTTCCTAGAAGTCCGCTTCCTGCCCAAAGTCAGTAAATGTTGCAAAGAATGTCCTGTTCCTTTCAACATTCTCCAAGTAGACAGCCATTCGCGATGTGGGTCCGTCTTTGCAAAGTCACTCACCTGAACGCCTGTTCCAAATTGCCCAAAATGCTCTCTTCGCCACATGCTCAAATCGCGGATCTCCGGTCAGCCTGCTGAGGGTTGTGAACTCCAGAACGAGACTACCGGCGCCTGCCGCGCAATTCTCGGTGATATCCTTCGAACCCGTAGAAGTCCCATCCAATCTGCAAACTCCATCCTCTGCATCGCGATAGAAAGGTATGCCTGTCCGAAGATTGACTCTCGGATACGGAATGTCTGTCGGTGTCGTAAATGCTGGTAATAGTCGTGAAGCAAGATCGTACGCCAGATGCAGAAGTTGGTCATGATACACGAAGCCGTTCTTCCATTTGATGCCTGGGTTTCTTCCTGCCTTCCACACAGGTTTGTATCCTTTGATCGGCAAGTCGCCTCTCGCAAACAAATGCGCTGAGAGGAGACCACCCACGCCGCGAATATTGGTCTCAAAGACTTGGACTTTGCTGTCCAAGTCGAAGCCACATGCTCGCGTGCCACATCGCTTCTTATCTGTGCCGTCACCATAAAGCTCGACTAGGCTCTTGACACCATTTTGGAAGTCGCGGAACGGGTCGCGCTTGTCCTTCTTGTCCTGTGGTCCAGAGGCTAATATTGCGAGGGTTGACAACGAGTCGATTAAAGTGACGCTATAATTTCCGAGGGGGTCATTGACACCAATGTCGGCCGGGTTTTCGCGATTCCTGGTCTGGGGACCACATGATAATGGCTTTAACTCGTCCTCGGGAAAGGCATGCGACATGTAATTGTCGAAGCCATGGTAGAAAAGGTCTCTTGTATCTTGTCGCAGTTGCGATATGAGGGTGTTATCGGTCGCGCAGAGAACGGTAGTCGCTCCAAGAATCAGGAGCTGTATGGCGAGCCGCATTTGCACTCATTGCCATGACCTTGGAAACACGGCGTAGAGATGTGTGCGCATTTTAATAGAATGTATACAGTACAGCTGGCGTTCGCCCAGAATGATGACGATCCCGCTTTCCGCGTGCACAGGCCGCGGCTTCGGAGGTGTGCAGTCCGTGCGCTCTCGAGATCTTCCACTCGCCGCAGATTTGGCAGGACGAAAGCATCACATTCACTTTACACTTTCATGTGCATCTGCTTTAGCCTTTCATCACATGCAAAAGCAGCGCTGTAGATGATCGTCGCATTGCCACTTTGGGAAGTGTAGAGAATCCATCTGCGCTGTTCTTCTCCGAATATGCTGCCCCGAGCAGCAGCTCTGCGAGCATCGAGAGCTACCCATCTACCACATTTCCGCCATGGCGCCATAATAGCATCTGCCTCTATACAACTGAGGACATACGCCTCGTCAAAACCTCCGCGCCCGCCGCCGCCACCACCCTCGGGCGCAAAAGCGGCGAGGCCTCCACCCCCGCCCAAGAACTTCAAGCCAGCTTCAGGGCAGACTCGGCAGACTTCGCCAGGCACAGCAGTTCCTAAGGACCAGACATGGAAGCCTAAGGATGGCATCAAATTCGATGGCGCATCTTCAACGCCAAGCGGCGCGGGTGCGGCGGCAGCAGCAGGAGCAATGGCAGGTGCTGAATCGCCAGTACAAGGCAAAAGAACGGTGGACCGAGAATCAACTACCACATCTCCGCTGGAAGGCGATGCGATAGGAAGTCTGCTTGATAATTCGCAAGTTGAGAAGGTGCAGGAGCTGCGCGCAAAGGGCATGAAGTGGGACGAGATCGCGCTGGAGCTGCAAAAGAGTTTGACTCCGGAGCAGCAGCGCATGTCGCAGAAACTGGGCCAAATGCACGCAGAGGGCAAGAGTTTGACGGAGATTGCAGAGGCATTCAAGGCCGAGATGGGACAGGCGCAGCAGCAAGGACAGCCAATGGAACCAATGGCTCAGAAATTTGATGCAGATGAGCCAGCGCCGGGTGGTGTTAGAGGAGAGACGCAGCGAAAAGAAGCCGTGGCAGAGAACCAGGCACAACCACCAAAGACACCATCAGCAACAGGACCACTACCCGATCTTCGACATGGCATTCCATCAACTTTTGATTTAGAGTTTGGCCAAGCCAAGGCTAAGGCCCAGCAGCAAGATGCAGCAGAGTCGCAAGAGGACAAGCTGGATCTGACCTCCTCGCCAGAAGAGGGACAGCGCAGAAAGGAAGGCGAGGAACGTGACTACGACCGATCAGCATACGAGACCTCTCTCGACAGGAAACGTGCTCAGCTCATGAACTACTTATATGCTGCCATGACATTTGGAGTCCTGCTTACTGGCTTCTACCTTTCTCGTCCGTACAGCGCATCTGATGAGCTGCCCTCTGGATTGGATCCCGAAAATGCAGATGGCTGGTCACCTGCAAAGATGTGGGCTCGTGTCAGAGCGCGCTTCGGCAACCAGGCAGGCTACTACACTGAGCCTGCTTTCCCAAAGCTCCTGCCTGATGTGCCTGAATCCCAGCGTCCTCCATACACCCTCGTCCTTTCGCTTGAGGACCTCATGATTCACACTACCTGGGACACCAAGCACGGCTACCGAACTGCCAAGCGACCTGGCATCGACTACTTCATTCGCTACCTCTCCCAATACTACGAGCTGGTCTTGTTTACATCCGTACCACGCGCCATGGCAGATCCAGTTGTTGCCAAGCTTGACCCATACCACTTCATCATGTGGCCATTGGGACGGGAGGCGACCAAGTACGAGAAGGGCGAATACGTGAAAGATCTCTCCTACCTCAACCGTGATCTCAAGAAGACTCTCATCATCGACACCCATGCACCTCACGTCAAGAACCAGCCGGAGAACGCCATCATCATCCCTAAATGGAGTGGTGACCCGAAGGACCCGCATACCAAAGATCTTGTCTCGCTCATCCCATTCCTGGAATATGTTGCCACTATGGGTATCGACGATGTACGAACAGTACTCAAGTCATTCGAGGGCCAGTCCATCCCAGAAGAGTTTGCACGAAGAGAATCCATCGCTCGCGAGAAGTTCCAAGCTCAACTCGCTGAGGAGCGCAAGCGGAAGCCCAAGTTCTCCCTTGGCAGCATCGCAGGTGCCATGGGCGTCAAAGGCGGAAGCAGTATGGGCGGCGGTATGGTCCTCGCAGATGGCCAGTCAGTAGCAGAAGGCTTAGCACAGGGTAAGATGCTTTCAGACCAGATTCGAGAGCAAGGTCAGAAGCAGTACGAGGCTCTCGAGAAGCAGATTCGCGAGCACGGAGAGCAATGGTTGAAGGAGGAGGCTGAAGAGCAGAAGAAGTTGATGGATGCCCAGATGAAGGACATGAAGCAAGGTGCCATGTCTTGGTTCACTGGCGGAGGCGGACCTAAGAAAGAGTAGGGCCAGGTTGCTGATGTGCCATCTTCGCTCTTGTTATTATAGACTATGTGTTCTGTTCTGCTGCATTTAGCGATGGCAGGGACACACGTGAATGTGTATGGGAAGGCAGGCGCGCTGTACAGGTTGCGCGGCTGGGTGTATCGAAAGTACTTGAAAGACCTGAATGTAAAGCATATTTCACTTGAAGCCACTCTGGCACTCACTGTCTGGATTTCACGAGCTTTGATCTCCGACCTTCGAAATACTCCGCTTCAGCCTGGATTCACGCTTGACGGCAAGCCAACGACGAACAACTTGAGTCGGCGCGGAACCTTACCTTGCACTGTGTGCACTCCGATCTTCACCAGCTATGGCATCCCGTATATCTGAACTTTTCTCCGCTGCCGACATCTCGTCCATCCTTTATAATATCACCACGCCGTTCTTGAGCGATCGAGGCGCATCTCCTCACTGCGTCCGCATCGTCGATCAGTATCTGGAAACTTCACAAAGTTACTAGACCTTGACAAAACAGTCGCGCAGGCTTATTTGAATCAAGGCTCAACTCCTCCCAAACAAGCCTCTTCGCAAATCGGCCAAAGGCTCCTGATGCATAGGACACAATGATCGCACCAGCTTTCGGATTCTCGATCGGAGACTTCATCGCCGGCATACACATCGCGAAGAGAGCAGTCGAGGCGCTTAGCGAAGCTAATGGCGCGACTTACGACTACACTCTTGCCATTACTTGGCTGGACTCTCTCGATTTTGTTCTTCGCCAGGTCCAGGCGTTCATCGGCACAAGCTTCACGTCCGAACTGGCGCAGAGACTGCACACCCTGGCTCATGCTTGCAGCATACCGGTCTCACGCTTTTTGAGAAGGGTCGTTCCATACGATGATTACCTTAGTCAGTGCCAAGGACTACCACACGATCGACCTGGACTCAGCTTTGCGCGAAAATCGGGGTCGAAAATAAAATGGGCTATCCAGATGATGAAGGCTCTGGAGAAAATGAGAAAACAGATTGCGCCATACCTGAATCAAATCATGATTTGCTTGCAGCTCATTGCTTGCAGTCACTCCGAACAAACATCACAGCGTCTGCGCAGTCTCGAAGACATTATAACTGGGCAAGCAGCTCGTATTGCAGACTTGAGCACTGCTATGCGTGACCTTCCACAAGAACTTCACCGACCATCGCTGTCAAGTTCAAAGCTATCCGATGAGTCCATCTTGATTTCACTACAGTATGATTCTCGCACTGTTCCACTCTCGGTGCGGCGAACTCGTCAGATTTCGTCGCAGGTTATCCACGTGACATTGCCTTGTCAATCCTTCAGCACCTGGCCCACAATCAGAGAGTATCTGATACTTCGATTTGATGGCATACCGCAGATATCTCGTGTCACCTCACATGTCCCGGACTCTGCTCACTCGGGCTCAGTGATAACGACAGTTGAAGAGGTCACTCACTACAGTTTCGAGCCGGAAGACCCCGACGCGCGCACATACGACAGACATGTGGCTCCCGGCAACGAGCTCAACGTAACGATGTTGGTGGGTCAGGAGGACAGTGCTGCCTTCGGCGCACCACGGTACTGTATGAAGGATCTCTTGGATAGTACGCCAAACGGTGCTTAGTCGTAAGATGTTTCGCCTTATTACGAACAGCGCTCAGTGGAACCTAGATCTTTCCTCATTCTTCCAACTACTGGCAATTTCACTTGGAACAAGCTCATGTAGTCAATGAGAAATCTCGAAGGCTCAGGAATCTAGAAAGCTCTCCATGTCTCAGCAAAGCCTTATTTCATCCAAACTTGTCCTTGCTTTCAACAAGCCTCGCCTTGTATCGAACAAGCTCAGAATGGTAGCACCAGCATTCGGCTTCTCTGTTGGCGACTTCATCGCGGGTATTCAGGTGGCCAAGAAGGCTCTCGATGCATTCGACGACACGCACGGCGCTGCTTCAGAATATCAAGCTGCATCACTTGAGCTTGACAAGCTTGATGCCTTGCTCAGACGTGTACAGGCTTTCGATGGCCAAGATGTTGATGCGAATATCCTGCACCTGCTGACAATGCTGGCGAAGACATCCCAGATTCCGGTACTGAGGTTCTTGAACAAGATCGGACCTTTGAAGAAGCACTTGAGTGTGACGACTGCACGGAAATGGTCGGTCGGCGGCACAGCGAAGTCTGCGGCAGCCAAACTTAAGTGGGCACTGGTCGTGAAGGACGCTCTGGCTGAACTGAAAGCTAGCATTACGCCGTGCATGATCGACATTGATATTCTGCTTCTGATGGTGGTCATGTATGATCATCCAACACGAGGAGGCTCCGTGATATTTGCTGATCAAGAGGTAGTAAACAACACTCCAAGCAAGGCAGGGCCAATAAACAAGCCCTTGAGAAGCTTCAAGCACTACTTGCTCACATGCAAAACACTCACCAGATCATTGTCGACAGCATGGCTCGACGCAGCGACGTGCAGGATCTAGCTCAGCTTATCCGGCACTTAGAGTCCAAACTACAGCCTCATCTCAATCAGCCGATATCAAGGTCTATACAGGATCTATCCAATGCCCAGACGGCGCTGCACCCAGGAGTCGTAAGTCCCGACAGCGATGTTCAAGGTCAGCTGAGCACACTTCAAGATACCGTGGCCGCAATGACTCTTCGACTAGAAAAGGTCGAGCTCTTCGCAACAGGTCGCAATGCCGAGCAACTGCCAGAAAATATCCAGATATCAGAGTCTGACGAAAAGCAAAGAGCGAGCCAGAGCCGTGCGCTTGTGACAAGAAACAAGATCACCAATGGTGTACGCCAAATGCTCGCACTACTTCTCGCTGTGCTGCCAACACTCAGCACATTCAGCAGAATGCTCAGAAGTCCGCTGGCCAAACCACGCCAGTTCGTTGATGCACCTCTTCGCTTATACGACTTTGATGATATCTTAGTTGAGCTACCATGGGAATACTTCCGCTTCTGGCCAGTGGTCGAAGAATACTTGCGCAGCAAGCTTGACATTGAGAGCTCTGGCTCTGACCTACATCTTGGAGTGTACCATGAGTGGGGATTCGTGGAAGATGACTCTGGGTGGGAGTTTCTGGTCAGGCCGGGAATATCGCTGAGATGGGCGTTTTTTGTGCCAGGCAGTCCTGGATTCACTAAGTTCATCGACATTGAACCTTTCGTAGTACGGCCGAAACACCAGGAGAATTGGCTGGCGCATACAAAATACGGAGTCCAGTGGCTCGAAGACTACCCGATACTCGTGCCACCATCGGGGACCATGTCTGACTTGAGTGCAAATCATCGCAAGGAGATTGCGTTTCCGCATGGGGATCTTTATCCAGAGCCTCTTCCGTTGCCAGAACCCAAGGGCCTATGAGGGACAATCTCTTCGGGCGCTGCAGGTGCACCCATTGCGCCAATGGAAAAAGCCAGCGAGAGTGTAGCTGGTACCAAAGTCATAAGGCACCAATGCTCGCTCGTCGAATCCCGCCATGATATGACATCCTTTGGCAGTGTTGATGGCCAGGCGTCGAGAAGCGACGTGATGAGATTGAGAGGATAGATAGCGCTAGCAATATACCACTGAGCTCGAACTCCCGTGTACTCCAGCTTCACCAATGCAAAGAGCGTACAGCATTGTCAGCGATGCGAAGTAAATAACATTGTCCTCGCCGCATAAGCTGCTGGTGTACTTTGATGGTGTGTGATGTGCCATTCAGGCAGTATACTCCGACTGGGAGCGACGCATCGCTCTGCCATACGGCTAGATGAGTGGTCGCGATGTCGCAGACATTAGCTACGGCGCAAGCATATTTGCAGAGCGCGCCTCAGTACTAACGGAGCCATCGAGCAATCTGACATTTTCTTCTCCAGCGCAGATCTCTCCATGCGCAGACCAACAGCTGTACGCGAAAAGTTACACAACATAGCGCTTGTGCAAGACATCGCGGTGATATCGATATCACAAAAGCTGTCACATAGCTGTCGCATTGAGACATTCTGTCAAGAGGGTGTCGACATCCTTGCATTCCATTCCGTCCCAGCGGCTCCAGAGGATCTAGACAAAGAGATCCCAGACCGTACAACGTCCAACGAGCCTTTAGGAATACTGATCGAGCACAAAATCACCCTGTCAGTGCCCATCGGCTCCACGCATAGTTACGACGCACAGCAGGGTTGACATGTCTTATGCATCTCTTTGTATGCATCGTTTAAATGACTCGCATCATGTTCAGAATATCGCTCATGCGCGATGGGGATGTGATCGATGATGTAGCACTCAACGGCACGAACGAGCTATCTCGAGACTAGACGAGAATTAGGCGATTCTAGCATTCGAGTGCCTAAGGTATAAAAATGTAGTTTTACTTTCGCGGAAGATAACGGTCCGCTTCGCGTACTGTAGCTAAACTACTATAGGATTAAACTCTAACTCTACGGAGCTAAGGAATACTCTCTACTAATTAATATAGGGAATATAAGAATTATTATTCTTATTTAAGCTATTTCTATTAGGTTTTAAGTACTCTATATCTAATATTTATATAAGAGAATATATTATCCTTAATTCTATTAATAAACCGATAATTTCCTATAGTAAAAACTTCTATCTATAGTAGAAAGAGCCTCCTCTATATCGCTATCTTTTTCGCGAAGTTTTCTAAGCTTAAAATTAAATATAAATATATCCTCGTCGTATTATACGCGTCGCGTTATTTATTAAATCGAAGTAATAAACTAATTATATATATCTATAACTCTTCCTACCTTCGTAATAAATTATTCTCTATTTATAATAGAATCCTCTTTAACTACTATAGCTAAATAAGTATCTAAAGGCTTTAGTAGTCGCTAGTTTAAATTATCTAGTCTCTCGAGTCTTACGTCTTACGAGTATTCCGAGAACGAGAGTATAGAAGATAAGGACCTTACTTAATACTTAAATCTCTATATAGATAGTAATATAAATATAAATAGCGATAAGTTAATCTATAGCGGATAGCGCGGACCCTACTAATAAGAGAAGGAGAAGTATAACGAAGTTAGGCGGAAGATTCGAGATAATAATCTTACTATAGT
>JAASFE010002711.1:3388-29033 GCA_013365205.1 Pseudocercospora cruenta
ACTCTTAGCTTATTTAAGACAACTCTACGAGATAGAATTCGTTTTACTATATAATCGGCTAGGCTCTAACTATTAGAGAGCGTATTAATAAGTTCTATTACGAGTACCTAGCTAAGAAAACTATTAGAGATAATATTCTTAGTATAAATAACTAGAACTAACTCGATCGGCTTTATAATACCCTCTAGCTATTCGAGGTATCTATAATAGCGACTTAAGGTACTAAGAAATACCTATCTAACTAGTATCCAACCCTTTACTTTATACTTAACTATATTAATAGTTTCTAGGTAGAATTTAAGTAGGAAGCCGCGATCGACGACTCCTTTAAATACCTATCTACTTACTACTAGTACTCGTAGCTTAAGACTAAGAAGTACTTCTATAAGATAGACGATTACCCTATTATCTATACTACTATTATACTTAACCCTATAATAAAGACTAGTTAGTTTAACGATTAGTAGATAAATAGTAATAAAGAATAGTACTCTTAGATACTATAAGTTAGATAGTAGGTTATCGATATCTAGTAGTAATTCTATCGACTTAAATAGATACCTATATAGCGTCTAATACTCGATAAGGCTAAAGAACTCGACCTCCGCTATATCTTCGAAGCCTTTAAGCGCCGTAAACTAAATAGTAGCGATATAGTATAATTAATCGATCCTCTTAAAGACTATCTAACTTCTAACTATCTATCTAACTCTTAGATTAATAGTAATAGCTATATCGATAAGACGAGACCTTAATTTAACGTCCTATAGTACTAGTTTAAGCGCTAGTATTCTTAACCTAAGCTCGCTTACTTTACCTTTAATATACTCGCTATACCTCTTATAAGTAATACTCTAGAGCGATCGTTTAGTACTAGTAGAGATCTTATTATATACCGCTATTTAAACCTTAACGACGATATAATAGAAGCCTATAACCTATTAAAGAGTTAGATAGCGCTAGAAGATAGCCAATCTAATATAGAAGAAGAGATAGAATAAGGCGATTAAGAGCCTAGAAATTGGATAGTTAGAGTAACAATAACGCTACTATAAGAGCCGGAAATAGTGACACTTGACGACTAGTTCCTACTAGTCACCAATATGTACTATTGGTATACAAATTGCTAGCACTTGGTATGGTATGGTATCGCTAAGAAATTACCGGTAACCAAACCAATAAGCTCACTGGTTCGTTCCTCGTCGACGACCTTTGGTGCCTCATCAGGCCCACAGAGATGTCGACTGGGCTGCAAGTCCTTGCGAATGTAACGTATTCGGGGAGTCAGCTGGGCACAGATCAATGATCACTCCATTACTTCACTTATTGCATGTTTCATAGCCTTCTTGGCTTCCACAGCCTTAAAACGAGAAATGCAGGATCTGCTTCCTCGATCTGTCCAGACCGCTTCCGTCTACGCCCTAACCAGTCCCGCACCTATTTCTCTAGTCTGCTCTTTGCAAAGTTCCTCCTTTGAGGACCAGCCTCGAGCTTGTCAAATCGGTGCAGCACCATTGGCGACGTCAAATGCCTGACAAAATGGTCGATCTTCGTTTATTCGGTGCCGCCTTTGAGGAGCTCCACTGTGGCCAGGTTATAGATAACTACTGCGACTGGATCTGTATTGCTATCCGTCGGCTGCGGGTCATTGTAGGTTGCGCCCTGCACTTTCAACGCAGAGTAAAAAAATTGACAGCCTTGACGCTAGGCCTCTCCTGCACTCAAAGCCGCCAAAGCCACCCTCCTGGACGAATAGAAACAGCAGGGCGTGAAGAGCCTGGGTGAGACTATGGGCGATGTGGTCTTTGCTGCCAATTCAGGTAAGAGTCTTGCCATGAGACGTATCTTTCTCATGGGAGATCGGCAGAAGTGTTTTTGGGGCCCTATAGCTTCCAAGCCAATTCGTCGATGCAGGCCGGCTGGCTGGGTTAGTTCTAGTGATGGCACAAAGGACAAAAAGAAAAGCTTTGAGAGGTTGCAGTAAGGCTGTTCACCTACTTTTCGCATGGTAATGTCAGTCTGACTTGGTGTGATGCCAGCATTTGCCCATTCTCAACAGTAGGGTTCTCAGCGTACAGTTTCCCAGAAGCCAAAGGCCTCCCTGTTCTCTCCAAGGACTGGCCAAAGGACAATTGCTCCTCACCCCCTGCAGATTTTGGTCACAGCAGGTCTTGAGACTTTCCAAAGTGGCACTCGCGGGTCCATCAGGAGCTTCTCTAATGCATTCATGAATCAATTGGATTGGGTACGCCACAGACCCAACTCCAACTCCTCGGCATGCTGAATCCAAGCCAGAGCTGCGGCAATGGCAGCACGACACTGGAGGAATTGTCCCTGTCCAGCATGATCTCCTTCGTCTGGTGAAGCATTTCCTTGCTCTTCCTCCTCTTTCATGTCCAGGCTTTTCCACAAATCAATCAAGTCTTCTGCCCAATCGTAGGTCGAACCCTGGTCCAGCCAGATGCCAGGCTTGGGATTTGTGGAATCGACGAGGGCAGCATACATGTAGCCGGGAAGAGTTGGGCTGAGAGAAGTATCACAGGCTTGCGACAGACGCTGACTGGCGATTCGTAGACTGGATGAAGCATTGTTCAGAGGAGCGGAGAGTGGCAAACCAAGAGAGATGGGCGCGCGGTAGTGTTGTGGAATGGCGTAGCTTTCGTAGAGCGCTGCATGCGGGCGAGGAAGTGGTCGCGGAAAGCTGTTGCAAGGACGATCCGGTGCGCAGATCATCACACTGTCATTGCCGTTGTCTGTCGAGGGGCCCATCCACATCACGCTGCCGATGCCGTAGAAAATGGAGTTCAATAGAACGCCGATGAGAATACAAGCAATGGCAAAGGCACAATTTCGCCTGGCGAATTCAATGTGTCGGTTCAGCTTCAGCTCCAGCTTCAGCTTCAGCCCATCGAGAGCGGAAGGAAAGAATGATCGCTCATCCTCATCCTCGTCGTCTTCGTCCTTGGCCTCTTTGAGAAACTCCTTCTCATCTTTGGCGTTGTCCTTGCCGTCGTCATCGTCGTAGTTTCCGCTTTCAGCTCGAGCGGGTGGAAGGCTTCGGGCAGGAGATGCTGATCGGGATCGGGATTGCTTTTCGCCGAAGCCCATACCAGACCCTGAGTTGCCTGAATCCGCATCTCTGCCAGCCACATCTTCGTCTTCTTCCTGACGCTCGCGCTCCTCCTGTTTGTCACCGTCTTCGCTCTTGATGTCCTTCAAAATCTCACTGCCGCCATTCTCTGCAATCCCATCGCCTGTCTGTCCGTCTCCTTCACCTCTCGAGCCAACAGTAGCAGTATCGCCGTCAGCCTTCTCCTGCGAGCCATCATCCTGTGAACCAGTAAAAGGAATGTCAGCAAGAATGCTGCTGTCTGTCTGCGCGCCGATGGCTGCGCGGTTGGAACTCATTGTGCGGCGTCAACAGCGCACATGTAACTTCCGCTGGCTGGACCGATGTAGCCAGAGTTGAAAAGACACTGCGTTTGCATTCTTGTAAAACTAGTCATGCACGTCCATGGACAGCATGCATACACATGTAAGCTACCCGACCCGACCTAACCATCATCGTCATTAGCAATCACCGCCATGCTTCTCAGGACGTTCCGTCGTACGAGGGCTCCGCTCTGCGTGCTGCACACTGCACCTACCCGCCCCCGACACAACAAAGAACGACATTCGATACTTCTGTGTCCCAATGCGGCAGACAAGACAATGGAACTGGGTAGGGCCAGGTCAAGAATGAAAGAGATCGGGCTGAGAAAGAAACGCGTGCTGCAGAGAAGGGAAGACTCAGGAGACAATCATCAATGAATAGCATTGGAGATGAGCCATGTCTCGCCTGCAGCTCAGCCCAGCCCAGCCGCAGTGAGCCATGCTTCGACGACTTCTCCTCATGTGGCGGCATGCTACGCTCAACTTGGCCTGTCTGCTACTCGATCCCTTCGTACCGCCACTGTCCGCCGACGACGATACTCGACATCCATCACCCGCACATACTCCACTTTCTTTATACCTACGCATACAGCTCAATGATGCCGATTTTCGCCTCTTCACCCTCAAGCACTTCGGCGATGCTAGCTACAATGAGCCTCGGCTTCAGCACCAATTGCGCTACTACTGGCGCCGCCGGCTTGCTCCATCCAGACGTCAAGTCCTGAGGCATATCATTCATCGCTATCAGACTGCTCGCGTTCACACCATACTGCTGAGAGTGGTCGTTCACTACCTCTTCCCCTTCGTCGCCCTATCGACAGTCCTGGGCGGCATCTTGAGCGCCTGGGCAATCTCTCATCCACAGCAAGCACAGGCACAACCACGACCACCAAATCCATACACAGACTTTCCAGGTCTGGGCGACCTGGCGCTTGGAAGTACTCTACTGCCGCGTAAGCCACATGAGATACCTTCTCCTGTTCATCCGCACCTGCTTTGGCTGTCTCCGAATACTCCTCGCTATTCCCTCAGCTGGCTTAGCGAAGATCCGGACGGCTTGACTCCACCACGACTGTCTGACTGGGTCCCGCTCGATCAAGCTCTGCAGGCTGCCTGGAAGCGATCATACGATCTCCGCCCATATGCATATCAGCAGCTACGCAGACAGAACTGTCGCTTTCTCCATCACGACACAAAAGTGATATTTCCACTCGTCAATGCAGCCGTGGAAGCACTGGACACACGTTACCCACATGAATCGACTACTGATCGCAGTGGGTCCACTTCACATTGGCGGTTGTGGTACAGCTCTGCCACCAAGGCGGCCAAGCGACTTTTGCTTCCATTACCGAACGAGGTCCCAGTGGTGGTGAGCACTGCTTTGACTGCCTTGCTTGAACTTTCCAATGCCACAGAGAGCTTTCTCTTCGACGTCAACCAAGAGATCGAAGCCATAGGAATCCTACAGCTGGAAATTGTAGATCTGCATCGCGAGATTGCCGATATGGGCAGAGAAGGCACAGCTATATATGCATTTAGGAGACAGAACTGCTCGCTTGCCGATGCCACCTCGTCGTTCTCCTGCCAAAATCAATGGTCCAACTCGGTCGAAGCCCTCGTCCATCTTCGTGCCTGGACCGACTTCCAAGAGCTGAACTTGTTCGTTGCACAGCAACGTGCCAAGGCAATGGTCAATTTCACGCTTGCCATCGAACGGCTTCTCCATACAATTCAAACACCCAAGGCCAGCATGTCGCTTGTACATGAAAATCTTACTATTTTGAGCAGGATGCTCAATCCACGTCGATCCACTTTCCTTATCGCTGTCGAGCGAGCAGCACTACTGGCTAGCAAGCATTGGGCAGCACGATTGTCGCAACGGCATGACGTTCCCGAACATCAACCCAGAAACGCTGCATCCACCGCAGTCTTTACCACCATCGCTGCTCAACCTGAAGCCCAACACTGTCTGCCTCTTCTCGAGTGCATCCTACCGCAAAGGTCCTCACCCTCGTGGCAAAACGTATTCTGGCCATTGAATCTCCTCCGGCCACTCTGTGCACGTAAGCTAGCAGCGGCAGCAGCAGCAACAACAACATCAACGTCTTCTCGACCAACGTTGAGAAGTCCTGCTGACAACACGGAAGCAGATGAATTCCTTTCCTGGCTCCATAATTCCATCCACAACCTTCCCAATTATGGCGGCGACAGCCACCAAGGAGACCGCCTCTTTGAAGTACCCCGGCTCACCTACCAACCCGTCCGGCAAGATTGGACATGCACAGATTATCACTCCGCATCTTGGAAAGAACATGACCCTGCTACCTCACCTCACGATTGGCTCGACTATTATGGCCACATGCCCCCACTGGGCGTGAAAGAATACTCCGCGGGTGGCAGTGGTGGCACACGTCGAGGAGAGGAACTCCTGACACATCGGAAGCCCTTGAACGATTGGAGTCTGAAGCAATGGTGGTTATGGAAGAAGGGGTTGAATGGAAAAAGATGTGTGGGAATCGAGGAGTTGAAAGGAAAGGTGGGAGCAGCAGGAGGTGAGATATATTGTATCGATGTTCCTTGGGAGGTAGATGGTGCGTGGGCCAGGAAAGACGATGATGTCTGTTGGGTATGATCATGATTAGGCTATTTACTGCCCAGTGCAAGTCTCGAAGTCTTTCAAGAGTTATGGAATTGACTTTCTCCACACGGGCCAAGATGAAATCCTCAACACTTTCCTCGGACGACCCCAATGCTGCCACCCTTCAGCTTATGCTGCTCCTGCTAAATGCCAACTACCGTTTGGAATCGTCGTTGTAGTACATAGGAATCCACAACAGTCCCCAAGCAATCTCTTGCCACCATAACAGGTCTTCTGGAGGTCGAACATGAACATTCTCCACTGGTACAGAGTCTTCCGCAGCACCAGCTGTCGATGCCGGAGGATCAAGATGCCCTCGTGCTTGCACTTCTCCCCTTCTCTTCCTCTCATCACCAATGTGTTCAGACGGAGCAGAGCGAGGATGATGAGACCGGGAATTTTGATCCTGTTGCTGGGTTCTTTGCTCAACCTCGTCCCGCACACTGCCCTCTACCCGACGTCCAAATCCTTCCACCAGGGCCTCCAAGTCCTCAAGCACCACAATGCGATCAAGGCCCTGATCGAACCAACACTCATTGATAAACTTCTTCCATACATAATCTTTGATCGCCCTGGCAGAAGCATTGCGATAAAGGACAATCATATGCTGATCCCAGGTGCACTTCTTCTTGCCGTCTTTGCCGAGCACGAGGAAAAGTAGCTGGCTCTTCCATTCGGTTTCTTCTTCGGTATCGCTGCGAACCCTGCGACCGAGAAGAATCTGTACGGTTTGTTCCTGGTCGGGTAATGGTGGAATAGGCATGGTGGTCCTAGGAGAAGAAGAAGAAGAAGCAGCAGATGGAGGGTACAACCGCGGTCGACGACACTTCTGGAGCCAAAGATCGAAGGTGTGAAAGACATATAGGACATCAAGGAGGAAGTCCAGGAGGTCTGGGTCCAACTCTTGGGCCGGGTCTTGTTCCGTTTCGGAATTGCCATGTGATGATAGAAGCTGGGATAGAAAGGTGGAGTCAAGGAGGTGCGACACCAAAGCCGATGATGTTGTCGTCCGCCGCGGCTCCATTTTACCTTCCCCTGTTCACGATCTTTATGTTCGTCTTCTTCCTCCTCGCTTTTGCAAGAGAATGTGCAGGCTGATCACGGACCGAAGAGAGCTCAAAAATTCTTTCCCAAGAAGTGCGTTGCAGACCTGACAGCTTACACAAGATGATGAGCCGTGGCAACTTTCGGTCGAAAGAACGAAACAGACCCGAGAGGCAAGACTCGGCTGTTTGATTATGGGATGCTCGAGAGGTATGGACTTTGAAGGACCCGGACGTTCGAGCGGTGTATGACAGATCAAAATCTGCTCTATGTCAGGTAGATGCTGATCCAAAAACAAGAGCACGCCAATCGCAGGAACGTGATTCTTTCTCCAAGAAAAAGGGTCGCAAGTAGCAAGCTGGTAAGCAAAAGTAATTCTGCTCGTGAGCCTGCTTGGACAAGATTGCCGAGAAAGTCGACCAAGACGCTGTTCGATATGGTGCTGTCCCTGGCGGTAGGCTGAAAGTCAAAGGTGCTCCGTAGTCCAAAGACACAAAATGTCTATCTGTTCTGCTTTCTAGGTAGTCACTCGCGAGAGAGAGAGAGAGAGAGCTGCTATCCCCAAAGCTGAAAGGAAGGTCTGCCCTCGAACCTTGAGTACCTGGCGCGGTATACGTAGAGCTCCTTGCCTTGGTTGCGGTAGTCGCTGCAATTGCCACGGGAATTAAACTTCAGCGGAAGAAGCATGAGAAATCCAATCAAGATATGTCGAAATCGAACAGATGATAAGCTAAGTGTGAGCGCAGGGAAGGTGCTTGAAGGAGGTTTCGCGTTCTGCCAGCAGTGGCGCGGATGGATAGAGTAGAGGCGTGAAGGCGAAAGAATGCAAGTGAATGGGAACGGGCAGGTCAAGATAATGCTCGTGGCCTGCAAAGCCGAGACCTTGGGTTCACTTGTTTTATTGATCTGCTCATTTGATTGACGTTGTCGTAAAAGTAATTGTAGTTCTAGGCACTTGCGTGTTTCGTATTCGTGTTCTCATGTGTAGAAAGGGGGGATATCTTCGTATGTTAGCTCGTTGGCGAAGACTCGCGATGTTTGCTGGGCCGTTCCTAACCCAGACCGCGTTGAAGTCAGACATGTCTCATGAGATTGAGACGCAGCCTGATGATCTCGTCTCGCACACCGTGCTCCGGGCCTTCGTCACGATAGTGCACTGATAGTTTCGTTCCTTCTCAACAGATATCCTCCTGGTCTTCCACTACCTCTTCAATGACATCAGGGAGACACCGAACCACCGCTTCCAACGCCTGGCCCAATACATTCAAAGCCGGCACTGTCGCATGCTTTTCCAAGCGCGCCTCTGCGGCTCGGACCAAACGTCGAAAGGCTGGCAGATCAAGATCTGCCTCGGCACACTCACGACAGGTGGACTTGAATTCCTGCATAGCGCCTTCGTCATCTTCACTGTAGACGGATCGCATGTAGGTGACAATGTCATCCAAGCGTCGGCATGATTCTGGAGATAATATGGAGAGCAATCGCGGTCTTCCTTGCTGAGGTGCCTTGGCTGTGTCGATGTCGCAGGCACTCAGGTGAGTCTCGCGCTGACAGCATTGCAGCTCCCGTTGCTGGAGGGCTGCTTCACGCGTGTCCAATTCAGCCGCGCGTTCGTCCATCGTAAGACTCAGGCGAGTCTCGCGTTGTTCGAACCGCTGCACTTCTTCCTGGAAAGCTGTCTCGCGCGCGTCCATTGCCTCGTTACCTTTGCGCTCGTGCCGTCGTTCAGTGGTGGCACGCTTCTCTAGGTCTTGTTCTTGTGGTAGCAGCGTCGCCTCGCGAGTATCCAAGTCTGCCGCTCGTGCGCCCAATAGTTGTTCCCGACCACACAAAGCTGTCTCGCGAGTGTCCAGTCTGGCGACGCGCATATCTACGCTCTGCTCCAGCCGACGCAGAGCTACCTCGCGCGAGTCCAGTTCCGTGGAGCGTGCGGCCAGCTTGCGCTCCAGCCGCCGTGCTCGTCTGCTCTTATTTGTCGATGCATGGCTCTGGCTTCGGCGATGATGGCTATGACGGTGTCGCCGGCCGCGTTGTCGACGATCAGAATCCGAGTCGCTACCAGCTGTGGAGAAGGTCTCTGTACTCGTGCCGGCGCTTGAATCTGCCTCTGCCTCTGACCCCGAATCCCAATCTGACTCCGACTCTTGCGCACCTGCGTCCGCACTCGCACTCGTAGCCGCCTCAGCTGCCAAACTGGCCGCGGTCAAGTCGGGATAGGAGGATGTGGCAGCAATTTTGTCGTCGTCATGCTCGTCTTCGAGATTCAGGCTGTCTCGGATGAGTCGATCAGGGCCGATGCTGTGGATGGGACCGTGCTTGTCGCTGGTGGGAGCATATTCGAGCAAGGCTTTCCAAAGTTCATTTCGATACTTCAGCTGCTCGACACGCTTCGGAGCTGTGTGAAACGGATGGAATTGATGGAAGAGGGCATTGAATTTCTGTGCCGTCAAGAACCAAGGAGACGCGATGCGGTGTTTGGAGAAGAAGGTCTCAATCTCGATCTCGAATCCTTGCAAGAAATCGCGGTCCGGCATCGTGATGCAACTGACGGTCACCACCACCACCGCGAGCTGAACACTGAAAGGAGATCGCAATTTCTTGCGGCTTTGTCGACGGACCAAAGTATACCCACAAATACCAATCCTAACATGTCATGCTCCTCCATCATGATCATCATCGACCACGATGATACTGTGATGTGGCAGCCACAAGACTAGCCACCTGCACGCGTCCGCCTATGCAAATTCGGGGACATGAATGCGTCGGTATGGTCTGAATCAGGATGTAAGTCAAGCACTCAGGATCTCTGCTACCTTGTATGAATATTGGAAGACAAATACCATGCTTCTCTGCGGCATATCTAAGCAGAGGCTGTACGTGACTCGACTGTATTTTCACATCAGTAGAGCCAATCAAAGCCAGCCTGAAAGAAAGGGTTGAGCAGAAACCGAGCCAAAGTTTTGATTGTGGTTGTGTGCGAGCCAGGTCGCAGGTATTCTCGGCTTGTGGATGTATTGCTCAACCTTCTAGATGAGGTTATACATGCTGCAGCACAGTAAGGAGAGAGAAGAGCCGGGGCTTTTGTTGACCAATCCTCATTCCCATCATCTCCGGCCTCAATGGCAAGGACTGAGACCACAAGGCACCATGTTCTAACACTCCCGTGCACGCTTATATTGCCTTAACGTAGATTGGGTGCCGTGATCAAGTCCGTCCATAGCCGGTGCACTCAAGCAGATGCGGCTCCCTTTCATCAATATCCACGATTCCCTCGCTCATGCCTGTGGCCCCTCTCACTCTTCGCTTCGCCCAGTAGTGAGATGCAAACTGCAAGCCACCACCCTCCAGCAACAACGATACCAGCGCCAAGCATTGCTACCATAGAGATGCACAGATACACGAGCAAAGCATACCACGACCATACCCAAACAACAAGCACAATGCCAAGAAGCCCGACCATGAAAGTTGCCATCCCGGCTGCGAAAGCCTGGGCCAGAAGTCTGAGCAGAGCTCTCCGATCAATCTTTGTGGTGCTTGACCGCTGCTTCTTACCTCCTCTTCTGCTTGATCGTCTGCTCCGATTGTTCCCATCTTCTCCACTCGTAAGGACTGCCGCACAGCAAGTGTCATACCAATCCATTCCAGCTTGAGCGGTCCAATAGACCAGTGCTCCGAGTAGGAGCAAGGCGGTGCATGTCGCTAGCGTTGCTGCGACAATGAGGTAAAGGAGGAGTTGGGGTTTCTCCATTTTGGGCTTGTCGTCGGTGCTTGTGGCAAAGAGCTTTGGCCACTGTGAAGGCGTACTTCGCGGAAATGTATTCGGTCCACTGAAGGTTGAGGTATGATCTCGGAATGTGAAGGTGTAGATCAGATCAGACCAGGTAGGCTTGCGATGTGGGCAGTGACTACTGTTTGAATCGACTGACCAAGTCCTCAAGGCCAAGATTTTGGAAATGAATATGGGAAGGGAGGGCACTGCTTTGGCATCAGCATTATCATCGTCGTTCTTAAGGATCCTGATTATCGATGATGAGAATTGTATGGTATCAGGCTCCACCAGTTGCACTTACGATCCAGAAGCACAACGCCGAGTTGTCAAACGACGTGATAGAGATGTTCATTCCAGCTCACCCTCGCTATCTCTGTTACCACGATTGTGAACACGTCCTTCTCCTACTGCAGCTCCATCTGAACTCCACGAGCACTACAAGCGCCGTGATGACGCATGCTTCATCGTGTTCACAGGTAGCGAGCTGCTCAACTCAAGAGAAAAATCGACTGGCCCGGCGGAGCGCAGTGGTAAGACGAGCCTGGTCATGCAACTCCAGGCGGCCGGACAGCTGGAAGAAGCATCTGGTTCTGATCCGATTCGCAGGACGAGAGATGCGAGGCAAAGGCGAAGCATGATTCCAGTCGTGCATAGTGCATGGAGTGGAGGCGCAAACAGAATGGAAGCAGAAACATGTGCACTGTGTGTGTATTTTGCAGGGTGAAGCCTGGTCTTCAAACTTGCAAGAAGCGGTCGGAGGTCGGTTGTCCGCAGTCCGAGCTGCCGTATGGACTGCCAAGCAAGCAGCTGCGAGGAAGCCGCAGGTGACATCTTGGCCACCGACACCTCACTTGCATTTCCACACGAACCACGCCTTGTCGTATGCATTCTACGGCCGCGCACATGTAAGGTCCCGCGGGCGATGGAGGAGTTCGCGGCGATGCAAACAGGTGTTCGACAGCAGTCACCCTTCTCACGCCAACGCCCGTGAAACATACTCAACTACGGCTTGCCATCACACTGCCTCGCCTGCACTGCTACCCTCCATCGTCTACTTTACCATTTCCATCTGCTCCTGCCCGATTGCGAGCCTCGTCAACTCCTGTCCTTTGCTTTGTCCAGGTCGTTCCGATGCCTCTGCGAAGCTGTCGACGTGTACATTATGTTTCAGCACTGTGCAGGCGCCCGTTCTCCTCAGTCGGTCACAATGTGGTCCATGAACAGAATCGCGGATCTGAATTCTGTGATTGACGACGTACGCCAGTGTCTTACGTTTCCAGACAGGCCGAACTTGCTCACCTCGCTATTCCGGCAAAGACATTGTTTCGCGATTCTGCGAGGGCGCAATGGGACCCGAAACGCAAGCATTCCACTACCGTCAGCTGCTTGGCGTAGAAAATGGGCAGAACTGCATTGTTCCATCCAACAGATCTTGTGCCAGGCAAGGAGCACTCAGCAACACGTGCAAAAGGCGGCAGAGCCAGCACAATTCAGGTGGGTCCGCCCGTGCGAGTGCTTCAGCTTGCCCCGATGTTCAAGACTCACTGTTTCGGTCAGGTACTCTCGGCGGGAAGATTGTGGATGCTTATTGTCTCGAGATCTGCCGAGCAGTTGAAGACGGAAAACACGATCAGCTCAGGCGGGAAATCTTGGAGCTTGCACACCGCGTGGCATGCGGCATTCACAAGAGAGCGAGCTGCGCGACACTACTTCGATTTCAACGATATGTCGATGACAGCGTGATCCCTCACCTCTTTCGACTGAAATATGAGACCAATGCTGGCCGTTTCTCGCTGCAACAGCCATCGATCCCGAGCCAGCACTGGACGTGGCCAGCGCCGCACGCCACACAGTTCGATCTCGGCGCCTACCAATCACTCGCTGGTCCTGAAACTGCAGCATACATCCCCGGAATTTCGAACATCATGAACTTTCCAGCTGAGTACACAAGTGACTCAATTCAGGGCTCCCCAGAAGACAGTCATATCGTTGACAATGTCTTGAATCAGCCCGAGCTGTCGCCGCTTGGGACCATTCCACGCATGCTCCTTTCGACATCTTCGACTGCGCACACTCATGTCTTGTCTGACTGGCCTCGAAAGCACTGTAGCGGGTATCTTCCCGCGGAGCCGAATCTCTACAACAATATCAATTTCCTGGCGGAGACCATCGATTCCGGTCGCATTGGAAGTAGCAGTCATTGTGCCGACACAAATCACCAGACTGCTACATCAGAGGTATCTTGGGGCTCCGCGTTGGGTTGAGGCTATCTGAACAGCAATTACAGCCTCGGGTCGGGTAGTAACGCTGTGACCTCTGGACCGCATTTGATCGGGTTGAACAGGCTTGTTGATGCTCTCCGTTTGCGATTCCTGTGAAGTGATAAAATACGCCACAGTCGATCATTGCGGCTTTGCTAGCGAGAACGTGTTCGAATCAGAACAGGACAAGTCGTCGAAACCCATCTCCGAGAATACCCTACCAATTTGCGTCATTCGAAGCTGCAGTGATCCCTATGGGGTCCATCCAGCTATGGCTTTCGACTCTGGTGAATGTCGGATGAAGATGATCCAGCTCTGGCTTTCGATTGTGATTCCGATGGACTTCAGTAGTGTGTAGATCGCTTGGCCTCCGATCAAAGGCACCAGACGAATAGATTCCGCCCGTTGTGATGAGAGAGTACAGCGAGTGCAGCGCCTGAAAGTAGGTGACAAAAACTCAACTGCAGCAGAAATGGTCATCAATGTAAACAAGACATGATTGCCCAACGGCCCAGCATGGAAACGCACGAGGCATCTCGAACCGTGCAACAGTCTTCCGCCCATCATCCACACACCTGTTTCTACCGATGTGATGTTTGAGGCTCATTTGCCGTGATTTCACCGAGGGTCCAAGATCGACGTTGCCTACTGACATCAGCTGCTCGAGCTTCTCCCCAAAAGTTACACATCTTATGAAACGCCGAACTTGTCGACTTATCCTTCCTGACCGAACAGTGGCGATCAAATTCTGCTGTGAGACCGATCGGATCATCAGCGAAGGCTGCCGCTCGGTCGGCGTCTTTTCAATGGCATTCTCACTGCAAAGCTCAACGGCGACATTGTACTGTGCGTGAGTTGAGTCTCCGTTATAGAAGACTTCTGGTCGACCGTCTTGCTGTTCATAGTGAATTCCATGTGCCACTTCTGACTCGTCGCTCCCTGGCGATTGGGACACTCCACATGTCAGCCTGTCATCCACAGAGGATGCCGCGTTCGCCATCCAGCGTTTTTCCGGGCGTCTCCAACGCCCCTCCCTGGGACTCTTGCCCGGTATTTTCGATTAAAAGAAGAACATACCCTTCTCTCGCTTCTTACTCTGCTTGGCATAAAGCTGCTCAATGGACCCTTTATACGTTGATCGGCGTTTCCCTGATCCAAAATGCTTGTTGGACGCCAGCTCCAATGCCGTCTTCTCTGGACACAATCGCCAGGGCGTAGGCCCGAGTCTCGACTCGGGTGCGTCTGGGAACACTCTAGAACTACTTTTGGCTGAGCTGAGATACCGAGCATGGGACAGTTTTGAAGATGCTCGCAGATCTGCACAGGAGCTCGACAGCAACAAGGGACGATACTGCGGACACACCAGCAAAGCTCAGCAATCGGGTCCAGAGACGAGCAGTCTCCCACTCAGAATCATTGGCCACACTAGTGGATAATCCAAGTCGAGTCCTTGGGTCTGCAGACATGATTACTTTTGAGCCTCTCAAAGGCTTGGTTCGGATTTTTCTCTGGACCACAAGCATCAATATCCAAATACAGCGCTGATGAGATCCTTGCTATCGAGAGAAGGGGGCTATCAGACTCGTCGAGGTCGAGAATTATGGTCCAGCCTTTCAGGCAACATCAGCTCTGGAAAGTACTTGTACGGATCAATCTCCCAAATATCTCAGTCTGTTGACCTGCTCAATCCCAGTCTGACCTACTTCTCAATGTGCAGTACCTGTCCGACTCAAGGCTTGCCCGGCGAAATCGTTTCTAGCTTGGTGGAGCCTGGGCTTGAAGGCGACCTGCGAATAGCGCGAGGGGAAATCATCTTCCGATACCAACATGAACGACCTGCCACCGCAGCAAGGTCAGTCGCCATGGTTTGCTCGACCATCACTCGACTATTGCATGGATCGAGGCACGTGGGTGTCTGCCCTGCAGCACGTGGCGCTGTCACTGCTCGTGAATGATGCCTGCAAACCCTCTTCGCAGGAAACGCTTGCTCGTCGATCATTTGACACGGAGTCATGAGCGCCTGCCATAGGTCAGGTAGCCACAGAGGCTGCTGTGAATAACGCTTGAGTGGTCTTGACTTCACGTATCGTTTGTCCACCCTTTATTTGTCACGATTGCATGGATGTTTGCCACGTTCCATACGACGCTGAGGGCAGTGGTGAATGATGTTCACGGTCTCTGGCCATATTGTATAATTGCCAGGAAAATACCGCCATTCCTGGCTTCCTCCTGATATCAGCAACAGCAGAACGTAGCTCGTCCGTACTCTTTGACTCACCTTACCAAGCAACATATTTGGTTCCAGGCTTCAGCCATAACGCTTCCTCTCCAAAAAAGCCTCCGAAATTACCCTGTCGATCTACTCTCCGTATTAGCCTGTACGGTAACCCAAGATCTCTGACTTGACCTTGGAGTTCTGCTCTGACTTTGATCAGATCATGCCATCGACGCCAGCCAACCAGAAAACCATCTACATCAAGACCCCGGGTCAGCAAGCCAAGGAGAAGAAAGAACCAAGCATCTCGCAATCACAGGGTTCCGCAGCAGTATATGAGTCACTGTTGAGCCCAAAATTGGCCAAGCGACCATCATCGATGCAAGCGCATACTCCAGGCCCAAAGACGCCTACGCACAAGCGAATCTTCAGTGATCCGACTTACCAGAGCACTCAGAAGAAGGCATGAGGATGCATAGCGAATTGAAATTGAGTAAGGCCGAGCGAGGAGGGCGTCAGTGGAGGAAGGTGTCATGGTATTCTTTGGCGAGGTTCACGACCTACACCCATCTTTTGAGGATGCTTTGCTGGCAGGGATGACTCGCGTAATGGTGATGTCTGAGCTCCAGGAGCAAAGTTCGGCAAGACGGTCGATTCCTTGATCAATCTACTGCCACCAGAGTCCTCCCATCATTCGACATAAGCTGATTCTGCATGGCGGTGGCAAAGAGGAGCGGAGAAGTGCCGATAGTACTTGTGATATGATCTTTGATGACCCATCCTCCCTCCCATTGAGTCCAGAATGTAAAGACCTCGAGCTGTTGCATCGCATCTTTGCGACCGAAGATCATTTTCGAACATCCCATCGATGATGGCTGATCACCTGGTCGCTTTCTGTTGGCCCAGGAGACGACGGATGCCGGCGGTAATGGCGCTCATTGACTGCATGACCGTCAATAGCGTCGCAAGCACTCTCCACAGCATGACTGCGATGCTGAGTTTGCGCAAAAGTGCAGATGATGAGCCTGAAGCTTTGAAAATGACATTGGAAGATCGAGCGTAGGTCACGATCGAGTTCTGGGATTGGCAAGCCCTGCTTCTCAGCAGCTTCTTATCGCTCACTGTCCGGCGGGTTGTGGGCCATGGCACTCGGGGCTGCTTGTGGCAGGCGGCCATCTAGATTGCAAGCGACTGAACGCTCCGAAGATTAATCGATTGTGGCATCGGAGAATTATCGTGCGCGGCAAGCTTCTCCTGCACTACACTTCCAAGCTGCAATGGCATGTATGTGGTGTGAGATCATCCATCGACGCAGTTTCAGCACGGGGAGTGGCAATCTGCCTTATAGGCCTGTTGTCTCTTCGCACTACCTTACTGATCCGCGGCTATTACTTGCAGACCATCGGCATTCTGTCTTGCCAACGTTCTTTGCCTTCTCGCTGTATGATTGATGTACTTCCCGCAATCTGCTCGATGAAACATTGTCGCCAATCATGGGCATGCCTTCGCTCATCGTCCCAAACTGATAATCGCGCCGCATAGGCGCCACATGGCATGCTCGTGAGCCCACATTGCTCAACGATGGGCTGTGTTGGCTGGCAGTGTCCGAGAGGCCCTGAGGTAGGAAGTAAAGGACGGACCCAACTATAGTGTAGTACTTTCCACGCGAATGATTAGATTGGATGAGCAGAGTAGACAAGGTGTGTGTTTGGAAGGAATTCCAATAGCCTGCAGTAGCGAGAACCGTGGCGAGACAATCTTCAATAAGCATCGAGCCAGAGAACCCGAAACAGAGATCTTCCCGAGCCCGTTTTTACCTGCCAAGGTACGCACGCTTGCTGAAGTCGGGGCTCAAGGTGAGCGAGGAACGCCATCGCGTGCGCCTCTCAAGCATGCATGTCCAATGACCCTGAGCGCACCACTTCTATCTGCCACCTCTCGACCTATTCGGACCGGCCATTGACCTCAAGCTATCTCGTGAGGTCCAGCTAGTGTGACCTTCCGATTGCAGTTGAGTGGGAAGGAAGTCGGGTCCCTTGGCCGGGTGAACGTCGTCTCTTCCGATCGTTGTTCGATCCCGATCAGGCCCAGGCAAGTCTGGTTTGCGCATCGCTTCCAGCTGATCATCGAGCTGACAGTAAAGGCCGGTGACACATTGAGCTCGCCTGTTCGCATCTTAAAGGTAGGGTCGGGTCAGCCGGTAACATTCTGAAATCGAGCGATTCTTACTCTATCCGTGGCATCTCGCATCACGGTGTCGCAATTCACGCCAGCTTGTCCAAGATCGTGCAATTCCCGGTCGTTCAACCCCAGTATGTTCCAAGCGCATCTGCTCGTGATTTGGTTTGCGCAAATTCTCGCGGATCCAATGTCAAGAGGTTGACAGACCATAGTTTTGATAGAAGATCGATAAGCTTTGACTTAAACGTTGTGTCAAAGTCAGGATCGAAGGATTGAAGCTCAGTGCCAAGAACACTCTCGCGGTAGTTGTGCACTTCCTGCTTGGCCATGATCGCACGAAGGCGGTGGGAGTGCGCGAAGCGTTTGAGCCTGGTCCTCACGCATGCTCCAACAGCTTCATCACATATCGGACCTCTGAGCGGATTCAGAGTTGAACCTCAAGACGTGAGTCTCGCCCAGATCCAGACTTTTTGAAGACATGTACCTGTCCCATTCCCCAGAGACAGCCAGAAATTCGAAAGAGTGTGCCATTCTCAGACAGCTTCAAGATATCAGAAGGGAAAAGGAGGAGCTTAATCGTACCGAACGAGAGGAGATCATATCGAGCTCTGTGGTAAGAGCTTCGCATTTCTTCTCGTAGCATCATTGCAAGCCCAGGATGAACGACGTCTTTCTCGGCTTCAAGATCATCGCTGAAGTCAGCTGTCGAGCAATCCGTTCCGTTGATGTGCGTACCTACTTCCAAACCGAAAGAATCCGCGATGAGTAGTCTCGTCTTTACTTGCTTGCTCTTTCACCATGGAAAGGCGCGAAGTGGCTGGCCGCATCAAGATGACAGGTAACGCGCCCAGCAAAGGGCATGGCCGTGGGGAGTACAGCCATTGCCGCAATCGCCCCGAAATTTCGAGGCCCAGTGCGATTGTTGATCTTTGGAATCTAATGGCCTTCATGGCGGGCTGAAAGATAGAAACGCAAGCAAGGAGGGGTGACCCAGGTGGAGTCTGAACCAGCATCTCCCGCCGATCCAGACACATCTTCTCTGGGCCGAGGTGAGACTGACTGGCGATTACAGTGCGTCCGATGCCATGGACCAGGAAGCTTCCGTACGAGCCAGTGCCGACACAAGCGAGTCTTTCAAGAGGCCGCTTATTGAGTTGCCGTGAAAGGGCTGAGCAAATGGTGGGACGACAGACTCTGGGTCGATATTTTTCTTGAGAGATCCCTTGATGATTGCTTTGATAGCCGCAGTGCTAACATTTGCGAAGTACACGATCCTGGTCTCGAAATGCTTGCCACTCGTGTTTCGGAAGATCAATGCTGCGCTTTATGCATCGGCTTTGCGTGCCGTCCGTCCACTGTATACTCCCACATATGGTCCACCAAGGCGGCCGTTCAGCCATCTGCGCGATCATCGTCTTGTGTATGTGAATGGCGGTAGGCATGTGGCATTCGAGTTAGATGGCGAGCCATCGGCACGTTGATTAGGACGCGGCGTTCTCGAAATTTCGATGATGATCCTGCGAAACCAATACTCATGTTAGTATTGTATGGAGGCCTCTGGTAACGCGGATCTCAAGGGTCGAGAGATGGCGAGGCAAGCTCGCGAGGCTCCGCACCAGCATGGACTAGGATCGGGCTGTCGGTTCAGGGTTCAGGGCTTTCGGCAACGGCATCCGAGCCATGGCAACTGCTCGCCAACTGTCGAGAACTCTCTGATGAGAACAGATCCAAAGATTTCCCACCTCCGTTGCCTTTCCGCCGAAGACGTTGAAGATAGATCAGCTGTGTAGCTGGGATATCGAAGCTTGACTCAGTAGTAGTGAAGCCGAACCAACCCAGCGTGCCCGAGAGATCCATGGCCTGAGCCTGATTCCGCTCGTACTGTCGTAGGACAATACTTCCTCCTTGTGGCGGCGGAGAGGTTCCGATTGAATATTGAGTGGCCTGAATGGAGCCAAGAAGCCCCTCTCAGCTGGGAAGGCTGTCTCAAACGGCTACGAGAAGGAGTTGATACGGAAAGTGCTGCGGCATGGAACAACAAGTGGTGTTCGCGGGCGAGCCAACCAGATCTTACTGCAAAAACATCTCCGAAGAAGCAAGAACATTGAACAAATGCGCAAAGCAACGGAATTTCAATTCGACAAGCGGACATTGAGCATCACAGAAGCTGGAGAAGGATGTCGCCAGCGCGCATGCGCGTGAGTTGATGGTCAAGAGGCCCATCAAGCCTATGTACTGCATGAGCTCTTGGAAATATGCACATGAAGCAGATTCGAGTTCTGCAGGGACGCCATTCATCAGCGCGCGTGAAGGAACCTTCAAGGCAGCATCGCAAGCGCTCTTTGCGGGCTGCAGTCAGCAACTCCGCGAGATTCATGCTCCTAGGCACTTTGACTTTGCGGCAATGAAAGAATCAGCTACTGTTTTACAAGACTACGCGGACGCGACAACGTCGCTCTGCAGATTCTGTCCCTCCTAGAAAGACGACACGCGACATCAAGAAGGAAAATCCTAATGGCAGCGTTGCAGATCGCGGCCGGTTGGCAGAGCTGCTGGAACAAGGTGAAAGGTGAAATTGGTCTTCCCCATTCCGCTCACGCCGAGACTATGCTGGAATAAAGTATCTCCCATACTCGACGTCGCAAAACAACGCCAGATTGAGGCCTCTCTGTGCAAGGAGAAGGTAAATGGCTGCCATAGCGACCCTCCAGGCAAGTCACGTTATTTCACGTTTGCTCTTTTTTTTGCCATTGTGAGCGATCCAAAGACCATGTCAGCTACATGCTTTTGCCGCCCACAATTCCACTTTCGCGCCCATACCTGACTGACGCACGTTATGAATCTTCTGCGATCAATCCACTTTTTGGAAACTTGGCGTTTCCGACCTGCTTCGTCCGCACATCTGCTGCTTCGTCCGCACATCTGCTGCTTCTCAACGAAAGCATACGTTGCTTGGCTGGCCGCGAGGCCTGCTGGGTCCATACTTGGGCACGTTGCTGTTTATGATAGTTTCGTGCTTCGATCTACCTATTTGGTTGACATGCTCAGCTGATACATCGTCGACTTCAGCATGAACACCTTATCGATCGCCGAAGGGTGGTATTTCTGGGATGGAACTACAGCTTGCATCGCTAGACACTGCGAAAGTCAAACAGTATCCACCGGCGCGGGCCCGGATGCTGTCTTCATGATCTTGTTCATCTGTTCCTGTCTTTGCTCATCCGACCACCACCGAAAACGAGTTTTGAGCAGGTTTGACCTGGACTCTATGCCAATGACACAAGAATAAAGCTTCCCTGTCTCCGCCGTGGCGCTGCAACCACAAGAAAAGATACGTATCTTGTCGCCGCTTCCAAAGTCCTCGGCACCTCTATCGATCGAACATGGGATGAGGCTCAGCAGACCACGTAATCCATATACGCCTCCGGATTTCATATTATTCACGAATACATGTATGGTCTCCAGAGCAGCCATCATTGCCCACTCTGCCCAAAATTCATCTCTCTGATCAGGATGACGCACTCCACCTCCGAAACGGAGGCTACTCTGGGAATCGGCAAGGACACACATTCTGGAACGGCCGCGGAGTTCAGATCTACCATGCGCACAAATGCCAGTATAACAGTAACCCTTCCCAATGTCTATAAATATATCCCGCCCATGGAATGCTCCTGACTCAACATTCGAGGTGACATTGCTCTCCAGTCAGACGCGGCTGCCCTTGTTCCTGATGACGGCATTGCAGACTCTGCTTTGCCGGCGATGTTGCCATGATTGCCATCGTAGTCCCCGAAAACCATTATAGAGTTGCAAGAACCCCACTGGAGGACATCACCGGGAAAGGGTGGTAATGTATCCACTGGTCTTGTCACTTGTCAGGAGGAACACAGCAGGCAAGCCATTTGTCGAAGCTGCTATCCTAGGATCAGCATGTGTGGAAGATGCGAGGGAAAGGCAGACAGAACGGAATAGCAGAACGTTTGTGGAGAAGACAGAGCGGCTGGAGAAACACAAAGCTCTGATGCCAAAGGATTCAGCATGTCTATTGAACTTTGGGCATGCAAGTTCGGCATCCCAGTTCGGTGGCATAGTTTCACGCCCATGAGGCTTAGGTATGAGCTTGAACTAATGCAGCGACCGTCGATTACAGCACATCTCGCGCGAGGCTTGAACTCTTTCAAACATGTATTAGGGCGATGATGTTCTACCTATGCGGCTCAGTCTGAAGCCATGGGACGCTATCAAGTGTTAATATTCATACGCAGCTGGCGAAGATGGTTGCTGCTCAACAATTGCAACTCACTCTCGGCTTCCTCTTGACGTCCCTAAATCTCAACATCCTTGGAGAATCTAGACACGACAGCATCTATCAGCTGGCATAATTCCCCACTGGCTGGACCTGGGCATGGAGACATGCAAGCAGAAAGTTCGAGAAGTACTTCCCGAAAAGGCCAAAAGCAATCACCAGCGAGGGACTGCTCAGACATAGGCAAAGTCATACATTCTAGAGTCTCCGTGCCCGGTAAGCATGAATAAGCCCAGTGCCAAACAATCTTGAAGAGGAACAGAATTGGGCGCACCAAGTCTTACTGGTCTGGCTACGAAAAGCACTCGAGCACTGAACAAAGCACGGCTAGCTGTGGCGATATATGCCCAGCGACAACCCCTCTACCTGCAGTCAATATCATCTTCGTCTCATTGCTTCGAAAGTCACATAGCCTTGAGACTCCGTCATGCCACACAAGGGGACGAAGTATCCCTCGGGACGCGTTGATCTGATTCTTTATTGAACTTGCCAGCCAGCGGTGACAGCTGCGTCGAGAGTGAATGGGTCTTTCGGACATTGCACACCTCTATCGACGCAGGTGAGCAGAAACAGAAGTCCCATCAGGATAGACTTCAACGTAGTCATGAAACGAGGTCGAAAGGAGCGTGCAATATGGCATTGAGAGACAGCCAGGACACATCGCGAGAAGTTCAATGGCTGGGCAAGTTCTCGCAGAGCAAGTAGTCGTTTGGGCACAAGCCGCGACTCGCCGGGAAAAGAAGCGGGAAGAGCAGGAGAAGCAGAAAGAGGCAGCTTTTAGGACAGTCTCGACAATCAGGAAGATGGTGAGGCCGGTATCCTTCCTGTTGGAAATGATCGTCGTCGAAGAAAACCACCAGCACCAACCAACAACATCACAAGTTGCGATGCCAGAACAGTTCACCGGACAAGGAAAATACGACTCATGCTTCAGTAGACAACTGCAGGGAAGCTCTCAGACTCCCTCCGGAAGCATGCGACTCTTGCTGATATGCTGATCGTAGGCGATGCCCGGGCAACTTGAGAAGCTGACAACGCTGCTCCATAGACCTTCTACAGCGTTGCAATGCGCGAGATATCGAGGGAGCGGGGTGCGCATGAGGGCAGCAGACTCGAGAGTGCCGCCCTTGTAGACAAATTGCTATGTGCGAAAGCTGTGCAGGGTAGTGGGGTTTCTCTCGCCCCAGATGTCTCACATTGAAGCAGATCCAAGTTGACAGCCGTTCGGAATCGAAATGAGGACGTTCTCTAAGCAGGCCGACAGTCCCTACGAAGGTGACCTTCATGAACGTAGGCGTGCGTCCACTCGTGATATGATTGACCTGCCACCGACTCGGAATGCGACTGCCGCAAGTGAGTCTTTGCCCAAGCTCCACGATCATCATCTTCTTTGTAGCCTGCTATCGGCGCTGTGAGGCTGTAAGAGACTTAGCTGCAGTAAGGGTGATGACATCGATCGCGCCTCGTGTCGGGCGTTCTGGAAGCAGTTCAGCTAACGCGTGGCGCTGATGAAGGGCGATCTGAGCAGCGGATGTGCTCACTACATTATGTACCCTCCATCGGAGCTCCTGACCAGGCGAAGTCTGCATCAGCCGGCAGGCTGACTTTTCCACAATATGGGATGATGACTCACGAGGCGAGACAACGTAGCTGGAGATGCATGGTGATCTGAAGTCTTTCATTTCATGTCTCCATCATTGCTATTGACCATACGAGGCTGCATTCGATGCACGAGGAAGATGATGTCCTGAGGTGCTCATCTACCTTGAGATCGTACCCTCGCTTTCCTCTCCGGACTCCACTGAGGCGGCGAAGATCACACAAGTCTGCTCAGCTTCACTTGTGCTTGCGTTCCTGTACAGCGTTCTGCGCGGGACGCGGGACCAGGACGAAGTCACCCTCCTTCAACTGCAGCTTCGGCTCGTCAAGAGACTTCGTGTCCTTCGTGGCCATCTTGAAGGCGGAGGTGATGTGCAGCACGAGTGTGTTGTACATGTCTGTCGCGCGATCGCAGATGGAGCCGAAGCCGGCACAGATGCGATTGGCGCTTCCTTCCAAGATGGCTTCGACGTACTTCGTCGTGGTGTAGCAGCCAGCGTGACAGCTGCTTCGGAAGGCGGCGGCGATGCCGAGAAGGCTGTCGTAGATTTGCGATGGTGTATACTTCTGAGTCGCTGGATGCTTGTCAGATTGATAGTCAGAACTCGATTTAGGAGCTGAAGTCTTACGCAATGACACGAACATCGCGACGACGGTGGTTACGAGAAAGAGCAAGGCCAGTGCGGTCGGCGTAGAGCTGTACTTGTTGACCACTTCGACTTCTGTGGTTGGGCAGGTGGAAACTGGTGGCGACTTCTCGAGCCATGCCTCGATGGTGGCGGCGACCGACTTGCGGATGTTGTCCACGGCAGCGGTCATGTTTGCTGTGGTTGCGTCCCTGAAGTTGAATGTTGAGCGAATTCGAGTTCTGGATGAGAGTTGGAATTTGTTTGATCGAATTCGGCGACTTCCGCGCTGCACGGGCGTTGCGCTCGCGACGCGACGCTGCCAGGAAGTCACGCGTCGGCCGCATGTGATATGACAACCAGTCGAGGTCGATACTTGTAAGAATACCCATCACGTCATGATGTATAGAAATAATTCTCTATGAGGACCGCCGAGATCAGATGAGTTGCCTATGCGATCAAGATCTTCACTTACACGTTCTACTCCGTCACCTCGAGACACACATGCGGCCTGCTCAGATCCTCCATTTCCCTTTCCCATGAATCGAGCAGATTGGAACGGAGAAACATATCTCGCAGCCTGCCGGGTTTTCATGCTGGACCGTTCCGGTCGAAGAGCCTTCGGCCGGCCCTGAATCAGATGATACACATCCAGCCTGAGGTCCAATGGGTAGCAGTGGTGCTGGAGACACTTGGACAGCCTTTTCTGGCGCCGAGTGGTCGTCAGTCACAGGGCGCTGGAAGGCCTTACAAACCTCGGCATCGTAGTAGTACTCTTCGAGCACTTCAACCCGGCCTTTCTGGGATGCTTGGTGGGTGTCTCCTAGTTCCTGCCTGTCTGGTATCGATGTGTACGGCAAAACCGTGGTGACAGCATACAGCCATTGCCCGAGAACATTCAACAGCTCCCTGTGACGCCGCTGTTTCTCCTGAATCATTCCTTCCTTGGTCCTTTCCTGCTCGGCCCTTTCTTTCGCGATGTCAGCAAAAGCAGCATCGTCCAGCTCACGTCGAATTCTTCGCTTCTCGTCGGCCGCAGGGGAGTCGTCATCGGACGCGGCAGACGAGTAGACGGTGTAGCTGGAAAGGCTGCAACCGTCTTCCTCTAAGCAGTCCAGGCTGGGCAGTAGCTCGCTGTCTGCCATGGCGACTGTGCGTGAAGCTGACAGGAGTGTCAATGTCTCTGTCGCATTCTGCAGACTTTGCAATTTCTGCCCCTGCTGCGGTAGCGCGCGTGTGGTGCATGTCTTCGAATGCTGTGCGACTTGGAGGACATGATGGTTGGCAGGGCAGTCGATCCTCGCGGCATTTCAAACAGAAATCAGCTATTATCAACGAGATATACATGCGCACTTGATGTGCGCAAGAAGATTTAGCAAATAGGATGCTGCATTGCGCACAATGTCGACAATATTGACTGAGAGCAGGCACAGTTCTGGTCGTCCGTCTCGCTGCGTGAACTCGATCAGCTTTGGGGAGTCGGGCGCCAGAAGGAAGCTACTGCCCGCTTTCGTAGTCTCAGTGCACAGACCACTCGCTTAGCTGGCCAATGGTTCGTTCCTCACGCTGCCCCA